>OY804592.1:24618481-25092822 GCA_963680895.1 Fragum sueziense
ACATGAAAACTTAACATTGGCCTTTTCTCCAAAAGTATTTCACATACAAAGCTCAAATTTGGTACATGTATGTAACCTTCTTTTAATAATATCTATCTGTTCCATGCAATTTGACCTTCCTCAAGCTCATCCATTAACCCTTATCAACCATTTACTTAAAAGCTTAACATGAAAACTTATCATTGGCCTTTTCAGAGACATTCCTGCTTCACAAACACATCTTGTTTCAAGATTGGGCTGAATTATATATGAATTCTTGAGAGATAGCCAGTGATGTGCATTTTAGAAAGTAAGAACAATATAAAGAGTTTAATTTGTCAAATGATGACCGAAATGTCTTCTGCATGATAGTTGCGTAAAGCAGAGGTCGTGCATAAACTCATTGTTTTGTTCATTTTATGTATCTTGTATACTTTACTAAATATAATGTTCTTATATTCAACACTATCCTCATCATCACCAACAGTATCAACAACAACAACAACAACAACAAAACAACAAGACACATGAAGCAATAACCAGACTTTTAATATCCATAGCTACCATATAAACACTTCAATACACTTAACTCAGGCCATATATACTAATCATTATCACTGTCTAATGCACCAAGAACGATACGTCTATTTATACACAGTTCTGACTCACAAACACATGCATCAGTGCATAAAAGATCTTTTCTTTGACACTTACACCTTCGCGTGTGGCTGTCAGTTTAACACGAGCATTTTGTGATGTCAATCAAAGCTAGAGGTGCAGGATCTTTACGCATTCTTATAGGAACTAAATTGTTGTTGTCATTAACATTGGCATTTTCTCCAAAAGTATTCAACATAAAATGCTCATTTGGTTTGTATGAGGGCTGTTAATAAAGTATTCGGAATTATGTAATAACTTTTTCATGTACTAACTGTTAGGATATTTTCAAAAATTAAAATTTAGGAAATTATGCTTTTGTCCACACAATCTAAGTTTTTTGCATTAAGGTGCATTCTACAGTTGTTATGGCAATGTAGGGTCATATTGAGCGGCGCAACTTAGGTCTGAGATGGATACGTCAGGAACGTCTGTCTTACACATCTAATATTTACATCTTTTCTATATATTTGCCACTGCACGATATCCACATTTCCCACATATGAATTTATTCCTCAAAGAAGCGTCTGAACTGTAGTTGGGAAATTCTAAAGATAGTTTCTGGGAAACAATTGGCAAGTCATTGACGATTTCGCCGACGTCCAGATCTATTGAGGTCAGAAGCATCATGGGTAAAATCATTTATAAATGCATTATACCACTCATAAATGCTTGTTTTTCTTCTCATAGAAGTATTGCTGTACGTGTTCATAATCATAAAGATCGTCTCTGATTTTAATTTTCAAATTTACACTCAAATCATTATTGAATACCATTGCCCTAGCACCATATTTGCTATATAAGCTAAGCGATGTATTCACCTACGGTTGTTTACGGAAATTGACTCCAAATGTCAGCTGACGATGTTACGTTTGCCGAGAAAAATGTCCGCTCCAAGGTAACAAGCATTTCTGACAACTGTTGAAGTGATAAATACAAAATATGATCGCTTTAAAAGCGATTGATAAGTCATATTTTTGCAAATCATCCAAAGTTTTCCCGCTCAGCTTGACCCTATGTTTCCATAGCAACTGTCGAATGCGCCCTTATCCAAACAGCAGCTTTTTTGTTGCAGGGTCAAATGTATAATTCTTCAAAGCATATGTGTTTAAAATTTCATCTCGGTTGGTTTAAAAGTCAAAAATTCATGCTACTGCAAACGACAAAATGGGTGATTTAAAAGATTTGATTTGTGTACAATATAGCCTAGAAAACATTGAGGCAAAAGAAAATGCTGATAATCAGAATTTTCTCCTTTTGCATTAATTTTGCCCAAGCCTTTCTCCTAGGGACGTCATAACGAGGTCTTGTGTGGGGAAAGGTTTATGATTTCTTTGATATAGATTACATAGATACTTACAAATGATATATGCACAATTGATTACAACAAAAGTTATCACCAGGAATAGTTTTAGCCATGTAATAAGTAAAACATTGTCCAGATTCTTGTCAGGTATATTGTTGTGTGGTTAGAGCTATAACAATCGTAGGTCCGAAGATTTCCACTATTTTTATACCAAAAGTTTCTCTGTGTCTACTCAAATATGTATTAGTCGTGAATCAATAAACAAAGTTATGTTATCATGATGGGATTGTGAAGGATGGATCAACAACTATGGTATCTTTATTTTCTCCTATTTACTTGTAACATAATGTCACATGCAATGAATGATTTGCATAATAAAAGATATAGGGACTATTGGGTTCAATTTCTTGTACAATTAAAGCTTATTGGGTCACAAAATTGATTAAAAGACCAGATACTCTGTTGTCCCTTTTGAAGGCATGTACATAAACGAATATACGGTACTAACATGTTCATGGTTACTTTTGGAGACCTTCATAACCACACATCATAACAACCAGATTCCAGACTGATGATAGTGATATGTATTCACAGTATGCAACATTCTGTTCCTAATTACATTTTATGTATACATGTTCGAAAGTTCGCTACCAGGTGTAAGCATTGTAATGATGTCAGTTTCATAATTATCTTTAAAGAGACCCATGCTAGGTTGTCGGGCATACAAACATATATAAAATATGTTCACGAAATATTGTATGGAATGGTCGACCTGGATAGCTAGATCATTTCTGCAAAAGGAAATTTCAAATAAAGTTCATTTAGTTCTTCTAAATTAAGTCTGTTCTTCTAAATAAAGTGTAAATAATTAACTTACCCGCACTTTATATTTATAGTAATATTTATATGTCACTGAACCTTGATAGTGAAAAATTTAGTTCCAGCGCTAAAATTGCTTTCCTTTTGGCTCTATAAAAGCAATGCATTACACAACAAAGCAAATTCTGGCTGTCCCCATGTCGTTCTGATTCCTGAAAATCTGGCATGGGTCTAATGTCATATGCCCGTAAGATAGAAAGAGGAATATGTTCATCTGTCGATTATGCTAATTTGAGTCTTGCTTTATATAAAAAAATGTTGATGTTTGATAAATATTCGTTTTAAGAGTCATTGCTTTGACATTATGGTGTTGATATAATCTGTATCCATCTCACATGCTGTTTTATTGAATTGTTATTTTGGCTCTTAAAATTCTAATTAATTTCCAGAAATATGCATTAAAAGCTTTACAAATCACTGCAAATATGATTTCAAAAGCATAATTTCTACTAAACATCACATTTATGTGTAAGATTTTTTGTTACATCAATGTTTGCATATTTTGTAATTTTTGGGAAAATTTACCCCACCCACTTTTAGCTATGACTACAAGCCTAAGCTAAAGACTAATTCTGTGAAGAAATACATATAACTCAAGAACAGGTTTCTGGGCAATTTTTAAGTATGACTTTAAACACACAAACATACCTTTTGTATTTTAAAAACTTTTTTTTCACTTGTAGACAAAACTTATTTTGGTGATTTTTAGCCAATTTTTGCTATATTTATCAATATTCACAAAAATACAAAATCAAAAAGCTGTTTATCATTCATGTAAGTCAAAGTGCAATTTATCAGCTTTATTTTGATACCAAAATAATTGTTTTAGCTTAATAAATGAGTAAGTTATGGGCCATTTTAGGAGGTATGTATGAAAAGTGCACCGAATGACCTTTGACCTTGATTTTAAAAAAATCCTACCACTTTTAAGCATGTCATCCACCCTTAACCAAAGCGTGGGACCCTAACGTATTGAAAAATACCACTCCAATTTTTATAGGTCACCGGTTGCAAGAAAAGTTCCATACCAGGACCTGGCTCCTAGACTAAGTGTTTTTATTTCGTCTTTTAAGGGCAGATCCTCCATTTATTTCCTACGGTAATATTTTTTTTATTTTTTCTGTACTGATATTTAAATATATGAAAAGTAAAAAAATGACTTAAAACTATAGGTCACCAAGCGAATTAAAAAGTTATTGGATGTCAAGGGAGACTACTCTTGTCTAAAATTGCAAAAATGAGGTGTCACTTAAATACCCACAAAAAAGGTGTTGGAATGACTAGGACTACATAAATAAGTCTTTATTGTGTTCAATATGTTTTATTCTGTCTAAATGAGTATCAATTTGGGAAGATTTGGTGATGATTTTGAAATTTTTAAGAAAACATTCTTTCAAAAGTAGCTGAAATTGCTATTTTTTCGCAACGTTTCTGATAATAAAAAATATTCCAGCGGTAAGAATTTTTTCTTTTTTGGTAAAGACATAGTGCTTGGTCATACCTACAAAAACAAAAAAAGAAAAATATATCAAACCAAGCGTTTTTCTTAGTTATAAGTAAAATTTGGTTTACTTTTTGCAGCTCTGTCCGAAATTGTTTCACTACTTTTATCCATTTTCTTCCTTATTACCAGCTTTAGATAATAAAAAAGTGTCATCTTTTGTGCCCATCTGAAGCGGACTAGCTTATAAAGACATCACTTTGCTTTTGTTGTTCCGTTTCCTATCGCTAACGCCACATGTTGAACGCGTAACAGAAAGAGAAATGTACTATCCGAGTACTATGACTAAACAGAGAAAATTGAAATAACCGAAAAGGGTCTTGTCATTTATCAACCAAACATTAACTAAATGTAAAAAAATACATTTGCACAAAAGGCAAATTACTGAAACAGCTTTATTTCGTTATTTAGGACATGCGCAATAAGTTGCGCAGTAACAACTGGAGGATCTGTCCTTAAATTGGATAGTTTGGTCTTTTCCGATCTTTGCCGAAGAAAATACGCTAAACTTCCGACTTGAAATTTTGACGTCATACTTGCCACTGAATGACGTCATGGCGGGAAAAACGGGCAGTCATGGGTAATTTCCCGGAAAGTCTGAAATTTCTGAAAAAGTTAAATATCCGACTTTTCTGTCATAATGCGACTTCCCCAATCGATACTCAAAACACGGAATTCGTCCTTAGTAAATGTTAGAAAAAAATGTTAAAACAGTCAAAGAATAGGTCGTAAGTGAATTAAGGAATGTGCCAAAGAACAGTTTAAGTCTGTCTGTATTACTCTTACGATTGAGAAATGGATAAAAACTAAGACTTCGCTATATGACAGAAAAGTCGAACACATTATCTTTGTCAGACACCTCATGCTCTAGATTGGGGGCGGAGTCAAGCCATTGATGACGTCAATCCGTGGCAATTTTACGGAAATTGCCGATCTTTATTTTCTCGAAAATCAGTTTTTCAACGATGTAAAGAAAAGCAAATAAAACTTTTAAAACAACCGAGTTTGGCGGATCTTTTATAAAACACGTTAATTTAATGATTTTCTTCCAATATACGGTGCAATAAACTGCCAAGCTTGGTAGCCTTTAAACCAATTCCAATATCCCTATATTGTTGTGCTTAGTATATCAAGATCGTTTTATGGAATACGACCCATCTTTAGCTCTAAATGATTCGTGTAATGTCGGCTGTTTCCGCAACAACGGAAATAATCGAGCATGTTCGGATTTACGGAGATTTTTTAAAACATTTTTTGTAAAGAGACTTCTACATTAGATTTGAATGTATACGAGCAGTTTCTACAACGAATCCCAGCCGATGAATTTATAAAAACGTCAAATTAAACAACAAAAGACGAAAAAATAAAAAAAAATGGCATTTAGAATGACCTCCCTTTGCAAAATCACAAACTACAGCGCACCCAGTGATCTCCCCTGAATCAGAATTACGTACCTCTGACGTAATATGTCACTATTTGGAGGTTGATTCACACCATAAATATTTCGTTCCATAACTTGTCACTTTGTTTACCGTAATTTGGACTTTTTCTTTGGGAAAAGGTAAGCTTGACCTTTGCCATTTCTTTCTGTTTCGCCCTTTCCCAAACAACTAGACACAAGATAAGACCAACTGATGCTTTCTCTACGCTAGGTTTGGGTGAAAAAAGAAACCAATGAGAGAAAAGAAGCAAATACTGATACAAACAGTTGTAATTATTTTCTCTGTAGAATTTCTATTTGATTATATATTTTTGTGTTTCTGTCTCGTCTTTTCCATCTCTTTTGCTACTAATAAGGCAGCAAACATGATTCAAACATGACATCAAAAACTGATATTCAAAAGTTGCTTGTTCACCTAACCCTTTCCCAAACAAGACCTAGTTTTGGCAGAGACCTATCTTTTTACAACATTCCTGGCTTTATTTTTTTTTCAAAATGTTTCTTGTGATGATATTACCGTCCTCAACTCACACTCAGACACACAAATTTCTGGGGCATTTTAACAATTTTCGACATAGGCATGTTTGGCTAGCGATTTACATGCAGATATTATGTACTTGTAACATTTTTATTTCTACCATTGTTAAAGTATTGAAACTTTGCACACATGCTTGTGGTCAGACATGTATATATTCCTTATTAAGGATAAAGACTGGGTAAAGATCCATTACTCTTTCAAATTTCTATTTGGGTAGACTTTTTATTCTTTTCATCCTATGAAATTTCACAATCCAACACTTTTTCGTTGAGCTATCCTGTCCACTGACAACTCTTGTTTTACAAACATTTTTATGCCCCCGATAGGGAGGCATCATAAATTTGACTTGTCCGTCCGTCCGCTCGTCCGTGTTTACGAGAGGGTAAATAAGTGGCTATAAATATGTACAATGGATAATTATGTGGCTATTTACTTTACTGTGGCAAGTCACATAAAAGAATTTTTCGGACACATTTTTTGTTAATTATGCGCCTATTCCTCCAACTTTTTCCAAAAAGCCACAAAAGATTTGGACAAAAATTGTCCGTTCTACGGAATTCCGTCATGTCATATATTTGACTTATCTCCCTTAGATCTATCGGAATGTAATTATAATACTCGGAATTTTTCGGCATTCTTCGTGAGATAAATTTGATCTGAGAAGTTGCGAATCCAATAAGGAAGTCTTTATGCACATGCGCACATGCTGTGCACATGCGCAGTGTACATTCATTCTAGCATGGAAGGGAAACCCCGTGGTAAAACGTAAACAATGTTTGCAGGATAAAACGAAAACGGTAAGTTGGGATTTTAACTAATGTACAGATGTTGCACAGACGGTTAAACCTTGTAGCTAGACTCTTATTTAGACATTGATATTTCCTCATGCTGCCAACGATCTAACTTGCTATTCCTCCCAAATGAGTTTAGAACCACAAACCAGAACAGTTTTTTTTCTTTTGGAAAAAAGACGATTTCGCGATCCAGATTGGTTTTGCATTATAGTTTTATAATATGTCTATACAAAGAATGTATTTCGAAACAAAAATGCGCTTAGATAATAAGTTATTGATTGCTTTTCTGACTTTGTTTTTGCCAGAAATCGAAAGTGACAAAGAAACTTTTGACAACTGGTTCTGAGGCTAAATTAAGCCGCTATTTCACTGCAGATGCTCATATAATAGGTCAATTTGATAATTTACTAGTTTTGGAATATTTCTTTGAAATATGTTGCTAGATATACAAATTAAATTATAAAAAACTATGTTTTCGTACATTCGTCCCCAGAATTAAATGTACCTTTCGTGACTGGGAATTGTAGGATCTCGCATTTTGTTTTCCCGGATCCTTTTACAAATAAATGCTGTGTTCCATAACTGCTTTTGTTTTCATAAATTTAGGTTGTTAGAAAAACTTTCATTGACTTTCTTGATTATCAAATGACATTTACCATAATGCTTGTTTTTCCAAATGAAATTAGGACATAGGAATTTTATAATTTGGTATAATGCAGCATTGAGATTTTTAAAAACCATTCACCACACAATTCCTGCTATTGAAGACCCAGATAGGCCATAAGAAAACGTTATGGTAAAAGGAGAAATTGCGTAAAGGGGTAAGTGGAGTTGTTTTCCTACTTGATAGCAACTTGTATCTTTCATAACTTTATTAACTTGTGTACATGGGCTTCCAACAACTATGTGTCTGTATGTCCTTTAAGATAATGTGGCTACTTGATAGCAACTTGTGTCTTGTATACCTTTATGTTAGTGAAGGATTGAACAATGTTCGTTTGTTTTGTGTTAATAAGTCCATCATAAAGTTGCTTGCTTCTTCTATGTTTGGTGTTTATACGAATGCAGTTACTTTTTTACATGGGCTTCCAATAGATATGTGTCTGTATGTCCGTTAATATTATGTGGCCACTTGATAGCAACTAGTATCTTGTATACCTTTCTGATTGACCAATATACGCTTGTTATGTGTTATAAGTCCATCATAGAGTTGCTTGCTTCTTCGAGGTTTAGTGTACATATGAATTCAGTCACTTTTTTAGTGTTTACATGGGCTTCCAATATCTATGTGTCTTTATGTCCGTTAAGATTATGTTGCTACTTTATTGCAACTTGTATAGTGCTCCCACGATTTTCAGATTCCCGCCAAACAATAAAAAAGATATATGAGGTGCCTCGTGAGAAAACCTGCCTAAATGACAAAAAAATCGATTTTCAGTTTTTTGCATATTTTAATGCAACACCAATTTTTCTTTCATATGACACCATAATTAGTTCAATGTGACAAATATTAACGATTTTATTGATATTAATGGAATAACCTATGGCAACGTTATTGAACACACTTGTAAACGTGACGTTAATGACGTCCATTTTAAAGACGTTCATTGTGTCGCCTCTATGACTCTGGAATGAATATAATAAAAATAGGCCTACAACATCTACCACTAAAAGCAGATTGCTTTTTTTCTTTTTGCCTAAATAACACTCGTCCACTGAAAATCTATCTTGATTGTCAAAAACTCAGTGATCACCGCCGTATCCTTTCTAGCGACAAATGCCGTTCATCAAAGTGATCAATCAAGTAAAAATATATCTACAGACAAAATGTATCACAATATCACAAAAGAACCTCTGCGGTTATGTTTTTTTTTTCTTTGGACATTTCTAAATTATGACACTTTGTGACAATCCCTCGACATGTAAATTAATGTTGGTTGTAGAAAATCTTGCAGGAAAAGATAATGTCAACGTTCTCTTTTCTACATTCTGGAGATCCCTACAGTTTTGCATTTAGCTTTTCGTCTGCAACTCCCTTCAGTTTGGAAAATGTACAAGTTACCAGTAGGCTGTTTCGGAATAACCGACAGAATGTCATTGTAGAAAAAAAATTGCTTATAATTATGAATTTACTCCTTTTACCTCGAAGATTTCTATGTTAGAAGTAGTAGATATTCTGTTTTTTCGTATCTGTAGGCCTATATTTGACACAAAAGTATTTTTCCTTTTGCCTTGATATTTTCTTTATTAAATTATAGACAAATGCTTTCTTTAAAAATAACATACATTTGTTGTTTGCAACAACTTTTGAATAAGACCACCCTAAATTTTTGCCGTATGGGAAAGGGCTTGAAAATATCCATGTGCAGGTCTGTATAAGATGACGTCACACATAGCCTACATGTACAATTGTCAAACTAAATCCATGGGATAGTTTAGGATAGTTTTGAAAGATCGAAAGATACTGCTTACAGTTTTGCTGTTCAACACTGAGTTTCATTTACAAACAGGGTTTAAGCCTTTTTCTTTAACAATAAATGGTTTTCGAAACCATTCGAGCAATGCTTTAGAGAACATTGATGGAAAAGAGGAAAATGCCAATAACCAGAATTTCTCCTTATCCTTCAACATTTGTTTTCCATGTCCATTTCTGTTTGATTAACATAAATCTACAAGCAGTACTAATGCATTGACGATGTTGTGTCAATTTTTGGTGTCCATCACCAAAGTAGTGGAATTCTTTTTCCACACTGGATCAGCAACAGTCAACGTTTTGATGTCGCTCTTTAAACTATGTGCCTGTTTTTACAACCCTTTACGATGTTGGTTTAGAAGTTTTAAAAAGCAAGCAGTTTTATTTTCCTTCCATGATTATTTGCTATAAGCATTGAACAAAATCTATTTTCAATAAGAATGTTTTGATTTTTGCACCAACATTGACATTGGACCACCCTAAGTTTTCTTTGTTGTGGGAAGTGTGAAGAAAAATCGAGAGCATCTTAGTTATTCTATATCTTCTGGGTAAGCAATAATGCCAAAAACGAAAAAAGAAAAAGATTTGTCTGAAACATTTTTCTTTCTTTTTGTTAGATCTAGAGATCTTTAACTCGGCGCTTATCGCTTATAATCATAACTATCCCCTGAGTGTAAACAAGTGTTTCTAGGTCAAACTTGATGTGACGTCATCTTCACTTTACTCTTTTGTGTATCCATGTAGAAATATCAGTATCAGATCATGGATGATTATTGGAAATTCAAAATGCATAGGGAATATCTAGCTACGATATCGTAACCACAAACTTGATGATGTACTGATTTGTGAAATAAAGATCAAGATAGGTTTCGAAGAATAATTTATTGCATTTTGCAAAGTTCTAGATAGATCTAGGAAATATCTAAGCTGACAGGTAGGATCTAGGTTGTTTGTTTGTAAAGCCAACTTGGACTATAAATGGTGAATCGGCAACACCCCAGTTACCTATAGATGTGTTATTTTATTCTATAATCAGAGAGATCTAAGTGTAGTCCACATCTCTTAATTTTGAAATTGTTGTGATGCATGGAAGACTAGAAGTCGCCTACCCGAAAAGAAGCGCTAATTTTGAACAGCATTTAATGCAGTTTTCATCTTTTGAATACATTCCAACTGTTGTCATAAAATATATCAACCGAATTTGTTGATCTAAGAAATATCGTATTGTAATTTGATAGAAACAAGATTCATGTCGTGATTTTGCGCGTAGAATTGCGCGACGTTGACCTAACTTTAATCGGCTTTTACGGCGACGTCACGTCATGTCATTAAGGCAGGTTTTCTCACGAGATCCCTCATATCAATTTACTAATTATAGGTTATACAGATTAAAACGCCATATCGATCATAATTAGTATTTTGATGTTATATTGACGAGACGATTTGCACGTGCGTCTCAACAATAACATGTTATATAGGTTAAATGTTTGTGTATAAACATCACAAAAGCGTAAGACCTGTACCCTGTATATACCTTTATTATTGACAAATGTCTGTTTGTTATGTGTTTATAAGTCCATCATAGAGTTGCTAGCTTCTTCTAGGTTGGATGTTTATATGGAACACGTCACTTGGTTACATAAGCTACCCACAGCTATGTGTCTGTATTTGCGTTAAGATAATGTGGTTACTTGATAGAAACTTGTATCTTTTATACTTTTATGATTGACCAATATCGGTTTGTTATGTGTTTATAAGTCCATCATAGAGTTGATTGCTTCTTCTTGGTTTGGTGTATAATTATATGAAAGCGGTCATTTGTTTACATTGGCTTCCAATAACTATGTGTCTGTCCGTTAAGATAATGTGGCTACTTGATAGCAACTTGTATCTTTTATACCTGTATGATTGACCAATATCAGTTTGTAATGTGTTTATAAGTCCATCATATAGTTGCTTGCTTCCTCTAGGTTTGGTGTATGTATGAACACAGTCACTTCGTTACACGGGCTTCCAATACCTATGTGTCTGTATGTCCGTTAAGATAATGTGGCTACTAGATAGCAACTTGTATCTTACAAGTATATCTTTAAGATTGAAAAATGTCCGTTTGTTAAGTGTTTATAAGTCCATCATAGAGTTGCTTGCTTCTTCTAGGTTTGGTGTATAATTATATGAAAGCAGTCACCTGTTTACATGGGCTTCTTATAACTATGTGTCTGTATGTCCGTGAAAATAATGTGGCTACTTGATAGCAACTTGTTTCTTGTATATACATTTATTATTGAAAAATGTCTGTTTGTTATGTGTTTATAAGTCCATCATAAAGTTGCTTGCTTCCTCTAGGTTTGGTGTATATATGAAAACAGTCACTTGTTTACATGGGCTTCCAATAACTTTGTGTCTGTATGTGTCTTCATGTCCCTTAAGATAATGTAGCTAATTGATAGCAACTTGTATATCTTTTTGATTAAAACATGTCTGTTTGTTATGTGTTTATAAGTCCATCATACAGTTGCTAGCTTCTCTATGTTTCGTATATATATAAATGAAGTCACTTGTTTACATAGACTTTCAACAAGTATCATTATGTGTCTCTATGTCTGTTAAGATAATGTTGTTACTGTGCAGCTTCTTGTTTATTTGGGTTAAATACAACCATACATACATACATAATCCTTTATTAAATATCTAAGGTACAAAAAAGTACAACATTAGACATAAACCAATATATTAGCTACTTTTGTGGAGAGAGAAAGATCGACCTTGACTTGTTGAGTTCATGTTTTAGGATTTTTTCCCGTATTGTTTTGTGTGTATTTGAGTTAAGTCGGGAAAATCCCAGAAAAGAGACAAGTAGACTAATTAAGTATAATTTTTGTTAGTGGGGACCAATATTGAAACAAAACACTGCAATTGACTGTTATAGTAATCATACAGCAACATCTAAGCTCTGCTACATATTTGCAGAGAAAAGAACTAACAAGATTCTTATTTTAAATTTCAGAAACCAAAATGCGTTTTAACAAAAGGATTGTCAGGCGATTGGTTTGAAATGGTGCCATAATATATAGGCTTTGATATTTTACAATCCCTATTAATTGCTGTTTCATTTAAAGGTATGAAGAGGATATATATTAGTATTATTTATTTTCAGAAAACTGAAGAAAATAATCTCTGGACAGTATTAGATGCATTCCAATACAGTTCCAATTTAGCATGCAGTTTAAGCCTTAAGAGAAAGAAAGGCTGAAACACTATTTCCTGAGTCGAGAATTCCTGAGCCACATAAATGGGAAGGCCACATCTTTTTCTCAAAGCAACATAGCCACACACAATTAGTTTGGAATTGGATAAAATGGCCACATGATTTGTACGGACATAGCAACATAATTATGGACAAAAGACACACAATTGCCTTCTCGTTAGTTCATGTTTTGGATAAATGACCACATGATTTGTACGGACCTAGCAACATAATTATGGACAAAAGACACACAATTACCTTCTCGTTAGTTCATGTTGAAAAGCCACATAATTGATAAAGCCACATTAATATTATAGCCACATAATTGTAAGCCACATCCGTCTGTCTGTCCGTCTGTCTGTCCGTCCGTCTGTCCGTCATTCCGTCCAAACACTTTAACATTGGCCATAACTTCCTTATTACTTAACATATTCGCTTCATACTTAACCACAACATTCCTTGGTACATTACCTTTCTGTAGGCACATACTTTGGTGACCTTGACCCCTGGATAACCTTGACCTTGAACATAGATTGGCCATAATTTAAAATCAAAGCGGTGTCGGGGGCATTGTCATCTTACAGTGACAGCTCTTGTTGTTTATATATATGGTTTTTAATAGTAACATTTACTATTATAAAAATATTCCAATACAAACAATAAAAAAAAACCGTAAAATTCGTATGGAACAATTTATTCAAGTATAATGAACAAAGAGTGCCATTTTCCTAAAGAAATTGGGCGGTGGTAAAAAGGGGGGTGTATTAGTCAAAGTGATTTTTTTTAAACTTTTGTACGGCGAACCTGTTTAACTTTTACTTTATTTGAAAGAATATACACATAGGAAAATTATGATCTTCCTTTTGTGCCATGCATTTTGATATATCATTGGAATTAATGTTATTTAAAATTGACTATTGTTTCAGATTCGTCCGAAAAGCATGTCGAAAGTATAGTAGCCATGTATTACAAAAGCAAAAAAAAATATTTTGTTGCTGGTTATCATTTATTTACTTGTTAGCCCATTGTTGGGGATAATATAAGCTATTGATTAGATGCAAACACTTGTGTTTATTGCTTTTAATCATGCAGTTTTTGTGTTTAAAATCTCACTTGGGATGTTTGGCATTTCATGATTTTGTATGACCCTGATGCAAGATATAAAATTATCAAAATTTCACTAACGAAACGATCAAAGTTGATAAAAATTGGCAATTAGATGCGGGATACAATGCTGATTTTAAATATACATGTATATAGTTACTTATGTATCTTTATGACTCTATTGATGGGTCGTATACCTTAACGAATACTTGGTTGGATCTCTATAAAAATAATTAAAACGACAAAACAGAGACGCTGTCCCAAACTTCTGTAGAAGAGCTTCCGATACCAATAAACATGTACTTTATAATGTATTCAACGTCCTGTTTTCGTCTTTGTATGTTTACAAACGTTAATCCTTTTGGTCATGGAAGTTGTCATCTTTTTAACAAGCATACTCTTGTGAGGGATAAGGAGAAAGCTGGCTTTGTCTTGATTACTTGTCTTAAATATATTGATATTTTTCTCAAGTCTTTTATAATTCGGTTTTAGTAACAATTTTTTTCACAATGTTAGAGTAAGGGCAAAGTTTAAACAGCCCATAGTCATAATATTCATCTGATATGAAGCTTTTACTTTAAAAGGTTTAGTAGTCACAGATGACACGATAAACAAGCCGTGTGTTACATGTAGCTTTCAGTTTGTGAACCTTACCCTTAGGCATAACCATTCACAATACTTAGTGTCATTGTCCCAAAAGAAAGAAAAGTATGGGAAAAGTTGTACGAGAAGAAAAAACATCAGTTGACATTTTCTCTATTTTCTTTCGTTGCTAATCGAATATTTGGTGTAAAATTTTATTTTCCATTTCATTAACGTTCATATTTTCTGCTTTCTTTCAGTCTGAAATTTACATGTTTTCGAAAGGGTTACATAAAGTACAAACTATAGTCACATTGAATAAGTCGAACACAATCTATATGAGTCAAGGACCTATGTTTAAAATTAGTCCCCTTGCTTATTCTATTATAATGCGTTGTATGCAATTTTAAATGTATTTAAGTCTACACATGTTGATTATGGCTGAGTGTTAAGGCCCGGGCACATACACAATTTCACGTCCACATCTCGTTCATAGCTCACCCAAAACAGTATTCCGTCGTTGTAAATGCAAAACCTCGTATCTCGCTTTTGAAAAAAATTAAAAGGGGCGGAAAAAATTAACTAAACTGAAAAGATTTACTTGAAATTTGGACATATTGCTAACAAATAATGTGTCATTTATACTGACCTGTAAAAATACCTCAAAATCTGCAAGAATTGTCTAAACTGGGCACACAAGATTTGACTTTGAAAATCACAAAAATCGACATACGAGGTTTTGCATTTACACCAACGATACCCTTGTAGAATATATCTGGACGTGATGTGGACGTAATGTGGATGTGTAATTGTATGTGATCGGGCCTTTAGATCTAGAAGTCAGTGGTTCACTATACATGTACGTGAAGCATGATGAACTGAAAGGGCGCTGAATATGAAAAAAAAAATGAATCTTAGAACATTCTTTTTTTTCTATCAACACCTCCTCTTTCAGATTTTTTCTATTGGATTAAGGGGGAATGCTCCAGTTTTTCGGAACACTCGGTCATTACTGTAGTAAATTAAATGTTTCGTACCAATATGTTTCGCTACCATATTTTCAATAATATAACACATCATTTCAATTTACCATTTTCGACTATAAAAGTGTATTTATTATGCGAAAATTATTTCCTCAAGATGGAAATCGATTATTTAGAGCAAGACTGTAGTAAATGTGTATGCAATTACCACTGTTTTGCGTCATTTTATTCATGTGTAGCTGATAAAAATTGCTTTAATTCAGTAATAAGTGCGCTGCACATATTTTGGGTTTTCAGTTCTTATTAAATGTAAGACGTTACTTTAAATCCGTTTTCTGGATTAAACGTTGAATATACAGCATTTTATTAGCATTTTAGTTACTTTGGACAGGTGCAAGAAATTTTGCATTTTTCCGATGTAGGGGTATGTGATACGAATGCCTATAAAATTCAAACAAGATCGCTGACCATCCATTTTTATTTTATTTTTCAATTGGTAATAACATGTAATTTCAACATACAAAATATAAATAAATTTTATTATTGGGAAAAAAAATTAGGAAACTGGAGCATTCCCCCTTAAAATTTAAAACGGCATTCTCTTGTTTCTTTTTGTCAAATAGAAATGCCAGATGTGGTAAACCTTGGATAGAGTTACTGGAAATGACGTACCAAACCATTAGAAGTATCTTTATTCACCCATCCAAGATTTGTAGATAAATTTTAAAGATGTATAATCTGCCAATAATTTACTTATGAATTGCATGTTACAGTACTATCTGGCTCGTGTATTGTTTGCTCCATTGTTACATGTTACATTATTTAACGTGAATGTTCGATTGAATTGTGCCAGCGCGATTGTTATCAACGTCTTCTTTCTACATGTATCTTATAACTGTTACCCTGTTATAATCGGTACATGTACTTCGAGAGTTCGTTCATGTACATTATATAACCCAGGACCTGTGTTCAGGTCAGCATGTCTTTAAGAAAAGTCTACGTTTCTACGTTGCTGTTACTACAGGTCACACGGATACCTTCAGAGAACAAAATGGATATGAGTAAAACTGCGTGTATACTCGGACTAATTGGGGTGGAGGTTCTTCTTAAACGTCCAAACGGCCTCATTTGCATAACAGTATTTTGTACGAGCCTGCCATATGGCGTATGTGTGACCCAGGTAATCTCTGTAATGTAGGAATGTTTCCGGAAAAGATTGGTTGTTCCTTAGACTGATAGGGACATATCGTCTTCAGTCGATAAATATTTGAACCTAATTCCAGTAGTTTTGTCTAATGAACCCACAACATAGGCAAACACAAGCAGTATGGAGACACGATACTAGAGTTGATAAAACAGCTTTTATATAACTGACCTTCTTTATTAGTTAACTTGTATAGGTAGATCATTCCTGTCCAAGGAAAATTCAAAACGAGTTAATCTTTACAAATCAAGACAATAATCAACTTAACCTGTTTGTGATAGCATTTATGGGAAACTGGACCTTGATAGAAAGTGAAAACCCTGTTATTGACGCTAAAATGTCTTTCCTTTTGGCTCTATAAAATGCAATGCACCAAACAATGTCCCGATATTTTTCTGATCCCTGAACTTTCGAGAATTTGTCCTTTTAGATAACATTATGGTGACTATTAAATGGGCTATTTATTTTTTTAAGGAGTAATTTGTTGTGTCTTTTTTTACGAAAAATAAATCATATCCTTTTAAATAAATGTTCTTTATAAAGCAACCCGCTTTAAATCAATCAGCTTTATTTAGGAAAATAGAGAGAAAACTTGTAAACAACATGCCTGTTATTCTGTCTACTCAGACTATGCTTATACATGTATATTTAAAGTATTATCATTAGTATAACTTTACATGTATTTTGCCGTTTACACTGTTTTTATTTCGTTTCAATCTAGATATTAGCTATATTGGAAAGGGTTTAAACCTCTCATGCATTCTATATCACTAAAGTAAAATATCGGTGAAACCTCGCCAGACGTGAATACAAAATCAACCAACGAAGATGACAAAACTCCAAGTTCAAGACAAAACAGTTGTAATAAAGGAATACGCCGGCACAGAACTTGTAAGTATATGTACTTATAAGTTATTGTGAAACAATTAAATGTTTGTTTTATTTGCTCTTCCTGGCATAACCTCGTAATCATTTGTGCAATAAAAAGTATCAATAATTATCTATTTGTTCATTGATGAATAAAGTCTTTGCTGAGATCTAACATCGCATTAAATGTCTTCGCTTTGAATGTCATATTAATGATACTTTGCACCAATTATTTATCAATTAGTTTGGCTACCATATTTATTGCTTTATCAAATCAAGTCAAGAACGTATTCAAAATACATGTAACATTATATTTCTTTATAGGTTATGCCTCAAAGCAGGAATACTAGCCTGCTGATTATTGGTGTATTTGGTGTATTCGTGGTTGGATTAATTATCGGAGCTGTTGTTGGTATACTTGTCGGGAAGAAGATGACGAGGAGTGTAAATGAGGTAAAACTTAAATATACCGTTCATCCAGATACAAAAAACACGGATTGGTCTTCCAAACGCGGATGTAAACAATTTTATTTTGAACGGCGGGAAAGAAGAGTGAGTATTTATTATCTTTAATTACAAGGAATACTAGTATCGGCTGAGTTGATTTTTGTGTGACATACAATGAAAACGTACATAACTTTGCCAATGTTTACCTAAAACCCTGTCTCATAGAATCTGTTAGTAAGAGAAATATATGCTACTGATTCTGACTTTGATGCACGAAAAGAGAAAATCTTGGTAAGAATGTCTGTAAATCATTATTAAAGCACATAATTATTGTCAAATTGATATTTCGCGGATGATCAGGGATCGCTTTAAGTGTTTTCTTTACAAGAACCCATAAAAATGTATAGAAAAAGAACAAGGACTATTTGAAATTGGGTACTGTCAGTTGCTATGGTGCAACTTACCACGGTGCAAATTCTCCAGCAGGTAAAACAAACTCAGACCATCGATACAACCAACATCGATAATAAAAAACCAAATTCCGGTCTCTTTTAAGGAAAATTGGCTGCATCCTTGTTAAAACCAATTTTATATCGTTTAGAGTCAATAGATGTTTGGTTTTAAGGTCAACTACGACCTATATTTTAATTTTTATAGCGGAAAAAAGTAGTTAAAAACAACATTTTCACGATTCCTGTTTAAAATTTACCCCTCCGGATAATTAGAAAGAACATGTAGACAACTGACCTATTTAAAAAACCAACTAGAGTGATTGTTCTTGATAGATGTTAACATGAGACGTCATTGGAGTTCAAAAACAATAACAGCATTTGTTGTCAACAGCGTCGTCATTTATGCCAGTTGCACACGTATTACCCATTTTAACTCGAGAAATATTAAATAATTATGCTGATCAAGATCTGTTCAAAATGACAGAATTCAATATAGAAGTTATTGAGAAAGGAAAAACGGAATTTCATTTGAATACAAGCAATAATAAAAGGGTAAATAAATACCACATGGAAAGTACATGTGCTTGACCTTTGTTGATATACGAATTTGGTCATATGCAACGGTATAGGTGTCCCAGGCTTTTCTGGTATAACTCATCGGTTATAAAAGTAGAGTTGTATACAAACACTAAAAACCAAATACATAGTTTTAACATTTACCAAACCATTTATCGTAAGCTATACGAGCGAATTAATGTCCTTATTATTTTATTCCCAAAAGAGGAAGTGTTTGTGTTGGGTCATTTATCAATAACAAAGAGTAAAGTGTTTGTATACAACTCTATAACTCATCGGCTATAACTGTAGACTTGTATACAAACACTTTACTTCTTGTTGTTGATAAATGGCCCAACACAAACACTTCCTCTTTTGGAAATGAAATAATTAGGACATTAATTCGCTCGTATAGCTTATGATAAATGGTTTGGTCAATGTTAAAACTATGTATACTAAGCAAAACAATTGAGGGATATTCAAATTGCCCTATTTGTAAAAAATAACAAAGGCATATATTCGAACAAAAATCTACAAATAACTTCATAGTAACCTATAATCTTGAGAATCAAAAACACAATGCAGTGCAATCGTTTCCGGTTTCTCTACAATATCCGGTTAAACGCTGGTACCATACAACTGAAAAGTCACACGTCACGAATAACGGATATTTTCACCCCAAAAGTCAACCAAAGCCTTACAAGTACCTCGCAAATTCATTGCATATCGAATTACCACAAATTGCAGTACAGTATTCCATTCCCGAGTACGTGCATGTTGTAATATGCCGGGTTGGTCGGTTGTTGTTGTCGGTCACGTAGACGTCTACCCAACGTGCTTCAATAATGCTCTATAGGATAAAGTTCATGTGAATGGGATGGCAAGTCCATGGATTGAATCCAAAATTGTTCAAGATGGTGTTTTACAATAACGACGCCAAACATTTTTACGTTGGCGTCAAAGAACGTGTATTCATCTCCTTTTTCCCGTGTAAAATTTACAGGATGTCGGTCAATCACGTGGTCAAAATATCGTTAGTCAGTCAGTGTCATTTGGCACGACCACGTTTGTCTCTAGATTACGTAAGATTCCCGTCAACTCCATAACACTCCCGTGACCATTTCCGTAACGTATTGGGACATTGCACTCGTGTTATCTGTCGTTCTTATATCGAAAGAACAATATGCGACAGCCGAAACCAACTTTGGTTGGAAATGAGCACTGTTCTCCAGTGCTGCTGATTCCATCTCATATCGGTTCTGGTTCAAACGTCAGTGTTGTTATGTTAAAGCGTTAGCTGCCAACGGTCTACTGACATTAGGCCCATGTCTATTCAATCCGTTTATCATAAACTGAATTCTAAGGTTTACCCCTCGCACATCTATTAGACTCGTGAGTAATTTTGGAAAACGTGGAGTCCTTAAACGTAACGAGTTCTTGAGCATGTAACGGTCATCAGCCATAAACGTCGTTCATTTACGTCCCCCGTCACACCGTTTCATAATTTCGACTGCATTGTGATACCTTTGATGTAATCGACTGAATACACATGGCACAATGCAAAATCTACCAGCGACGTCAACCTGACGTTCTCATACGTTCATTTGACTAACGGCCTGTCAGCGCTGCAGATCTGTCAGCCATTGACATACACTCCTTTTTAATGAAACGATTATAGGCAAGTACGTGTTAATTTACTCAATGAAGCAGCTCAGACCATGCCTTCATGTGAAAAACAGCACGTAAAGAACACGGCAAGTTTGGTTGTTGACCCCTGTGTTGTAAATTTTCCCATTTTGGCATGACCGCTGAAGCAAGACTCAATATGGCAGCATAAAATTTGAGAGCGAATGTATGTAATAATAAAAAGCATTAGAGTATTATATAATATTTTATTAACGTTTCTCAAATAGCTGTAGAAGTTTAATATCCTTCAATTGTTTTGCTTAGAAATCGTTATTATTTAAAAACTGATTTTATTATGAAATGCACTATTTTGGTATCACTTTTGTGGGTAGTTATACGACAATTCTCTGCAGAAATGACCAATAAAAAACAACAACATTTAGTCAGTATTTCATTTTTCTAATGTAAATACATATATACTACAAGTCAGTTTTACATCAAAGGGGTTGTAAATTTACAACCCCCTTCAAATAATATTGGATAAATGATGAGCTGTTTCTCATTTAAAAAAGCCTAATTCCATAAGTTTAGATTTTAAAATTTCAGGTCATCAGGGGTTGTAAATTTACAACCCCCCTGCGAATAATATTGGATAAATGTTGTGCTGTTTCTTGTAAAAACAAGCCTTATTCCATAACTTTCGATTTTAACATTTCTGGTCATCAGGGGTTGTAAATTTACAACCCCCCTGCGAATAATATCGGATGAATATTGTGCTGCTTCTCGTATAAAAAACAAGCCTAATTTCATAAGTTTCGATTTTAAAATTTCAAGTCATAGGGGTTGTAAATTTACACCCCCCCCCCCTGCGAAAAATATTGGATAAATGTTGTGCTGTTTCTTGTAAAAACAAGCCTTATTCAATTACTTTCGATTTTAACATTTCTGGTCATCAGGGGTTGTAAATTTACAACCCCCCTGCGAAAAATATTGGATAAATAACATGCTGCTTCGCATAGAAATAAGCCTAATTCCATAAGTTTCGATTTTAGCATTTCTGGTCATTAGGGGTTGTAAATTTACAACCCCCTGCGAATAATATTGGATATATGTTGCACTGCGTCTCTTGTAAAACAAGCCTAATTCAGCCACGACCTTAATACAATCTGATGATTCTTTTAGAATGTTGCCTTTCTCTTGACAAACTAAAGATGAAATATACTTCTTAATAATGGTATAATTATCATAGCATTATTATATCATATGATATTGTGACTGTGTGTTCAATAAATTCGCGAAAAGGTATCGGTATTTCATAAAATCATGATGAAAACCCTTGCTCTTGACGTTATGTTTATAGAAATGTTTTTGTTTAATTTTCTATTCAATACACAAATTTCGACATTGTGACATTTCCCATTATCAGCTGTCATGCAAAAATTCACTGAAATGCAATCATCTGCTGTTTGGAAAACGGTGTTTAACTCTTTGTCCATAGTTATGTGACTCATTGTTCGAATTATGTGAAAAATATAGGTTTCCTCTTTTGGAATTATTTTAGTATTCCTGACATAAAACATCTTTTTGGCCATTAGGTTGCCATCATTAAAATCGAAATAAACTCTTCCGGAACAAGGCCTGGTTTTGACGCCGTTACTAAAAAGCTTTAAGAAAGCATTGAGACAAAAAGAAAAAAAAACTATGCTTTTGTCTGAATATTTTCTGAGCTATAATGTATACAAGTAGCATTCAGATCTGGTAGCATTGGCATAAACTAGTCGTTCGCATTTTGTTGTTTGGGAAAGGGTTAACTGATAGAATCAGCAAAAGCTGTTGGTAAACAGTTTCGTTTATCCACAATGTCAAATTGACAGATATTTTGTTTGTACTTATTATTTAACCCTTTTCCCAAACAAGACTTCATTTTGACATCCCTAATAGATTAGATTTGGGAAAACATTGAAACAAAAGAAGAAAAGACTGATGATTATCATGCATTTTCTCCTTTTGCTTCGATATTTTCTGTCCTTTTTACGCAAATTCATACCCTTTAGCAATCCATTTTGTCATCGGGCTCAGCATCTCCTTTGACATTGGACCACCCTGAAATTTTGCCTATGGGAAAATGTTAACCCTTACTGCACAGTGACGCCTCACAAGAACGTTGCGGAAAAGGAACAAATTGCTTATAACATGCAATTTTTTTCATTTCCCAAATTGTTTTCTACACAGAAAGGTCCAGAAATGTAAAATTTCGTTTTACTTTTAATTTTCTTTATTATGCAACATTTTTTTATATTCTGTCGTCTGGTAGGCCTAATGGGTTAAAGTTCTACCATTCGTGCGTCCACGAAACATTAATGTGATGAAAAATATAACCTATCTGTATTCGAGTAAACGCTCAGAAATAGCCTTCTAAGTCATGGACATGACGAAATTTTGATGAAAAAGTAGTCCGATTCCAATTTAAGAACAAATGCCGGTGTAACGTAGTAAAGTGACCCCCATAGAATACTGACCCCCCCGGTCACTATTTTATATAGAATACTGACCCCCCGGTCATAATATTATGACCGGGGGGTCATAGTATTATGACCGCCCCACACGTAGAAAAGTGACCCCTCACGTAGAATTGTGACCCCCCATAAAATATCGACCCCCTTCCCCACATTCACACCAAAAGTATTTCTCTAGTATAAACCCAACTATGATACTCGTACAACATAATTATCTCCATTGATAGTCATCGGAGGTGCAATGGCACTCGTCCGTGCATGCGTCTGTCCGTACATACAGAGTGTTTTGACCGCAACTTTTCATACATTATTGGGCGCACCCGATTCAAACTAGCTGGTTGGGCGCTTCCACCGCATCTGAATTGATTTGATTTATTGGAGTTTAACACTGTATTCATCTGTTATGGCCATATTGCGGCGGCTGGAGCACCTAATGTGGATTCCTGGTATTTCTCGCACCCGTACTACCAAAAATACAAACAGAGCCCTTAAGCTGCTCTCTCATAGATGATTTACACCCATTGGTGAGAGACAAATGACTTCTGTCAAATGTAAGAATGGATAGATTCCGAGCCAGGTTCGAACTCACGACCCCTTGATTGGCAGACCACGACGTTACCGACTAAGCTATCCGGTCTCGGAGCATCTGTATTGGTTCTTAATCGTATATACAGTAGGCCTACAGTGTGTTCATAGTTTACGAACTACTACATGTACTTATGTACATAATGTGTGGAAAGGACAAATGATTTTAAAAGTTTTCTGGCCGAAAATCACTTGTCCCTCAGCGTTGTGAGTTCGAAACCTACCAGAGTTATGTATGTGTGTCTGCCATACCCATCTCGTACTTGGCGGTTGCATATTAGATTGATTCTGTTAACATTTAGTCTCTTTAGCGAGATAGTTATCCAGGCTTCTCAATCTGATTTAATATCCTGTGTTGACTTGACAGTAAAATCTGACATGCACCAGTAAGGGGTCATCTTCTGTGACCCTTTTTCTGACCAATCAAATAAAGGCTTCAACGATTGGCGAAGCGGTTTTATCCGAAAACTAGATCACGATGACGTCACATTTCAATGTAGAACCATGTGTTTGTCATGAAAAAGTATAAGTAACCAGTCACGCTAAAGGGGACATAATGGGAAGCCCATAAAACTTAATTTAAAGAAATAAGTCAGAATAAAAAGGTGTCAAGCTGCTGTCGCAATTGGAAAATAAAGATGTAAGTTAAGAAAAAAAAAATAATTATTCAAACAAAAAATTTCATTAAGGGGGAATGCTCCAGTTTCCTAGATTTTTTCTCAATAATAGAATTTATTTATATTTTGTATGTTGAAATTACATGTTATTACCAATTGAAAAACGAAATAAAAATGGATGGTCAGCGATCTTGTTTGAATTTTATAGGCATTCGTATCACATAACCCTACATTGAAAAAATGCACAATTTCTTGCACCTGTCCAAGGTCAATAAAATGTTAATAAAATGCTGTATATTCATCGTTTAGTCCCGAACACGGATTTAAAGTAACGTATAACATTTAATAAGAACAGAAAACCCAAAATATTTGCCATTATAAACGCGTAAATATATAAAACAGCATGCTCACGAGTTCTGTTAGATCAACGAAGCTGTAGTGTTTTATGTCAAAATTTGCATATTTTGGGTAATATTTCAAGTTCTACATAATAGAATTTGATAAAACTCCCTCATTGTACTAAGCAACATGCCCTGGTAATAATTCAAAAAGAAAATGTATAGGTCAGCGCACTTATTAGTGAATTACAGCAATTTTTATCAGCTACACATGAATAAAATGACGCAAAACCGTGGTAACTGCACACACACTTACGACTGTCTTGCTCTAAATAATCGATTTTCATCTTGAGGAAATTAGTTTCGCATAATAAATACACTTTTACCTTCGAAAATTGCAAATTGTAATGATGTGTTATATTATTGAAAATATGGTAGCGAAACATATTGGTACGAAACATTTAATTTACTACAGTAATGACCGAGTGTTCCGAAAAACTGGAGCATTCCCCCTTAAATTCTATCTAGATTAAAAAGAAATATAAGAAAAACTTCTACAATAAGGCTCCTTTTCCCATAACACAGCATCAAATTGAGAAACAGAGAGATTAGGTTCTTGACAGAATTTCACGAAGTTCATATTGAAGTTTCGTCCAATTTGGTGCAAGAATTGTGAAGAGTTTGCTTCAGGCAGACTTAAAGATCTAGACGCAATGTTATCATACATTTAGTCCCCTTTTCACATGACGGGATTTTTGTACATGAATCAATTATTGAATAAGCTACAGAATATCTCATTTATCACTGAAGAACAAAATTAAATTAAATTATGTTCATTGAACGAAGAGAAATTAGAGAAACACTAATTTCTACATTAAGACCCCTTTTTCTGTGGCACATCCTCAAATTAAAAAAGGGAGAACATAGACCCAAAAAAGTATTTCAGGGATTACACGTGTGAAGTTTCATTGAATTTGGCCGAAAGGTTGCTGAGATCTGGCTGTTTACGGACGGACAGACATACGGACGGAAGGACGGACGAACGGAAGGATAGCATGGCGACTAAATGCTCCCCGATTCTTTTTTTCGGGGAGCATACTAAACAAAGATGTCATTTGATTCGATAAATACATGTAGCGTATTTTAAATTAGCAATAAGCTAGGTGGGGGTCAGTATTTTATAGGCAAAATCAGGGGGGTCGTTATTCTATATGGGGGTCAGAATTCTATAGAAAGGGGGTCAGTATTCTATATAAAATAGTGACCGGGGGGTCAGTATTCTATGGGGGTCACTTTACTACGTTACACCGGCGACTCCATCAATTTGGATTAAGGTGAACTATAATAACACATAAATCAATGAATGCGAAGGCAGAAACAAGCTGCTTATCACAATTCTGTGTTTTCTCAGATGTTTTATTAGGCACGATAACGCTAGTTCTTGTTTAAAAAAAAAGATTAAAATTCACTGAAAATTGTGAAGGAAAGGAGTTAAAGGGTAGATAGATATAATATATTTTTTTTCTATTTGAGTTAAGCAAAAAATGCTGAAATAATGAAAATGTAATTGTTTCAAAATTGTTTTTAGTTGAGTGAAAAATCTAAATAAATGAAGCGATAAATACCTCATCAAAATACGTCCGTCTGTATACAGTAGCCATTTAAACTGATATCAAAGTTACACAAGAAAATGTGTATTCGGCTGTGTAACACGTGTCTTCCCTTTGCCTACTGATTGGAATGCCGCGGCCTTGATGTTGATTCGGAACAACCCTTTACGCCCAGGTGACAAAAGTAAGAGGCGTTTAGCCCTTTCCCATCAATACCTGGTTTTGACGTCCCTAATCGAAAATGGCTTGGGAAAATATTGAGACAAAAGAAGAAACTGCTGATCATCAGCAGTTTCTATTTTTGTGTCAATATTTTCTGAGCTGTATGTTACACAAAACTTACCTTTATCAACATATGTTTTGTTTCGTGCAGAAGATTTCAATTTGGACCGCCCTAAACTTTTGTCGTTTGGGAAAGGGTTAAGATTACAGCAATCCTGTCGATCTTGTCATCTACAAGGTAACCCTTCTGCAAATTTCATGTTTTTTCACGAGAAAGGCATATTCCAAAATTTATCTGTCATTTGGGAAAACGAAAAGTGTTGAAAAGTCAACAGAAGTATTTCATTTACCTAATTAAAAACACCACTTTCTAGCTATACGAAATACATCCAATAACACACACTTGTAAATACACTTCACATAAGTTGATTCACCGCGCCAGATTTCAAGTTTATGCTTCAAGAAGAAAATAATTTACAAATATTATTTTACTAGATAATTATATTCCTGTGCTAGAGGGATAATTTGGAACATTTTGTCAAATATTTCCATAAGTATGCATTAATTCAAAATGCCGAATCATGAAAAATGCTTAATATGTTTGGAATGGAAATGTAACACGGTTTAGGAATTATTGGCACTTTTCAAATTTCGCCTTTGACTCTTTGGTGATAATTAGGGATTGAATACCTTAATGCAGAAAATTGGAATCGTATCTTTTTTACACCTGGGATAGGAATGTGCAAACCCCGTGCAAAGGTATGGATAGAAAATGTTGAGAGAAATGGATAGACCTCTCGTTTAACCCTTTCCCAAATGGCAAAAAATGGACTGCTCCAAATTGAAAGGTGTTGCAGACGACATTTTCAATGTAAAGAAATTTTTAAAGTTATATTGTTGGCATAGAGAACAATGTGGAAATGAAGAAACCGCTTGTTAAAGCTTTTATTGTCTACGGCATCTAATTGCGTCTCTATTTTGGAAAGGGTTAAAAATAATGTTCTTCCTTCTTTTCTCTGCTTTCTACCGTAAGGCCGGGTTCGAGTTATACAGCCAATATACAGCCAATAGTCGTGTACAATTATATAATACAAAGTTTGTCCTCTTCTACGACCGAAAACATTGTTACACCAGTTTGAAAACAACTTGTAGATCTAGTTATAGCGCCCTCGAACGCAACCGACCTTATGTAATATTTATAGTATGAGAATAAAGATTGATAATGATTTTTTGTTATTCTTGGTAGAAAACGAACATTGTGGGAAATGGAGAGATTGTTTGTCAAACGCAATTTCTTCATTTTCCACAATATTTCCTTTGTCTTTATCTTGTTAGTGTCAAAAGACGTCATTTTGAGAGAGAAATATTATCAATCGAGCATTAAAATCGAGGGCTTAGAAAAAAAATAGTGTAAACTTGTACACTTTATAGAAATTTACAGAAGAGACAAAAAAGGTTAAAGAGATAAAATATTTTTTTAAATTATAAATATATTTTTGATTTTACAGAACACATAATGTAGCATATACCTTCCTAAAGATTAAGAAAATACAATAAAAGAATTTCGGAAAATCTTTTGTTACAATAGTTTTGATTTGAGCCCTCGATTTGATACCATAAGCTCTTTAATCGAGAAAACGAACATCATTTTCTTGGGTTTATTACGATACTAAAGGGCACAATTTTAGACTTGTCCAGATTCAGTAATGAAAAGACTACAATAAGATAATAAACGGATTTTATTTTACATTTCTTGCACTTTTCAATAGAATACATTGTGTGATATCAGGCCCGTAGGAACAGGGGGGGGGGGGAGGGGGCTAAGCCCCCCAAATGTTGGTCAAAAGAGCCGAATTTTCTTAATTTTACACTGAAAATTTTGGGGAAATCCAAATTAGCCCCCCCCCCCCCAATATTCAGGACAAGGGGTTTAGCCCCCCATATGAAATTGCTTCCTACGGGCCTGGATATTACGAAATATCTGCAGTTACAAAATCCGTGTTGTATGCCTGTTTTCCCAGTAACTTAAAATGGATGTGCGTTAACGGTTATCAAAGATATTTTTTTTAATAAATAGCGAAATTTTAGACCAATTAAAGTTGTTGTAGAGGGTAAAATTCGTATAAATTGATATGCAAATTGTGAATGTAATAGCCCAGGAAATATTGGGGCGAATGGAGAAAAAGCTGATCATCAGCATTTTCTTCTTTTGCCTCATTGTTTCCGAAGCTTTTTCCATCAAGGAAACCTGTCAAACCAGTTTTTGTTTTGGGAAAGCAAAGAGAAGAAAGGGTAGGATGTAGACCAGTAAATCGTTGCTATGCAACAATCGGATACCCGATTTCACACGATCACGTGATGGTTCTTGTGTAATAAACTTGTTGCTGTGTGATATAGATTAAACCGTTAACCTTTTGTGTTCCACTCGTTATCGGACACAGGGGACGTTAGGAAATCGGTTTCGGATCACACCATTACAGGTTAGTGTATCTTTTACCCATCTTTTTTGCATGTTTAACTAGAATTTGTCTATAAATTGTAAAACATGCAACATATGCGCATAGTTCCTTTACAAAAACAGCGAGAAAAAAATAAGCTTTGTAGATTTAATTTAACCCTTTCCAAAACGACTAAATTTTAGCATGATCCAATTGGAAAGCTACTGCAGACAACAAAATGCATGTTTTTGAAGAAGGAATTTGTGTAGAACAAAGGGCAGAAAATATTGAGGCAAAAGGAGAAACTGCTGGTCATCAGCATTTTCTTCTTTTGCCTCAATGTTTTCCCAGACTTTTTTCTTTTATGGACATCAAAACCAGGTCTTATTTAGGAAAGGGTTAATTGTATCAGTTTAACCCTTTCACAAACAGCACAAAGTTTGATAGTTTTAATCCTTATTCACATCAATAAAAGAAAGATTTTTGAAACTTTGAAACAAAAGAAGAAAAAGCTAAATATCAGCATTTCCTCCTTTAGTTTTGTCTCAATATTATCTAAGCTATTATTCATACACAAACTCAATTTTTATGATCTATATAGGGGTAACATCCCAATTGGTCTACTCCCATTTCGTCTACTCTTGTTTAAGTGCATTGAGTCCCAATTCGTCTACAGTCCCAACTCGTCTACTTTCGTGTCAAATCATCAATAAACAACATTATTTTTGTTCTAAGAAAAGAAATTAAGTCAATATATTCACAAATGAAATAAAAATGCAGACATTTTGATTAAAATCATATGATATCATATAAATATACAAAGTAGAGAACAGTAGACGAAATGGGACTTATGTCCAAAATAGTAGACGAATTGGGAGTAGACGAATTGGGAGTAGACGAAATGGGATTAAACCCTATATAGGCACCAATTTTATCGTCATAAGCAGCTTTTGCATCAGAACACAGTGAAATCCTGCCGATTTGGAAAGGGCTAACTTTAAGTCCCCAGAAAAAAAGATGTATGCTTAGGCTATATAAGGAAAATATTAATGCACTAATACGAACGGCAGATGGGTGTCAAAATTTAAAAAGCTGCTGCTGACTGCAAAACGGATGTTAATAATGGTTTTATGTACCAGGGTTCACAGCAGAATAATTTAAAGCTGTAGTGGCAAATAAGTAAACATTGAAATGCATAATGTTTTAAAAATAAATTAACTTTGAATAAAAATATTATAGGAAAAGGAGAGAATGCTTATTTTGAGCAATTTCTTCTCTTCCCATAATATTTTACGCAACATTATTATATTTATAACTATCAAAATGCATTATTTGTCAGTTTTTGACATGAAATAACTTAAACCTCTCTTTTTGGCAATTATTTTGAAGAAATTAAGTTGTGTGGGGTGCTTTTAAAGCCGTAGGGGCATTACTCTGATTTACATGAAGCTGTAGTGGGGCCGATACAGCTTTTTGGGCTGGGGAGGACAATGGTGTACTAATGTATAATTTAGCAAAAATAATATTGAAACAAAAGGAGAAAATGTTGATCATCAGCATTTTCGTCTTTTGTCTCTATGTTTTCCCAATCCATATCGGTTAGGGTTGCCAAAAGCAGGTCTTGTTTAGGAAAGGGTTTAAGTTGGATCACCCCAAAATTTTGTTGTTTGGAAAAGAGATTTTGTCCGGGAAAATGGTAATTTCATTTATAGACTCTAAAGTCATATCTTTTTTCCCTAAAAACCGTCGTAACTTCGGCTTGATCAACCTGTAGTTACGCCATTTTCGAACGTAACCATCGATGAACAGCTTTATCTAAACCAACTGATGAAATTCTTTTCCCAACTGAACCATTTCCAAAATGACAGATCCGGACAGATCAAGTATGAAAGCAGCTTACCGTAGACGAAAAATAGATATTTTTAAAGAACGAACATGCGTAAAATATAGAAAATATAGATGCAAGATATGGAATGCTTGTCTATACTTTGGTTTTACATTTCGTCAAAAGAAGTCATTGTTGGGAAAGGCTTAGGATATATTAGTACTGTTTAACCCTTGCTAAAACAGCAAAAATTTAGACTACATGTAGTTCAATTTCAAAGATGTTGAAGATCGGAGAAAATATTTTTTTTTAACTTTAAGGATAGAAAATATTGTGGAAAACGAAGAAATTGCTTGTTTCCTAAGCCATCTTAGACTACACACAGATACGTCGATGAAATCGTGAAATTAATCGGCCATGTTGAGGAAAGGAAAAGGATTTCACCTTTATATTCTTTTCTCAAACAAAACCGGGTTTTGACGTCCCTAACAAAAGGTTTGGGAAACTATTGAATCAAAAGAGGCCGGTGTATTTCATCATTTACCAAAATTGCACAATTTTACACATTTCATTTCAACGCCATAGTATGCGATAGACAACATTGATTGAATTAAGAAAAATACAAACATTCTATTGGATACTCTGCGGAATAATATTTACTAAACCTTTTCCAAACCGACAAAAATACTGTTACAATTGGAAAGATGACAAAATTGGTGCCGATGAATATATAGGCCCCTACTCTGATTAAGCAGACAGTGGCACAGAGGGTATTGTGGCCAAAGAAGAAAATGTCGAATACTCTGCATCAACACTTGTTTGTGGACATTTGAAATTTTCGTTAATCTAATTATATTCATAATATTCATGATGTATTACAGATTGTATGTGAACAGAGAAGAAAACAGAAGAAGTATAATGTTCTTTTCTACAGAATAATTTGAGGCTGTAGAGGCAAATAAATATACGTATCAGTAAACCTGTAAATGATCATTTTATGCAATCAATGATGAATAACACATCAAGGGAGAAAAATCATTATTGCTCATTCTGATAATTTTAGCTCCACTAGCCAAAGGCCAGTGACCTTATGTCATGGCCCTGTGTCCGTCGTGCGTCCTTGCGTGCGTCTGTCCGCACGTGCGTTCAAACATCTTCTTCTTCAAACCTACTGGACCAATTTCAACCAAACTCCACATGAATATTTCTTGTATGAATCTCTTCCAAATTCATTCAAGAATAATGATAATAAATCAATTCCGTGTAGAACAGAAATTTTGATTAAATCAAATTTTCGAAAAAATTTAAAAATCTTCTTCTCCAAAACTACTGGACCAATTTTAACAATACTTCGAAGGAATCATTCTTGCATGAATCTCTTCTAAATTCCATAAAAAAATCGCGCAGTACTAAAATTTTGATTAAACTTATGAAATCAAATTTTCGAAAAATCTTTAACAACCTTCTTCTTCAAGACTACTCGACCAATTTCAACAAAACTTCATAGGAATCTTCCTTGCATCAATCTTTTCCTAATTCCTCAAAAATATGTGCAGAACTTTCGACGAAATTAACGAAATTAATTTTTCCAAAAATCTTTAAAAAAAATCTTCTCCAAAACGCCTTAATTGGATTTCATTGCAATTTAGCCTGAATGTTCAATGTACGCTACAGTATATTCTATGAAAAAATTCGATCGGATGAAAATCATGGCAGCTGTGTGCAGGACTTATTTTTCGCTATATGAGACATAGTGTAATTTTAAGAAAAAAACATTTCTCTTCCATAACCAATTATTGGATTTCATTCTGGTGTAGCATGAATCTTCTGTGGATAGACATCTATTGCATTCTTTGAAGAATTACGTAGTCTAAAAGTCTAAAGTCTACAAGCCAGTGGAGCGATACAGGGCCATCATGACCCTCTTGTTTCCTTAATGCTTTTTTCACAAATTTTGCATTTACAAAATTAATTCAAATACAAGTATGCATTTTCTAAAAATAATTTCGACATGGCGTACCTGAAAAGCCCTCTATTTGTTGACTATTTTGAGGAAAGCAAGTTACGTCTATGAAACACTCGCACGAGTTAAAATGACAATTCATAGTAACTTAGATTTTTTTACTTTCTTGTTCCTCTTAAGTATTTAAGATGTGAAAACTAAGCCGTTTTATAAAAGGGTATAAGTTATAGGATGAATTCTTATTATATTTTCAGATTCGAGTTTTGGAGAAGAAACTCGAGGTTGTATACATGCACGAGTATAAGACGACCAACTTATTGCGGAGACATTGCGTCAGAACATACACGGACAGAGACCTCAGTTATATTATATACAGTGACAAATTCTATGCAAGAGTAACGCTAATGCATATTGTTTTATAACTCAGAATCAGTTTTATATTCTCAGAATAGCATAAATCATGGCCGCTTATCTCCTAAACAGAATAAGGCTTGTTTCTCTGAGAAGTAACGCATCATTTATCTATTATATTCTATTGTAAGATGCAGCGGGTTGAACATTTTCAACACGCAATGACCGGAAATTTTAAAATCCTAACTTATTGTGTACTTTGGCTTGAATCTTAGAGAAAAAAGTGCTTCAATTATCCTGTATTAGATGTAGGTGTTGTAACTTTACGACCCCTAATGACCATAAATTTAAAAAAAAATGATTGTTGAATTTCACTTGTTTCTACGAGAAGCAGCACATCATTTATCCATTATCATTTGCAGGGGTTGTGAATTTACAACCCCTAGTGACCAAAAATTTTAAAATCATAACTATTGTGGAATTAGCCCTGTTTCCAATCTTTCCATCAATGGTAGCGCAACACTTATCCAATATTATTGTCAGGGGATGAACAGAACCTTTAGAGGCAAAACTTTTATGTATAATAAGGCTAGTTTCTATTAGAAGTAGCACATCGTTTATCTTTTATAAGATGCAGGGGTTGTAAATTTACGACCCCTAATGACAGAAATTTTAAAATCATGATTAAAGGTGGAAATTTACTCGTCTCTATGAGAAGTAGCACATCATTTATCCAGTATTAGATCAAGGGGTTGTAAATTTACAACCCCTAGTGAGTTTTTGAAGTCATAACTTATGTCGGACTTAGGCTTGTTTTTTTATGAGAAGCAGAATATCATTTATCCAATATCAATTTTAGGGGGTTGTAAATTTACAACCCCTATGACTTAAAATTTTAAAGTAGAAACTTACGGAATAAGGTTTGTTTTATAAGAGACGCAGTGCAACATATATCCAATATTATTCGATGGGGGGTTGTAAATTTACAACCCCTGATGACCAGAAATGTTAAAATCGAAACTTATGGAATTATGCTTATTTCTATGCGAAGCAGCATGTCATTTATCCAATATTTTTCGCAGGGGGGGGGGGGGGTTGTAAATTTACAACCCCTATGACTTGAAATTTTAAAATCGAAACTTATGAATTAAGGCTTATTTCTATGCGAAGCAGCATGTTATTTATCCAATATTTTTCGCAGGGGGATTGTAAATTTACAACCCCTGATGACCAGAAATGATAAAATCGAAAGTTATTGAATGAGGCTTGTTTTTACAAGAAACAGCACAGCATTTATCCAATATTATTCGCAGGGGGGTTGTAAATTTACAACCCCTATGACTTGAAAACTTAAATTCTTAACTTATGAAATTAGGCTTGATTTTATACGAGAAGCAGCACAATATTCATCCAATATTATGCGCGGGGGGTTGTAAATTTACAACCCCCGATGACCAGAAATGTTAAAATCGAAGGTTATGGAATAAGGCTTGTTTTTACAATAAACAGCACAAAATTTATCCAATATTATTCGCAGGGGGGTTGTAAATTTACAACCCCTGATGACCTGAAATTTTAAAATCTAAACTTATGGAATTAGGCTTTTTTAAATGAGAAACAGCTCATCATTTATCCAATATCATTTGAAGGGGGTTGTAAATTTACAACCCCTTTGATGTAAAACTGACTTGTAGTATATATGTATTTACATTAAAAATGAAATACTGACTTAATGTTGTTGTTTTTTATTGGTCATTTCTGCAGAGAATTGTCGTCTAACTACCCACAAAAGTGATACCAAAATAGTGCATTTCATAATAAAATCAGTTTTTAAATAATAACGAGTTCTAGTATATTTGGGTTTTAGTGTTTGTATACAACTCTACTTTTATAACCGATGAGTTATACCTTTATAGCCGATGAGTTATATATAAACAAACCTTTAACCTATAAAAACATGTTATTGTAGAGACGCACGTGCAAATCGTCTCGTCAATATTACATCAAAATACTGATTATCATCTGTATGGTTTCATTCTTATCTCTACAGTGTGTCCCAAAAAAACGGAACCCTATTTCAAAGTCAAATATTTTAAAGCGTAAGCAAAAAATCTATTTTTTAAATTTGCAGTACTGAAGATACTTTATTTTTGCATCTATGTGTTCTAAATTTCACTTCAAAATATGTATTGGTTCCAAAGTTAAATGCAATTTAGTAAACACACTTAAAAGCCGTTTTAACACGAAATCGATTTTTGCGCCTTGTTTGGTCGTAAAAGCACACTGACGGTCATCTGTTGAATTATTTACCGTTGTACGTGTATGTACCAATTTCCTCAAAATTTGATATATATAGTGGTCCCACGATATTCTGATTCTCACCAGACAATAAAAGACCATACTCATTTACTAAGTATAGGTTATACCGGTCAAAACGAAATCATATCGATGACAATCAGTAATTTTATGTATTATTGACGAGATGATTTGCGCGTGCGCCTCTATAATAACATGTATTATAAATTATGTTCCAAGTTTGTTTATCAATATCTGGGACCACTTTACGCGTGCTCGTACAAGTGCTGCATGTGCAAACTGAGTCCAAATGGTGGCTGTTTTAAATAATGTTAAAGAACTTGCCATTTGAGGGCTGACCGGCATATTGGTCAGTAATAAAATAAGTGCATTGTGATTACATGTATTATGAATCGATATTTCGTTTGTATTCATTTTTGTTTTTGTTACATCGTAGCTCTAACAGTTTATTCATTAGCAGAAAAGATGAAATGAATATGCACTATTGTAAGCAAAATGTTTCAAAATCGCTTTTGTATTGACTGAATATATCAAACATGTGTGACGCGTCAGTGTATTCAATGAGTGTAGGTCCGCGCTGCAAAACGGAAAATCGATATCGTGTCAAAATTGTTTTCTGGTTGCATTCATTTGATTGCCAATATTTTCAAAAGTAATGGACATTTTTCAACCAAATTTTAACTATTAATACAAAAATGTCATTTCTATTGCATATCAAAATTTGGTTGAAACATATTATTTGATACATGCGCAATTCGCTTTCAAAAATGGGTTCCGTTTTTATTTGGACACTCTGTATAACCGATGATAAGTAAATTGTTTTATCGTTCGGCGGGATTCAGAATATCCTGGGAGCTCTATATACGGCACAGAGAGGCATGCATCTCATGGGGCATTAGGCATCCACGAGAATCTATGAAAACAAAAATACCTTATAAGGAAACTCGTAATACGTCACCACATAAATCTAAACAAATCGCACGTGCGATCATGACATTTTATTGCGGTCAAAAAATCCGATATCTTGGCTGCTGTTCAACGCGTAAAAGCTTTCGATTGTGATATGACTGTCTATGCATTATACTTAAACCCATTTTCAAACGATTTATGAGGAAACCAGACAATCCTTTCTAACCCTCATGATCATCTTGTTTCATTGCAGTTTGATAGTGAGCTCCAAAAGGTTTTCATCTTTGATATTCAAACACCAACTCTATTACGCATGTCTGTCAATTATTACATTTAAACATACGGTATATGGGTGCATTTTTTTCATGAAGAATATTCATAATGATTGTCTCTTTCACTCTTAAGTGTGGGTTGAAGTGAAAGTCTTTATGAAAGGCCCTCTACGACAGTATGTAAAACAAATTATGAATAGAAATGAACATAGATTGCGTATATTCAAGAACTAGTTACCATGCCTCTGGAAGACTTTGGTTGTGAAAATAAGGACTTACATTGACTGTTGTTCCATATTTCTACAACTTTCGAAGGATAGGACATTGGCGCAGTTTGGTATCATTAGCGATAAAATGATTTCAGTATAAAGTGACATGTGACGTTAAAGGTGGCCATGCCAGGCCACCCGAATTCAATCATATATAAAGTAAATAATCGACAACAAAAGTCAACAGGATGCGGTTATAGCACGTTTACTTTATAAAAAAAACAAGCATTTTTCATTGAATTTTAATTAGAAAACGTCATTTTAAGTGTTTTGCACTATAAAACCCAATTTTTCGTATCCGTGTTCGTTTTACCCAAATGATGTGGATCATCCGTGTTGTGTGGTATCAACATCCGTGGTAAGTCGTACCTTGAAGCAAACTAGGCTAATTTTTAAACATGGCTTTAGACACCCAATTTTTTTTCCAGTTTGATAAATTGTATAGATTTATTCCATAGATGTCGAAAACTTATTTTGAAGAGATATTTGCTCGAAACCAGTTAAATAATTTCTACAAATATAAAACAAAACGGGAAGTAGGCGAGAAAATAGTTATTTACGATTTAAAATCGCTTGTATCTATAGCTTACTCAATTTTTTTGTTATGAAACTGCAGCACCCTCAAGATAAACCATTTTGCATCAGCTCTGCACAAACAATTTTTATATAGCAGTAATTAAAAGGCTATAAGTTGATGTTCTCTTACCTTGTGTATTCCCACGGTGTTGTTTTTCACATCCGCGTTTGGAAGACCAATCCGTGTTTTTGTATCTGGATGAACGGTGTGTTAAAGATCACCAACAACGCGTATCCTCAACCCTGTGTCTTACGGCAAAATTGTTGGGTTGTTCAATAAAATAAAAAGATGCAGAAGACCTCAAAAGTCAAAATGGATGTAGATAAAGATTAGATATGTTTTCAATAAAGCGTGGAAAATGTTGAGGCAAAATGACAAAAATGCTGATCATCTGCATATTCTTCTTTTGCCACAGCGTTTATCCTAGTCTGTTCCACCATGGTCGTCGAAACCACGTGATGTTTGGGAAAGATCAACAGGAAATGTCTGAAAGGAAAGTAGTTTTATCGAAGGTGAGGACCGTTGTCAATTTCTAGATTCAAAAGTTTTGCGAGGCAATCTCCCTATATCGAAATATCTTTGGTTGTCTCCGCCAGAAAAAAGGTCATCTGTCATACTATAGGCTTTACTAATTAGAATAAGAGCTAACACTAGTTCCTTTCCGAGGGTTATAACATAAATTTTCACGAATAAGCTATTATCAGCTTTGACAACAAATGAGGAAGGTCTTTATTATCAGAGAAAAAATGAATAAAAAATCGGATAGTATGGCAGAAACTGTGGTAAGTCTTACAAAGAATAGAGTATATTGCGTTTTTATTCACCTGAAAGGGTGTGGCTAAGCCAAAAGGTTATTCGACGAGTTTACTCCTCGATACTTTGGTTAACATAAGGGAAAAACGTGCGGCACGAGCATGAAAACATTTCGAAATTGAAAGACTGTGCGATTGTAAAACGTGTTATTAAAAAACCTCGTAAATACAGCTTGATTCAAGCTGCAGTTACAATAATTTGCAATAACACCGACGATTTACCGCTAATTGAAAACGCTGTTTCTCCTCAATCTTCCATGTAATAACCGTTTACTAGGCTCCGCCCTTTCTCCCGAAAAAAATCAGAATATATTCAAATGAGAACTTAGGAAAATGAATGTTTGTCAACAAAAATAAAGGAAAATGGACCGTAACAAAGTCACGTGATTGCTTTCCCTGAAATTAAGAGATTGTACGACTCATGTGACTAAATAAGTACTTTTTATTTATTTTTTACGACGTCGTAAGTGAAAACACATAGATATTTTGTTTTAGTATTTACATATCGCAAAACGTACATATAATTAGTAGGTTTAATTTCACGTATATATTATTTAATCCATATCAGTCCAAAGAAGAAAATGACACAATTGCATTATTACAGTCGGAAATATGTTTCATATAAATTCGACAATATTTACTTCCTGCTTACATACTTACGTACGTAATGGTTTCCATATAAACAGGAGGCTTGGGTGACCTATCACCTCAAAAGTATCTGGTTTTAAATGTAATTATGACAAATCAAAACTTTTATGGGTTGGTTCCTTGAAATACAGTACAAGGTCGATCAAAACAAGGTGGAAATTATCATGGGGAGATACACAATTTAAGTTATTGGGGATACTTTTTGACGTCGATCTTAATAACAAAATGGTTGCTTTAATTTTTTGGCGTCACCTTGGCCTGTGCTCACAGACAGGCTAGGCTGGGCCGAACGCGGGTACACTATCCATTGACAGGATGGCAGTTGAATCAAGTCGCATATGAAGATTAATCCCGTTTGAACTTTTTTGGAGGCGTTATTGTGAAAAGAAGACCTTAGAACGGGAGGAAGGGGCAGGAATGATGCCAATAACGTAAAAGATCTCAAATTCGAACCAAAATTTGAAATATTGTTGTTAAGATATCAAATATTATTGTGTATAAATTCGATTTCTATCCGAAGCAAGATAATTAAGAAAGAAGCTGCAATTCACGAAATTGCTTAACTTTTTTCCCTCAGTATATAAAGCGAGAAAAAGAAATTCGACAATATTTAATTACTACTGCTTGCATACGTACGTGTTTCCATGTGAACGGGAAGCTTGGTTGACCTATCACCTAGATACTGGTCGTGATGTAAAGGAGAGGTACATTAAAGACGGAAGTGAGGTATTGATCATCAATCCTGGCCAGATCAGTCTGATCTTTGATTACAGCAAGGTATAAACTAGTTTCTGACATGTAGTCCAAACTGGTTCAATCGCAATGGACTAAAACGAATTTCCATGTTGATCTGAATATTAGATTCTTTGTTTGTGGCCAATGGAAATCCAAATGATGTAATCAATTTTTCTAATCGCAAAGAGAAATTAGAATAATGGTTGACTATGGGAAATGAATTAGTTCCCTGTAACCTAAATACAGATTCACACGATTTGGCTAAAAAACACTTGTGTTTCTTCTCTGCATAAATTATCCTCATATATTAGTAATTCAGATACCGCCGAACGCTTACGACGTCGCCCGAAAAACGTCGTTTTAATTTCAAAATGACCACATTACGGGTGTTCTAACTTAGAGGGTTTCATGCTAAGTTGTCGAAAATACTATCAAATAAAATTGTACAGTATTCCAAAAATAGTGTATGGATTTGTCAACCTACATGGCTAGATCATTTCTGTCTAAGGACATTTGGAAAGAAGTTTATATCTAATTTTTCATACTCGTACTTAATTCTTAAAGCAATACTTTAGGAAAACCGGGCCTTTTTGGACAGTGAAAACTTTGTAGCAGGGCTAAAAATATTTACTTTTTTGTCGTAGATAAAGCTTTGTACTACACAACGATGCAAGCAAATTGTGTCCAAATTTTTCTGATCCCTGAAATATCTAGCATAGGCCCCTGTGATATACGTGTTCGTATATTATGCACAAGCAAAGGATACCATATTTTTTTTAAATTTCTCCAACTCTTCTAGAATTGTATGAATAAAATAAGGCAATATATTGTGTCATCGGCAACACAAATACAAACAAAATTAACAAAGATATTTTATAACACATCAGTGTTTATTTTACAGCGAACTTTCAAAGAGGTGTGCCATGACTTTAAAAAGTCACATATTCCAAACCATTACGAGTATATGTACCATGTCTTTCCCGTTGCCTGGAGATGCAGAATATCATCGGACGCAAAACTTCCGCAAAAAAATTATACATATGAGATTTTTTTGGAAATTGACGCAGATATTTAAACAAGAGGACCATGATGGTCCTATATCGCTCACCTGAACCAAAATGATATATATGAGCCACAATTTTGTTCAATTCAATTAATATTTACGACTGTAGTCTGAAAAACAAGAGGACCATGATGGTCCTTAATCGCTCACCTGCACCTAGATAGAATGAAAGTCCCAATGTTGTCAAATTTAAGATGTGAGATCATGTTCCAGCTGAAAACTGCTTTCATAATCTTGAATGATCAATATTTGTAGCTGTTACAGTAAAAACAAAGTGAAAGAAAACAACAATTTTGTCACAGTAAAGGGCACATAACTCTGTTCTGATAAAGATATTCTCATCAACATTATGTCCAAGTTTTTTTTATTGGTTAATATTTATTGCTGTTTGAGAGAAAACAAAGTCGAAAACAGCAATTTTGTAACCCTCAAGGGCACACAACTCTGTTTTTTAGTCCAATCAATCTGACAAATTAAAACATTTAAAATATTATGGTCACCAACATTGCAACCGAGTTGTGTCTTGATTGGTCAAAACGGTAATTTTATGAAATTAAAGGGCCAATAACTCTAGTTTTTCTGGCCAAATCAAGCTGAAAATTTAACTCATTAAGGATCTTATGGTCACTAATAGTGTGGCCAAGTTTTGTCTTGATTAGTCAATAAATGTAGATGCTAGAGTGTAAACAAAGTCTAAAACAGCAATTTTGTCAAATTCAAGGGCACATAACTCCAGACTTCCTGCTCCTATCACACTGAAAATCGAACTCATCCAAGATCTTATAGTTACCAACATTATGGAAAAGTTTTGTCTTGATTGGTCAATATTTGTAGATGCTAGAGTGGTAACAAAGTCAAAACTAGCCTTTTTTGACGTTCAAGGGCACATAACTCCGGACTTCCTCGTCTGATCTGACTCAAAATTGAACTCATCCGAGAACTTATGGTCATACATATTTTGACTAAGTTTAATTAAGATTTGTCAATATTTGTAGATACTAGAGTGGTAACAAAGTCAAAACTAGCCATTTTTGACGTTCAAGGGCACATAACTCCAGAATTCCTTGTCCGATCTGACTCAAAATTAAACTCAAATTAAACATCCGAGAACTTACGGTCATACATGTTTTGACCAAGTTTTGTTAAGATTGGTCAATACTTGTAGATACTAGAGTGGTAACAAAGTCGAAACTAGCCATTTTTGACATTCAAGGGCACATAACTCTGGACCTCCTGGTCCGATCTGACTCAAAATCGAACTCATCCGAGAACTTATGGTCATACATGTTTTGACCAAGTTTGGTTAAGATTGGTCAATATTTGTGGATGCTAGAGTGGTAACAACAAATTGTGGACAGACGGACGGACGGACGGACGGACAGACGGACGACGGACAAAAAGCGACCACAATAGCTCACCTTGAGCACTTCGTGCTCAGGTGAGCTAAAAAGTTATCACAAGATCCTTTTCCAGAATCTAGATTATTTTGTCCGTAATTGTTACCCATCCCATGATGCACAATCTTCACCATGAAATAAATGTGACTATAAATCTGTTTTACAGATTAATTTGTATAGTTTGCCTTTCTACTTTTAATGTGTGTTGAAATTTGATATTACGTATTTTCAAACAAGTTTGTATGAAATGTATATTAACATTAAGTTGTGATTGTTTTACATTTAACATAAAATGACAAGGAATTTTTTGTTACTCCTTTTGCTTGTACGAACGGAATCTCCAGTAACAAATTATTAAAAAAAAAGCTATATGTAGCACAATATTCATGTCTCTGATTTTTCCAAATGACCGGTTCTTCTTTGTTTTCATATGCATTTGTAGTTAAAAAGAGGGACAAATTAACTTGATATTGAATGGATACACAAATTATAGGACAACCCAATAACATCCTTTATTTAGGGCCAACTCATTAAGGATGAAAAACTCGTTCGTAGAGTCTATTGTGATATTTTTGTCGCAAACATGATTACATCTTTGTATCAGAAAACACTACATTTCATCCATAGCTTTCTTGGACAAACCATCATCTGTGTATATCTATCACGAGAGAAAATTGTGATTGATGTGAACTCGTGATTAACAAAGCTCTGTCAAGATCAGTATGGAATAATCTTCAGAAACTAAAATACATTTCTTAGCATGAAAAATGTCTTAGACATTTTGTCGACTAGAAATGATAACGATTCCAAATCGATTTTAAGTCGGCTCTACAAAGTCGATACTGGTAATGTTATTTTATGTCATCCTGTTTAAAGTATTGAAAAGCTTATTGAAAATAGACATTTACCTAACATACATTGTAGAAGGAAAGTCGAATTTTAAAACAATGCGATGAATTCTGAACCATCAGAGAGAATCCAGGGATACATTATCAAACCTTTCAAACTTTGGTTTAATCGTCCATTTCAGCGTCACCTAGTCCTACAGTTTGACGGTATGCGACGTAATACATCTGATGTCTGTGTGTGTTCGGGTCATGAACTGATTGTGGAGCAAAATACAAGTCTAGGTGGGATTGTGGACTTTATGAAAGCCAAAGACGTAAGTTCTATTTTTAATTTTATTATCATTCCATGTGAAATAAAGTATTTTTGAGTTGATATCGTAATTTCAGTTTTCAGTCATAATTACCGATTATAATATTCTTTTTCGTTTCGAAATCAATGCAAACGACAAGTAAGAAACATTTCAAATATTACCGTTTCAACATATTCATGTATTAAAACAAAACGCCTTCATTTTTGCAGATCTAATAATGCATTAATAACATTTAGTGTTCCCTAATTCATTCTGCAGATTTGTCAATGGGTTTTTGTTAAGATTCTTTGAACAGATAAAAGCACTAACATTTTGTGTGTATGAGGGGTGATCAGAAAATTCCTAGCAAAGTGTTGCCGAAATAGACTTTGTCTTAAACACTGCAATTTAAAGAATAATAAGAATAATTAAGAATAATATAAAGAATAATTCATCCCGATATCAATAGACAATATCCAGATATAGTTGTCATAGTAACGTCGCTCATCGATTTGCCGCCAAACGTCGTCCTGTGTCCATTTACAAGCAGTCTTTGTGACCTTTAATGACGTGATCGCTTCACATGTATAGTGAGTATCCGTTATATACTTTATGATATCTTCCTTGTACATCTATTAGAGTAGAGCTATTGAATAATGTATGGAGATCTCTTTGACATCAGAAAGACACTTTCCTTGAACAACAAGGAAAATGAAAGACCACGCATGTTAGCTCTAACATCATGTTATTTATTTCCGTGGCGCCGTTCGCAACTTCCATATTATTTACGGACTACTTTCATCGCGCATACAGTTATCATAAAATGAATCTTCTAAAAATTGAATCACCATGGTCGAATATATCTGATGCGTTATGTTTTCTTCTTCTTCTTTTTGTTTTTCCGTTGCAATGTATAATACATGTATAATATAAATACTCGTTTCTGGGCATTAAAAATGAGAACAATACGTGCGAGAGATACTGCATGAATTACTTTGAAAGAGGATGCCCAGTGTTTTCACAAAATATTAACAACGAGTTACTTAGGACAAAAAAGTCAAACATTGTTTTCAAAACGGTAAAATCTCACTTTTCAGTGAATTTTGGGCCGCTATCTCGAACACGACGTTACTATGACGACTATAACTGAGAAATTCGCCAAAGTATTTTCTTATTTTTTGTTAAGCTCAATATAAAACATATTGCTCTTCACAATATACCAAATTCCTTTTTCTTTTATTATGGTTAGTGAAATGACGAAACTTTCTTCGGGAACTTTTTTATAGTTCATAGTTAAGCAGCCAATGTTTTCAAAGACGTTTATATAACTTCTTTGATATACTTTTTCGTTCGTTGAGTAACACTGCCTTCATTCTAACCCCATTTTTGTGATTCCGCGAGTTTTTTGTTGTTGTTGTTTGTTTTGTTTGTTTTTTATAGATCGAAGTATCAGGTAACTTATTCATTAATGAAACGGAACTGAAGATCACTGGAGAAACGCTAGACTTGATGAACTTGTCTAAGAGGTCGCGTGAAATGTGTCATGGATGTGAGATTCTAAAAACTATAGTAGAGGTGTTAAAAGGTATGAACGAGAAAACCTCTCACATGTACATGATCGGAGAAAGATTAAAATCTCCTAAATCCAAGCTGTATGTTCGAAGTTTGATGTTCTTTCTAATGAAATATTACCAATTAATATGCTGCAATTAGACAATATAATTATGGATAACATTTCTAATTAATATGACTCGATTTTTGCCAATGTAAACAAATACGTACGTCACTGTCACGTCACACTGGTCAAAATAGATTTAGAATCACCTTTCTTACAAACATGGATGTGAATCACGCGAAGTTCTTCCACGTTCAGCTTGCCTAAGATGGCGCTCCAAAAGCTAGATTACCATAATCACTATTGTTCAAGAAACATTCTAATTCGCAGTTGGAAAAGTTACTGCACTATCGTGTAATCTCAGGAACTAAGACACATACGACCCCACGGGGGGTATCACACGTGCCTTTTGGGAAGCGTTCACACCAAAATATCGCCCGCTTCAAGTATGTTTTATTTATTTTTCAACTTATAAGCCTACGGATTTGGTTAATTTTGAATGTTTGAAGAAACCATGAGATTCTGTGTAAGTAAGTTAGGCATGAAATCTCTCAAAGGCGCGGATGATGGTTAAAAGTTAACATCGGATTTTTATCAGAAATAAAGGCTGTAGAGATAGTCTCGTAGAGCAAGTACAACAAAAATAAGAAAAAAATAAGATGGACAGAAGAACGAATACAGAAAAAAAATTATATACATGTATATTCCCGAGCTATCTGCAATAGACAATATTCATGAATGAACCATTTCGGCCAGAGAATATTGAGAAAAAGAGCTGTTAAAATGATTTTGAAACAGAAATTAAACTCCAAGCACTAAGAGCCGAACAACACAAGTAAAGATAGGAAGCAATCGATAAATTCATGCTCGATATTACAAAGCAGGGGCCCGTTTTACTAAGATTTGCGTAAGTTTTTGCGTAACTTTACGTTCAAAAAAATCTTACGCAAATTCTTAAGTGCGTTTTACTAAACGATCGTAAGAAAATTTTGAACGTAAGAAAAAAATTGTCGTAACTCTAAAAATAGAACAACAGAGGCTAAAAATAAATCAACAATGTGCTCTTACCTCGGTTTAGTTTCTAGTAAATATTAATAAATATTAATTGCAATTTCTTTTCATACTGTGTTTTTATGCAATAATAAACGTAAATCTCCTTATAAAGATGACAGATATTCGGAATTTTAGGCGGTTTGCTGAAATATAATTGTGCTGAACACTCAACGTATTTTATACGTTCGAATGTGTCCATTAGAATCGGGAAAACGTGAAAAATACTAGCTGTCATGTTGTTGTTTTCCTATTCTAAAAATAGTAACACAAAACAAAGTGAGAAAAAAAAAACGAAATAAACATACATTTTCCGCGGATTTTTGAATTTCAACCTTTCTTTTGATATATATTTTGAATTTTTCGGTAATTCTTTAGTTAACACTGCTTTATAAGGTAAATTGAGGCACTGGCATTAGTTACGAAAATACTTACGTCAACTATTTTTGATCGTAAAGTTACGCAAAAACTTAGGAAATTCTTAGCCGCGAACATATTTAGTAAAACGCACTTACGTAAATAATTTGAACTTACGTTCAAATCTACGAAAAATTCTTGCGTAAGTTCGTTAGTAGAACGGGGCCCAGAAGTCTTTAACGAAGGTACAAGAGCATGTGAGCATGTGGTAATGGGTTAAATCTATTTCCAAAATGGTAATTTTCAGCCTTGTTTAATTAGATACTAATAATTGTTGCGGCCAACAACATAATTGACAACATGTTTATGTAATAGCTTAGATTGTTATAATTGGAGGAAAAGTAGAAAATGATAATATTTAGCAATTTCTATTTTTTTTTTTTTTTTTTCATTTTTTCATTGTTTTCCCAGACAAGTTTATATTCATTTTTGCTGCATTCATGTTAGTTGCAATTATTCAATCTGTAACCGTACTCTTATTTAAGATAGTTTAATTAACATATCGAAATATTTCCACTAACTGTTGTTGAAAGTTTGTAACAAGTACTATTGTGTTACATTAAGATAAAATTTGTGTTCTAGGAAATGAAGACGGTAGAGTAAGAAGAAGGCGAAGCGGTGCCACAAGCGAACAATATTACTGTACATCTGACAAACCATCAAGCACTACCACAGCTACCAGATGTAATAAAACACGCACTGACAATCCACTTGGTGGGTGTGGCGGTGACATTTTATGCTGTTCAAACCCATTGAATTAAAATTTTGATGCGATTACATGTCAATCCGAAATCAAACGAAGTTAGAAATTGAAAATGAACCCGAATGGAATTTGAGAAAAACATGGATCCAGATCAGCACATGAATGCACACAGACTAACTTGGCGTGTCAAACATCACGTGTGTTATACGTGTGTCGTACATCTTTTTCGTAGATATGCTAAACTAAGAAACGCGGCCTTTCAAAATGGACTAGAATAAAATATTATCGATAAAAAGAAAAAGTTCTGTAAATATTCTGTCTTTGGGTAAGAAATAAAGCTGTAAATATGATGCTACGTGCTTAAGACATATCCAAGATTTTTGCCATTTCGGAAATATTCTAGAAGTGTTCTCTAAATACAGCGAACGGCTATGGAAAAGTTAACTTTTCCATATCATGTTCGCTGTATTTAGAGAACACTTAAAATCAAAGCGCTGAAAGCGCTGAAGGCCTTGAAGAATTTGAACACATGCAGATTATTGGTATGAGAAAGTTTAAATATTCTTTAACTTCAGCAATAATCAAAGCGCTGAAAGTGCTGAAGGCCTGGAAAGTGTACGAAAAATAACAAGAGTAACATTTTAATCTTTTATTTTATTTTTTTTTTTTTTTTTGAAGAAGTTTCGAACAAATTTGAACACATTCAGATTTTTGGTATAAAACAAAAGTAAAATGAACAGAAAGCATCTGTATGGTATGAAACAAAAGTAAAATGAACAGAAAGCATCTGTACTGGATGGCCACTAGAATCATGGGGGCCAAATTATCAAGGATCAGGTAAGAAGGATTTCGATTGCAGATTTATCCATTTAATTTATTGCATGATCAGTTTCTGTCCAAATTGTGTTAACAATAAATCTGGGACCAAAAGCGGTCTTAAGACCGTGAATAATTTGGGCCCTGCCCCCTGGTTAATAAATCATCGAAACACAATAGCATATTATCAGAACATTATACATGTATATAAAATAAGTGCATGTCGTTATTTAAACCCTTTATCATTCCATTACCAAACGGCAAAATTTTAGACTTGTCCAAAATTCAAAGATGTTGCAGACGACAATTTCAAGTAATTACTAAATATAATTTCACATTTTTCACAATGTTTTTCAAACCCATTATCTCTAGGGGAGTCAAAACAGTCATTATGTGGGAATGGGTTAATAAATCTGTTATTATTTTGCTGCTGAAGCTAAAAGTTTTTGAAATTTCCCTTTATGGGCATTTTCTTTTGTTGAAAAAGACATGTTTTGGTTAAATTTCAATTATAACATGCAAGTCAAAACATATAAGAGAATATGAAATATCATGGAAACACAATAGCAAATTATCTTGACATTATATAAAAGTATGCGAGCAAAACTAATTATATATACAAGAGGGCCATGGTGGCCCTATATCGCTCACCTGAGTTTCCGATTCTACAGACAATTATAGTCTGGTCTTGGATTGGATACAGTTTGGTAGGTCATTTATATAGACTAAGAAAAGACATGGACAAAGCACTGAATCCTGAGGGACGCCTAAGAGAACGGGTAGAGTAGTTGATGAGTGATCATCAATACCTACTCTTTGAGAACGATCCTTTTAGAAGGATTATATCCATCTTGAGATCAGTGGAAGGACACCCAGCTTATTCAATTTGGATTATTTAATTGCTGTGATCAACCTTCTTCTTCTTCCGGTTTAGGTAAGGGTTCTTCATAGAATGTATATTTGACCTACGATGGGATGAGACAATCACCTCTTCCATTGGTTATGTACAGCTAAAAGTCTATACGGTACAGTTAAAACTATGTACACCCATCAACCGGTTACTTGCTACTGGGTAGGGCCGCAGCATGCTGTGGTAGGGCGACCCTGAGCTCCTGAGCGTAGTAGCATCTGAGACGGCTATAGGAAGGTGGTTCCAAATCAAATGCCTTACTAAAATCCATTTCAAGTATATATCCGCTTGTTGACCATTTTCAAGATTGTCGTATGCTTCTTGGGTAAGGCTAATCGATTGAGATTCACAGGTATGTTTTGCTCTGAAGCAATGCTGGTACTGACTAAGTAGATTATTCTTATCAAAGTGGCCCATGATGTTTGTTATCAGGATGCGCGCCATAATTGTTGATGCTATGCAGATTAAAGAGATTGGCCTATAGTTGCTTGCTTTATACTTTAGACAGCTTTTTATAGACGGGTGCTACTCTTTTACTTCTCTAATCTTTGGGGACAATACCTGTTTCTAGAGAAAGATTGGATATAACCTTGACAATAGATCAACTGTATATCTTGTAATATTTCTTTACACCTCTGGTAAAATATGTTTTTGGAAAACAATGCGGCATAATTAGAAAATGTACGTTCTGCTCAGTATTTTTTGTGCTATATTGAGCACAATTTCCAAATTTATTAATGCCCATTATGTCGTCTGCATTAGCTTTGGAATTTGACAAGTCAAAAGTTTTTACATTTTGGAATGGGTGAGATAATGGTAAATTCCATATTTTATATCTTGTTCAAACAATCAGGATGAAGTAATGGATTGAATAACGATTTATTAAATGAAGTTAAATCATTGCCGACAAATCGTGATGTTATTTCTATATATCTTCACAATATATCATTTAGAACCTTATTAAATCATGAATCTGCCTATTAAAACATAACTATCTAACACATACAAATACATAGATATATAAATAACAAAGTTTTAAAACAGATTAAAGAATAACAAATCGTTACTATTACCTACGGTATTGGAAAACCAAATAGTTCAAGTGTGTATCAGTAATCACTGACGCGTTCCGTGTGTTCCGGTAATTACTATGCGTTCCATGGTGTTCCGGTATTTCTATGAACCCAATAGTTCTTTCGCGGGGGAAACGAACAATTACGGAAAATTTTGCAATGAACGAGTTTCTTTAAATATTAGAGGAACGTCGGGTACTTTTCGGACAGTTAAGCGATCGTCAGCCATTATTTAGATAGGTGAAGACAAAAACTGTATCTTATGTCACAATCAGAAAATTCTAATCCTTTTCCCCGGCATCGGTAATGAGAAGTATGTATTAAGCGTATAAAACCGGGTACCATAAGGAAAACAAAATGAGTCATCAACGACAGGTTATTTCTGACACATCGGGTCTGATCGGACAGGCCGATAATCGAGCTAGATTTATTTCAAATAATTATGTTTGCACTTTTACGTTATTAATTTGGAACAATCTAAAATTTTGTTTGGAAAGGTTTTAGGTAAGATAAAATACAAATGAACGATCTAAGATATTTATTTGCATCGGGTATTTCATAAAAAAAAATTAAAAAATACACGCTGATGGCTGGAGTTGAACGTCGGTTCCCCGATTTCTGAGATTTCGACATTACCGCTCGACCACTGAACTTGCTAATTATAGTGTGACATAATTAATAATTATATAAAATCATTATTTGTCCGGTTAGACCCGACGTATCAATTTTCCTTCGGCTCAGATCGGACACCATTTTAGTTCCGAAAATAACTAATATTTCTATCATCGACAGGTAAAAACCTCTCGAAAACCCTTTAATCTTCTTTTTAATGCTACGTTCCCACTGTCGTGCGTTCTGTTACGACCGCCACGAATGACAAGTCGTAACTTATCGTAGAATTTCAGAGCAATTTTCGCGTTTAATGCGTTGCGATAAGAATTATTGCGGTCTTGAGCGACCTGCTGCGATTTTATACGACTATTCAATCCACGGAAGGCGACCTGATACGACCTTATGGACGTTCATATACGAAAGTGTACGTTCTTCAAGGTCAGGCTTCTCGACATAAGACGATAAAACACGCGTAGATACGTTCCGATAAGTTCTTTCTGGTCCGATGCGCTCTCTCGAGACAAGCTACGCTTGTTGCAGTGCGATCCAAAGAGTGTGTCGCGATTAGCTCTACGACTGAAATCTGAAGGGGTATAAATATGATCCGACAAATGCAAAATTTGTTATTTTAAGTCTTAGCTTACTACAGATAGGCCATAGTGTTTAGTAATATGACAGAAATAACAGAAAATAACAAAGCATTTACTGTGCTTTTATATACATGTAGATTTATTGTCACAAATGAAGATGAGGAACAAAGTCAATCTACAACACAAAGGAGAAGTGCTGCAAACATACAGTGTTGTGTGAGACCATGGCTTACAGAAGAAATAGGGCTACTATATGGACAGTATTCCAGACTCTTAGACATTCATTTAAGATTTGAAGATCCGGTGCCGTTCCGTAATTATACGCCGCTTACGAGATCTTTTCCAAGAAGTGTATCAGAGGGTTGCTGCCTACAACGGATCATCGAAAGGAAAGTCTGTTTCAGGAAACCCATGACACGTGATCTTAAATTGTCGGTGACGCTCATGTATCTTGCAACTGGAGATAACTACACACCTTTTGCTTATGCATTCAGGTGTGGCGTATCAAGTAAATCGAAGAAAGTACCGGAAGTGTGTCATGGTAAATTGTGATGGTATACAAAGACGAGGTTTTTCAATTTACATTTAACCCCTCAAGCATTGAAAACATTAGCTAATCAGTTCGAGGTGAGATGGAACATTCCACCTGCAATAGGAGCTGTAGATGGAAAACACGGCGTTATCAAGATGCCACCACAATATGGAAGCCTTTACTACAATTTGAAGCCCTGTGTCCTTTTTATTCCACTTTGGATCTAGTCTTGGAATTAAAGGACACGTGTCGGACGCTCAGATATTCGGGAATTCGGCTATTTAATGGACAAGAAGATGGATCCATATGACTTCAACCATGTCCAATGACTACAAACCTGGATGATCATCATCAGTGTGTGTCATTTGTCTTCTTGTCTACAGAGGGAAGAATATTCAAATATAGAATATCAAGGGGTCGTCGAGTAGTTGAAAATGCGGTTGGAATCTTAGCTAACAGGTTAAAATGACATTTCAGAATTTTTTGTCATGAATTTTACTTTTATTTTTATCTGAAAGAGCATATTTCCTTATGAAAATTCTGAAAATTTAAAGCCAAAATATTGTGCCGTTTACGAGAAATTTATATTTTTGTGTTGAAATTGAAAAAATTGTTGTGGACAACAGTTCGGATTTATATGCAATTTATTGATTATGTCTCAACTTTAAATGCGTGTTTCTCGCTTATCGGCAACAACTTCAAAAAACTAATAGTATTTATATTCATTAGAATAACCAATCTTGGCATCAAGACATACTTTAAAAAATTGAAATTGGAATGAAATGTCCCTTTAAAGTGTCCACCCAGGACTTTATAGTAGAAACTTGACACTGTCAAGGATATGTGGTTCTACACCACCTACTCCAGTTATGGTACCCAGGGGTAATTGTTTAAGGGGCAGACCGCGAGGATGTTAACCGTAACATTATCTTAGGAGCATAGTGGGACCAATTAGACTGGCTAGATGAAGAACAACATCATGCACCTCGCAACTCAGCTAACATAGATGCGAAGAACCAATGTGAGCTTCTAAAGGTCTTATTCAATTCATCTCACAAGGTTGTGGAATGGCAAGAAAGGGTGATTTGGCTACACGATTCAGAAGTTAGAGAAGATGAAATCTGATGATTGTGTTGAAGTTAAAAACTGAAAGTTTTAATATAAAGTTCTATGAGACATGGTCATATTTCGATTTACCATGTCCCGATCAGCGCGATTGTGAAGTACGATTAGATATGGTCTGATGTGAATTATTACGATTTGTTAAGTTCTGATGCGATTAAAACGACTGAAAGTCAATCGTATTAATCGTAGAATTTTTTTTGGCAGCCAAACAAATTTCTACGATTAACGCGATTGTCACGATCGACCTGAAGAACTGAGAAGATCTGATAAGAGAGCCGCGATTAAGGTCACGATTTCAATCGTGGCGCCAATCGTGATAGTGGGAACATAGCATGAACCAGACTAAAAAAGATTTAATCGCAATAATAGATCTACATCGTCATAATCTTGCGTCTGCAGGGTATATTGCTTACGAACCTCTACGGAAATTTTGATTCGGGGAAAACCCACTAAACGTTTAGTATTGGCGGCGAATGGATCCGCGCATAATATTATGTTGCAATCGATTTCTTGATTGTAAATATTTTACGATTTAAATGCCTTTACTACTATCAACGTATGTATTTACTTCTTTTGTAATGTACATGGGTCGAAATTTACAAAATCTGCATAAAGTAGTATAGATCTAATCCAGTTCCGATTTACTTTTCATCGCGCAAGAACACTATCTATCTGCGTTCAACGTTTTCACAAGATAGTGATTCTGCACGCCCCGAGAAAAATGACATGCTAAATTTGGCCTTCTTCAAGGCCAAAAATCCGAAATGGCGAAAATATTGGATGTGTGTTAAAATTTAAATTTTCCATATCCGTTCGCTGTATTTAGAGAACAAAGATCGGGAAGCGGCTGTGTATTGATCGGGTAGAAAATCGACCCGCCCGGGAAATGATAGTTGCTGGGAATCGATTGTGGTCGGGTTAATATCTTTCGCTCGACCAGCACCCAACCTACACTCGACAACCTCGACATGTACTCGAGTGAATCCAGATACTATTAACTCGTCCTCTGCTTCATCTGCCAATCCGACCAAATCGACTATTGAAGTCGGGTTGATCGGCTAGAGATCGAGAAAAAGTTGTTTTGTCAGGATTGGTCGGGGAATTAAAGTGATCGACTTGATTTGATCGGCAGTGGTAACATATACATGTAATTAGTTGGATTTTGCCAGAACTTAATTCTAGAAACACTGCCGATCAGATCAACCAAGTTCCCCGTTAAACCGTACTTAATTATTTCTTCTCAATCTCTAGTCGATCAACTTCGAAGTCTGCAGTCGATTTTGTCGATTGGCCTGATGACACAGAGGTCGAGCTGATCGGGATGCAGTTAAGTATCAAACAAGTGCAAGTCGAGGAGATCGACTGCAGGTTTGGTGCAGGTCGTGTAAGATATATTACCTCCGTCACACTCAATCTCCAGACACCATTGATTCTTGATCAGATATATCTACATATGTATATATCTACCCGATCAAAAATCGCTTCCCGATCAATTTTCTACGCGATCGCCCACTAATATTTTGAAATGCGAAAAATGAGTGTGACACCTGAGCGGTGCAGATCCAGACACGATTGATTCTTGAGCAGCTATATCTTCTAGCCGAATACAAAATCGCTTCCCGTTCAATTTTCTACGCGATCTCTAACGAATATTTTGAATTACAAACAACAAAGTAAGAAGCCTGAGCGGTGAAGATCACGCTCGATAAGCCCGACCAATTCTTATTACCCATGTCGTGCAAAATCGATATGTAATAGATCGATTGGTCGGATTTAATCGACTTAATTTGATCGGCAGAGGGAACCTAGCATAAGCCACCGAGTTGATTTGATTGCTAGTAGACAACTAGCACTAAGGCAGTCGAACACGACTAGTCTTGAAAGTTTACAGAAAGTTTAGATATCTAATCAAAGCTTATCATGCTAAAACAGAAAAGTTGTCAAGCAAGCTGGGATCTTAAAAAGATATCCCAAGTCAGTGCAGGGAGGGGCCCATTTTCCTGTTACTGCTGCTCCCAGTTAAGACTTTGCCTGCAAAGAGATGCAAGAGTAGCTGATTCTAGCGATATTCAATACATTTTAACTTCCGCGTCTTACCGCGTCCATAGCACTGCCGGAGCACTGCCTACCGCGTCCATTCCGCGGCCATTCCACGACCATTCCGCGTCCGTTCCACTACCTCATCGCGTCTGTCAGCCGTGGTTTGGCCGCGATAACATTTTTGTGCAGTTCAAAAAATTTTACCACGTCTAAAATAATTTCGATTTCATTCCGTGTCCTACCACGTCCATACCACCGCCATAGCACGGCTGTATCACTGCCGCATCGCGTCCAACAGCGTCCATTCCACGGGTGGTTTATTTTAGCCGTGATACGGCCGCGGGACGGCCGCGATATCGTATGTGACCTGGCCTTTATGAGGATTGTTTTTTTCTTAAATCAAATTCAGTGTGTAAACTACAGTTTAAGTGGTACCCAGCCGTATTTTTCTGTGTGTCGCAGTATATTTCACATTCAATATTCTCGGATCTTATCGTTTCCCAAGATCGGCTCGAACGTATTACAACAGCCGTCATGGGAGAAATTTTCCAATATCACTCCGCAAGCATAACAACGGAAGCAGACCAAACAACTATTTTAATCTACACCAGAAAAAAAATGAAACAGATAGCGTTCAAAAGTCAATTATATCGTCATAAATGAGATGAAACTTTAACAGATAAAAAATTGATGTGATTTACCGATTATTGACAGTATATTTCACTTCAATTATAACGTAAGCAAAAGAATTTATTTGCTTTGATGACGTCATTTACGCGCGTCTACTTTCACGTTCAATATGGCGGTCACTGTATTACGCTCGAGATCATGTTGCAAACACGTTCCAAACGGCAAAAGGTTGCAAACAGTCTCGAGGGTCACCATTGTATATTTCAGGGGAGGTAACTAGTCTACCAATGGGATTAGTCTTATCAAAGTTGTCGTTTCCATTTCAGTTTTTTTCTTGCTTATTATAAACCAATAGCGTTAAAGCAAGTTAAAGTAGCAAGTTATTGCACCAAAACATTTTTTACAAGAAAACAATCGGAATGCGATGTCTCTTTAGGAACATAAAACTGCGATATCAACATGTCAATGTCGAACATATCTATTATAGAGTGTTCTTTGTCCTGGACAATATCTTCAGATAAAAACATAGATTAGAGCCGGGGTCTGGAATACCTATGTAGATCACCATAGCACAAGATCAGTTACCTAAACATAAATGCCTGATCAGTATCCATGTTAATCTGAGATTCGCCAGATGTAATGACTAAGGTATCAAAGAAAGGTCGAATCTTTGTCAGATTGCTTCGTATGCATATGATAGTCTTGATCTATTGTGGTATAGATTGGTACAATGGTCATTTTACAGAACCCAGTTCAAATTTATTTCTATCATTTTTTTTGTAGAAAACCAATAATTATTGTAAAAACTTAAATATTTTACTCTAGTACGAAAATAACAGCAATCATACCATGTATATATTTTAAACAGGGAACTCCTTTTAACATACGTAGTAGAACTGCGCACTTTCGAGTCTCAAGCATTTCCTTGTCTTCTCGTATTTACTAAGCGTTCAAAGTTGTCAGTACGAATGGTCGTCAACACCAGTAATCGTGTGGTAATGTATTATTATTGCCTAAAAAGTGTGTTTTTGGGCCGTTATCGGCATTGAATAACGAGAAAAAAACGGGCGGATATCCAGAGAAATCGTGCATTAATCGGCAGATTCACGTGCGATATCGGACCGGTTTTGCACTCAAATATCCTCGATTTGACCCTTCAAAATAAACAATTGTCTCTTTTCCCGCAACATTTTCAACGTCTTACGTTAGATAAGCGACGTTCGCCTTTTGGCGCCAAATTATGACGTAACGTTGTTTTACCGACGTCACGCATAACAAAAAAATTCTCGAAGATTTATCAGAACAAAACAACAATGGTGGACATTTTCTTATCTCACCTCGGTTCATTTTTCGCATATATAAAGGGGCTTGGGGTAAGTAATCATTGGAATTTTATGCTTTTTATGCAATAATAGCGTCAATTCACGTGTTGTTCGGTCGTTAACATTCGCAGATGCCCGCAAAATACGAAAACGACCCTCCTGCTTCGCAGTCGGGCGTTAACGTATTTCTTGGGCCTCTGCGAATGTTAACGACCTCAAAAACGTGAATTAACCCTATAAAATGACATTGAAAATGTGACACTTGTTTTTTCGACTCTTTAAGGGGAATATATTGGGAAGTTTCTAGTTAGCCGGTCCCCAAACTAAATAGTCGCAGTAAAGTGACAGAATAGTGTAATTTTCCATCAATAAAGAAGAAAATGAGCGGGGGTGTGGGGGCAGCAGCCCCCAATAAATAATTTCAAAATAAAATAAAGCGGGGGTGTGGGGCGGCAGCCCCCAAAATACTATGTGGTAAATAGGGACCGGTATACTAGATGTGTTCCAATATATTTGTGCCAACAGAAAGGAAAAAAGCCTTTCATGAACGATAATATTATGTAATTCGTCAAAATTATTATGTCGAAGGATTGTAGAAGACAAAATGTATTGTATTCGAAAATACGATGCTTTCAAGATAAGGAAGAAAATAATTAGACAAAAGGAGTAAATACTGGTTTTCAAACATTTTTATTCTTTGTTGGTGATCTTCAATTACTTCTCTTTCTGATATATTATAAAGTAGATTGCTAATGAAAAGGTTAAACAGGAAAATGTACGGCCTGTTATCGTTGTTTACTTAAGTGTAGTGTTCAATAAAAACGATACATGGACGTCTGATGATAAGAACAAAGTAATCGAAAATGAACATTTTCCGATATATACGGTGCTCCAATGAGACCAAAATAGTCTGCTGATCTTACACAATTTCACAAAATTATTCCGTAGGGAATGTGATAAATACGCTATAAAATCACTCGCGAGTGATTTTATAGTGTATTGGTGATTTTACTGTCAATTTTTACTTTTTGCAGTAAAGGCATAGTTGGTCCATTTCATTGCTTCTTCTCTCGTAATTTAATTTTACTGTTGGAAACTTTTTTGTTGTTGTTATTGCTGCCGTAATAAATAGGTAAGAAGCTTACAGGTATGTTTCCTACAATTTATTTATCTCTACAAAAACAATCAGGCAACACGGCGATATTAGGAATTTTCAAGTGATATAAACTCAGCAAAAGTTCTAATCGGTCACCTTATACTTAGCGCCATAAAAACAATAAACAAACGATTCCAAACATTTTTTCTGGAACACTGTTGAATAAATCAATTTCCAACATGACTGTTGCAATTCGATTATTTTGAGACTTTTTAGTAAGATCTAGCAACAGTCCTTAAAGAGGTACCCTCGATTTCAAAATTCACAAATCAAAAAGAGCAGTGTTAGTAACGTGTGTGGTCACCGTTAGCTTTAATAACAGCTACACACTAGCTTGTCGTGGAAAGGATAATGTTAAGAAAGTCAATCACAATCAAATTCGTCACTCTGAAACTCACCGTGACAGCGTAACAGCGATAAAAGAGCACACGTCCGTCGGAAAACTGATGCAAAGTTGTGGTATAAATTGTTAAGAAGACGTTGGCCAAGGCAGCCCTGGAAAGAGAAGGTAACGTCGCACCAAAACTAGACGGACATTTCGATGACGTCTACAGATAACAACACCTGAGTGGCTACTTTCAACGAATTCCAACACTTTACAGCCTACTGTGCACAGTCTGTGGTGTAATGTTGCGTTCATGTCGACCCCGCAGTCAACCTTAAGTGATTGAAGCCGGGAGGAATCTGTTCCTTTCATATGACAAAGGGAGATAATGGTCCTGGCGATGTATGGTAACTCGTCGTCTCCGTTTCTGATGGCGAACTGCAGCACTTCCGGTGGCCTGAAATTCCATGTGTAAGGCCTTGATGGTTAAAATAGGCCTACGTAAACGTTCTGGCGACTTGAAATGGATGGAAACGAATGATAAAAACTGAATATAAGAAAAGAAGCATCGATTGCCACCTACTTCCGGTTTTTTCTGCAACTAAATTTTGCCAGTCGTAAACGAAGGCCCCGTTGTAGCATTTCGACAGCCCTGCCTCGCACTTCGTTTGTCATTCTGGTCATGTTATGTGTTTGTCTGACTATACAGTCGATAGAGACCTCACGTGTATAAACTGGATCGTGGCTTTTGTTGCACGAAAACTTTTCATGTGCAAAAACGGGAAAATGATGTACATGGACATCTTAACCACCCCTCAATGTTTCAACGCTCTCAAAGATACGCATAGTCAATGATATGGGCAAAAGATAACACATGTAAAATTTTACACTGATTGGTTGATTAATAATCGAGATATTGCAATTTTAAAAGTGACCGATTAGAACTTTTGTTAAGTATATTAGCCGACACATATGAGGTTAAACGTGTTACCTTACTTGTGGTACACCCTGTATGTAAGCTGGGATCCGGGAAAAATAACACTTCTTGAAATTGAAATGACCCCTGATTCAAATAAGTTTGTGTGTTAATGCAATACCGAGCAGATAGGCAGGCTATTGTGAATCCATGTTTGTCTAAAAAAAACCTTTTCCGGGTCCAAGCGCATATCTTTCCTATTTAGCCAGAATAGCCAAAACCCGATTTTAAAGAATGATGTGTTCCGCGGGATGACGAGAGACTTCATGCCTTTTCCTTACCGCCATTTCATGTACTGATGGGAAGTGTTTGAAAATTACATTAGAAAACATAGATAGAAAATAAAAAAAATAATTTATGGTATTCGTGTAATTTTTTTAGAAAATTAAAGAAAAACTGTAAATAACCGTGTTTGGTTCGAGATTTTTAATAGTATACATGTAAGAATACATAATAATCAATAACATAAGCGGGTCCAGACATTTTCCCATTGCGATTCAACCGAGCCTACCAACACAACCGTGCAATATAAAAGAAAAAAACTTACTAGAAGTATACGTGAATTGGGAACTTATAATCCAATATCGGCGTTTCCAGTTCTAGCAAAAAGACATTTCCAAAATAAGAGCTTTTTTGTGTGTTTTAAGCCCTTTTAAGCTAAACTCGAGGAGAATGGTTCGGACCAATTCCTATATTAGCGCATGTTTAAATCTTGTGATGTCCGTGATAGTATCGTGTAGCTTACTTACAGTACCTTTCAACTTTGATCAGCCAAAATTGTTGTCACATGGATCTATTTAAAATTCGTTTTGTCTTGGGAATAAAGGACTTCACGCAATTGTACCCAGCTGTAACAAAGTCCATTAACTCAGTCTACCAAACACAGACATATAAATGTAGACCTATCCATCATCACGTTCATCTAGGGACAAGGGAATCACTCGAATCAACATTTTCATAAAATCGCGAGTAATTCTATTAATATTTGACCAAATTGCTTTCAAATCTAATTTCATTTAAAAAAACATTTGGTTAAAAAGTTATTGACGACCAACCAAAATGTTGGCTGGTCGTCAATAACGTTTTATCGGCTGCCTTTAAGATATCCTACGCATTCAGAATATTCCTGGCCCCGGTCTCTCGAAAAAAACTTAAGTACGTTCTCATGCTCAAATCTGAGCACCGTGCTCAAATCGCACGTAATCCACGTGAACTTCATTCGAATATCCTTCAACGCTGGAGAGTATCCCTTTCAAGTTGTGCATGTTCTCATGAGAATATACTTAAGATTTTTCGAGAAACCGGGGCCAGGTTTTTTCACCTATCTTTGCAGTCACGTAACCATGGTCATGTGATTTCCGCGGCGGTGGCAGTAATTACCTACCCTGGCTTAATCGCTGTTTGGAGTTCGACATATTGTGCGTACATGTAATGTAGGCTAATAATACATTAGACAAATCTATATATTATATTGCAATTATTTTTTTCTGTCACTGGACACTATGAAGTTTTCAGCAATATTTAAAGATTTCAGTGTCAGAGATTATTAGACTGGTGTGTAGAAGGTAGAAAATACTTGTGCGTATAGTTTTGATTCAAATTGTACCAAATTGACAGAATAGCCATTCACCCTTTCCTAAACAAAATCTGATTTTGACGTCTCCAATACAAAAGGTTAAGGAAATCATTGATGCAAAAGAAAAAATGCTAATGATCAGCATTTGTTCTTTAGCCTTGTTTTTTGTCAATGCTATTTGGTCAACCAATCCTAACTTAACCACCACCCATATGTCGTCTGTAGCGGCTTTCAAATTAGATCAGTCCATATCTTTAACGTTTGGTACATTTGTAATGGGATGGCTTCTCACATTAGCACCCGACCAGACTCATTATACTTTCCCATCCTAAACAAATATAAAACATTCATGGAATTCTCAAGGTCAAGGATTTCTCTTTGTAAATGGTAATTTTGCAACTGACTCTAAAGTGACATTTCACGATTTTTTCATGAATTTTACTTTAATTTCTATCTGAAAGAGCATATTTTCTTATGAAAATTCTGAAAATTTTAAGCCAAAATATTGCGCCGTTTACGAGAAATATATATTTTTGTGCTACAATTAAGCAAATTGTTGTCCACAACAGTTCGTATTTATAAGTAATTTGTCATTTCTGTCTCAAATTTAAAGGCGTATTTTTTTCTTATAAATAACAAATTCAAAAAACTGATAGCGTTTATACGCATTAGAACAACCATACAATCTTTGCATCAAGACATTCTTTAAGAAAAATGATATAAAAATGTTATGTAGCTTTAATTCCTAACCACTAACATAAAACTCGATGTCGTTAATGTTTTAGAACAGTTCTACTTATAATCTATTCCAAAGTATTTGTCTGATTTTTTCGGTACTTTTTGATTTTTGCAGAAAGAAACGATTGCCATCCTACACAAATTTCAACATTCTGTCTAGTCCACTTTAGCCAAACAGTACAGTAATAGAATGCATTTTGGCATTCAGCTCTGATTAGCTTCCCTGGTGTAGACTACTTGCAAGTTATTATCAATTTTTTCAGGGATTATGATTGTTTTCCATACGGTTACACAGTTCTTTTACATATTTAAACCATTACCAAACGACAAAATTTTGGGGAGCTCCAAATTCAAAGATGTTGCAGACGACAATTAAATCTGGATGAAAATTTACATTTTTTTTGGTCTTTTTGTGTAGAAAACATTGTGGGAAATGAAGAAATTGCTTGTCACAAGCAATTTCTTCATTTTCTACAATGTTTTCCCAAGTATTTTCTTTAGTGAGAGTCAAAAGGCGTCACTGTCAGTGTGTAGTAACGGGTTAAGAACTAGAATGCTTTAGAGCATTCATTTTTAGCTCCACTGGCCGTCATGCCAGCGGGACTATTGTCATTGCGGTTTGTCCGTCGTGCGTCCGTCACTCCGTCCGTGCGTCAGTGAGTCCGTGCGTAAACCTTTTCTTTAAAAATCTTATTTTCAAAAACCACTGGATGGATTCCAATCAAACTTCCCAGGAATGATCCTTGGGTGACCCTCTCTCAGATTCCTTCAAAGAATTCTTAGTGAAGCACGGAAGAGAATCTGGAGTTATCTGTCATTCAATGTAAAACAAAATGGCAGTTTTTACTTTGTTTTCACTCTAGTAACAACAAATATTGACCAATCAAGACATTATGTGGACATAATGTTGGTGACTATAAGATATTGTGTATTGGTATTTTTTCAGCTTGATTTGAATTCTATATCGTGAGTAACGTGCCCTTGAAATTGACGAAATTGCCATTTTCAGCTTTATTTTGACTTCGTTTTCATACTAGCAATAGCATAAAATTAATACTTACCAATCAAGAAATACTTTGAAAGAATGTTGGTGACTTTAAGATCTTGACATAGTGTAATTGACAGCTTGATCTGAATTTTACATCATGATTAAAATCATTGATGTAAAAGGAGTCATGCATTTGCTTGTTTGCGCAGCCTGAACTTCTGAAATTGCATTCAGCAAGACAAACAATTCAGGGCTGTGGAGCGCTTCCAGACCACCAGGGCTGTCTAGTTTACGAAAGAACAGATTTCTTCTGGTGGCCAGAATCATGAGATCATGACATTTACAATAACAAACACTCGAATTATCAATTTCAAGTTATTTATAGGACTTTTTGTCAGCCTGTTTGTACATTATCAAGATTCTTACAAAGTAACGGTTGTTTGCACTTTTTATCAAACAATGTACATTGTAACTAGAAAAATAATCACAAAAACGCTCCGACTAGCCTCAGCGCAAGCTTTTATTTTGCACTGACTTTAATGGAAATCATTGAAACGATGCTAGTAATCTTTGACTTAAATTAACATTTTTTCTAAATCGAATTCACATTTTAGCTCTAGAATACGACATAACAATCCTCTGTCAGCATTTGTACTAGTTTCACATGGCGACCATATCTGAATGGCAACTGTGAATTGTATAACCAAGAAATGGGATATCAACCGCTAAACAATCTTATCATTGTTTCCAACTATTTTCAGTATTTTTCCGCATTACAAAATATGATTGACTGAGTAGACTGAGTAGCAATACTTCGAAGCATGGCAGTCAGGAGGAACTTGTAGTAGCTACATGTAGCACCTTTTTCAACAAAGGTACACATTGATCAATATCAATCAGTTTTAATGCTTGTATCACAAAAAGAAAGAGTTAAGTATTAATGAGCCCTACTTTGTTGGTAATTTTAACAAAAAAAAATATTCTTTTAAAAATTGCCAATGATATTATATGGTCCAATGAGCAGAAATCTAAATCGACACAAATAAGAACCCAAAATCGAATAGGTTTTCTTTCGTGTGCTCATAGAGTTACCATAGAGTTGACAGTCAATATGTCGACATTAGAAGTCAATTACCACTTAAGTTCTGTATTTTTTTCTTCTTTATTAATGAATATCAAAAATACTCATTGAAATAAATAAAGCCATTAGATTTATTAGGAAGAGGAAACTACGTGTTGTTCGTTACGGGCAATTTCTTATCTCCTATTTCATTTCATTTAGAAATTTCAATCAACAATGGGTAAAATAACCATTTCAATCAACTGAACAAAATCGGACGATTTTCTTTTCTTCTTCTTTCTTGGTTTTAGCTTGGATGTTATAAAACTCAAAAAATTTGGCAAAGCCAACGTTTTATCTGTACATGGAATCCTATGTAAAGCTTGTTTTACATTGTTTTATTCTCCATAATAACAAACTTACAAGAACGTTTCATAAATTTGATAAGAAAATTTGTCAAGACATATTAAAAGAATGAACTAGCAATTATACCAAGTGTTTTAAACTCACGGTATTACACATCGGAAATTACTATTCTGTGTCACAAGATGGCCAGTATAGACCGCCGTACATAGTCCATACGAGTGATTTCGGCCTCACTCTCTACTATAAACAAACGCGTGTGATTAGTTTACTTTTCAAATCGCGTGGATATATTCTTGTTTCTAGATATTAGTTTTACCCTTTTCATGTTGGATTTTTTGTTATCTAAATGTAAGTAGAAGCAATACTTAAACATTATTGTAAAAGATTAATCCTTTCTCAAACAAACCCAAATATGATGAGACGAACTTTTAAACAATGAGAATAGAGAAGAAAATACAGACCATCTGAATTTTTCGTTTTCCAAAATTATTCCATGCCCTGTATTCAGGCCCGTAGGAAGCCATTTCATATTGGGGGGCTATAAGCCTTTTCCTGATTATTGGGGGGCTACTTTGGATTTTCGAAAATTTTCAGTGTAAAATTGAGGAAATTCAGCATTTTTGGCCAACTTTGGGGGGGCTAACTTTGGGGGAGGGGCTGAGCCCCCCCTAGCCCCCCTGTTCCTACGGGCCTGACTGTATACATGTATGTTGATGCTAAAGCTCTTAAACATAATAGAAGTCAATGGGTAAAGATTCCCTGCTCTGGTATTTAATTTAGTGGAATTTTTAAACTGTTCTGACTTTATTTTTTCGTTGTCCAGCATTTTTTAAGGTCAACTACGACCTATATTTTAATTTTTATAGCGTGAAAAGTAGTTAAAAACAACATTTATCACGATTCCTGATTAAAATTAACCGGCAATGTAACCTCTCCGGTTAATTAGAAAGAACATGTAGACAACTGACCCATTTAAAAAACCGACTAGAGTGTGATTGTCCTTGATAGATGTTAACATGAGACGTCGTTGGAGTTCAAAAACCATAATAGCATTTGTTGATCATCGTCGTCATTTATGCTAGTTGCACATATATTACCCATTTAAACTCGAAAAATATTAAATATGCTGATCAAGATCTGTTAAAAATGATAGAATTAAATATAGAAGTTATTGAGAAAGGAAAAAAATTGAATACAAGCAATAATAAAAGGGTAAACAAAGAACGCATGGAAAGAACACGTGCTTGACCTATGGTGATACACGAATTTCACACCCTATTACCGGCTATCACTACAGCAGTTGCTAACCTTGGGCAGTATGATCTATAAATAGCGGGTGTACTGGGTAGGTCATACTTTTTCCATCTTTGCTTTTGTGTTAAAGCCTTTCTCAGCTATATTTGTAGTGCACTTGGCTGGCCATACATTTGAGCACCTACATGATAAATATTAGCCCAAAGAATCCCTAAACAACAAAATTATTCATCGACAAAGTCGTAACTTTTCAATTTTTTACGTAAAATCCAACTTTCAGTCCATATAATGAGAAAATGATAAGACGATCATTAGAATTAATATAACTATTAAAATAGACAATCAATTTTCTTACACTGTGTAAATTTAGAGAACTGTCTGGATTGAATTAACTTCAGACTGACCGATTAAAACTAAACACTAATGCCGATTTGGCTATCACGAACAGCATATTGAAAATTTGAATGGCAAACCCGGACATAAGTTGATGGCAACACAGAACAATATGTCTTGTTGGAAAAGCGGCATCTCTTTCAACAAGAAATTGCATGAAAGGAGCATAAATAATGAATTAACACCATTTCTTGATAGACTAGCCAATTTCTGAATTATAGACATAGAAATCATCTAGATATGGTTGAAGCTGAGTAACACAAAATTGAAGGACGTATGCAACCATTAGTTGTAGATGATAGTTTGTCGGTTAAGGTATACATCCCATCATTAAAAACACCACTTTTTAGCCGTACGAAATGCATCAAATTACACACATTTGTACATACACTTCTGATAAGTTGATTCAACGTGCCGGATTTCAAGATTATGCTTCAAAAGGAAAATAATTTACAAATATTACTTTACTCTATATTCATATGCAGCGGAGGTAATTTTGAACATTTCTGTCAAATATTTCTGTAAGTATGCATTGATTCAAAATTCTAAACCGTTCAAAATGGTTATGTTTAGAATGGAATTGTAACACAGTTTAGGAATTACTGACACTTATCAAATTCACCTCTGGCTCTTTAGTGCTAATGATGGGTTGCAAACCTTAAAAAAACTACACATACTTTACAGTGAAAATTGTGGATTTTACATCATGTCGTCGCTGTTTCAGGCACACAATATGACTGTAATATACTGAGAGGCAAAAGAAAGTATACACTTTTTGTTTTTCGATATCTCTTTTAATTTTTATCATATCGACTCAAGATTTTGTACAATTTATTCCTACTCATTAACCAATAATGCAATATTGTTTAATTTCACATAAAATTACTTGATTACACATACTTTTGCTGCATGCCGATTTTGCAAATTTTGCACGTGCGACCTAGTGGAGCATCAAATATTGCTATTAATTCTTATTCAATTTCTTTATTATTTGTCACAACAAATCACAATGTTAAAATTTATCTAACACTATAACACAATATTCAGTGGCTGGCACAATTTGATCAATATGTCCCTTTTTGCCATTAATGCCCATTTTTCTATGACACAGCATAATACGAAAGAAACGCGACACTATAAATAAAGTGCACACTTAGTCGTGTAGCATAGAAATATTTTGTGCAAATTTTATCATAACCCGTCTATAAATTTAGAACGAGTTATGCCAGATAACGTGTTTGCATCAAGCCCCCTTTTGCCATGACGCATCATGATATGGAAAATCATTAACAATGCACACATGGTCCTAGGTGACTAAGCACTTTCTGTAAGAAAAATATCCAAATCCCTTCATGAATGTAGGGATTGTGTCAATGGGAATTCTTGCATTAATTAATTGATTAAACCCCCTTTTCGATGACGCTGTGCCCTATGCAAAAATCTTCGTAGCGGAAGGAAGGACGTATAGACGGTAGGCCAAGAAGTCTACATCAACAAACAACAACGTTTCGGTGGCGTTCAAAAATCGTAATAATCTATAAATCGTTTTCTCAGAAAACGTTGAAGAACTAGGATGTATACTTATTTTTGCCTCTCAGTATATTTTTAATGGGGTTAAATTTCATTTAGTCAGACTTAACTTAAATAGATGGAACCCACGCAAATATATGTATATGAATCCTGCTATTTCAAAGTCGGTCAATGAATCTTCAAACATTTCGATCGAATGTTTTGCGTGGTGCAAATTTGTATTTTTCATTGCGAAACGATTTGGTTTATTGGGGTTTTACGCCGTTTTCAACTGCCATGGTTATATCGCGGCACCTTGAGCGCCTGACCATGGATTCCTGTTGTTTCTCATACAAGTACTAACACAATAGACTAACCGAGCCTCCAGCTGCTCGCCCACATAGCTTAACAATATCAAACCATTGGTGGGTAACATTAGTTAGAAAAGATATTTGCCACGGCCGGGGATCGAACCCGGGTTCTCTCGAATGAGAGTCAGATGCGCTATCAATGTTCAGCGTTTTGGCCTCATTGCGAAACGATGAAGAGATATCGGTGATAACGGATTATCAAGCAAGAATCTGTTGATATCGATAAAACATCATGATTGTCTACATAAAGCACATGATTGCAACTAGCCTAGGTAAGTGAATACAGAAACTGGTGAAGGATCAAAGATCAGTCAGCTAGGTAAGGATCTCTATGGATAAGGCGAGAAATCTCCCTAAACGTCAGAAATGGAAAACTAAATTTTCAAAACATGCAAATTGATAAATATCTCGAGCTGTATTGTTAGATCTATACCTAAATCATATGAAAATTGATTTTGTACAATCAAAACGATCCGACATGTACATATAACTCCGTAAAAAGAGGCATTCTTTTTGGAAATGGTTAAAATGTTTATTTCTTTATTCTGTGTTATGTTTCACCTTGCATGGTGAAGTAAAGCCGAGTGGTCATTGGACAAATAGACCTCTCAATAAAAGTACTCAACCTCCAGCTGCGCTCTCACATAGATTATTCACACCCATTGGTAAGAGACAAATGACTTTTGTCAAATGTAAGAATGGATACTGGTCGGCCTGGGGTTCGAACTCGCAACCCCTGGATTGACAGACTCCGACGTTAACTGGACTCGGCTTAAACAGATACATGTTGAAGCAAATACTCTTTATAAAGCAAACCGCACGGAATCTCGGACAAACAAAAGAGCTTTGTCCGTATGATTCTAAAACCACACAACTGCAGCTTGAATGAAGCCGTGGTTACGAGATTTTAACAGCTAAAACCGCTTGGACCATTCTATTTATAGCGTAAGATTTAACCCTATTAACCATAAGATTCCATTTCCTATATTATCAATAGCAATGAACTATGTGCTAAAAGTACACTAGATTTACCGTTATAAGTATTGACAAACCGTTTATGTAGGCCTAGTTATAAAGTCTCGCAACTATGGCCACATACGAGATTTTATAACAACACATACGAGGCACTATTTTTTCACCAAAATTGCGCCACGGTTAACTGGATAAAAACATTCTCCATTTATCTGATTTTAATATCAAATAAATAACAACGACATCGCTGAATTGTCCACCCAAATTAACCCGGGCAACTTAATTTTCGTGTGCAAAGTCCGTTAGTTGAGTGCCTTAACCTTAACAAGTGGGGTCATTACATATGCAGATGTCTCGGGTTAATCTTACTAGACAATATAAATGACCATTCTGATATTTGGCTAGTATAATTACCCGGTCAAGGTCAGTAATTATCCTCCAAATAGTGTTCATAATTAAAACTCTTATTAAATTCCCCTGCAAATAATCGAGTTCATAAGCAATAATTAGATAAAGCGGAAACTCACAATTTTAAAACTTAAATTTATATTGCTATAATAGACGAATAACGCAATGGTATTTTTGAGCATAGGATCTAATGTTGAAGGTATTTTTTTAAAGTTAGTCTGTGCCCGATTTTATAAACGCCGGCTAGAGTTAACCAAATGGCCAAGTATCTGTTTCGGTTATTTTTCGATTATTCACATCGGAAAATTTGAACAAATCAGTAAAATATTTTGTTTGTGCTAAACAGCGTTGATACAATCGGGCCTATGATTTGATTTCATGAGATGTAACGCCGTTTTAAACCGGTATGGCCATATTGCAGTGGAAGGAGCACATAACCGTGGATTCCTGGGAAGTTCTTGCTTCATATATAGCTTATTCTTATCTGATGCTCTTTTATCAAACAAAAGTACCAGCATTCATGTACTGTTATAATTATCATCAGCAAATTTTAAATATTTCACACCATGATCACTTGGATAATGAAAAAGAATTGTACATAGACAAGCAAAATAGTATCATTTATGCTGTCTGTGATTGCCTGTTTCAAGTACGAATCTCCTGTCGGTGATCCCCCTACGTGCTGTTCGTGATTGCATAAATTTGTAGCTCACCAAACTTTGTTTGACTATAACGACATAACGGAATAGTTGATTGTCTTCACAAGCAGTCAGTTGGTAGATAATATACTAGATATCCATTCTGTAATAAAATTTCTAACATTTGCTTCAGTGTTTTTCTGCTATTTGCATGGAAAGATGAATTTTATATGCAAATATGTGAAGTTTCGACTTTGTTAGTGAATCATTTTTTTGTTTTAGGACTCTCTGTGCTAATATTTGACATGTAGGTGCTCAAATGTATGGCAAGCCAAGGGCACTACAAATTATAGCTGAAAAACGCTTTTACACAAAACAAATATGGAAAAAGTATGACCTACCCAGTTCACGCGCTATTTATAGATGAAACTGCCCAAAGGTTAGCAACTGCTGTAGTGATAGCCGGTAATAGGGTGTGAATTTGGTCATATGCAACTGTATACTGCACAGAGAGGCATGTGCCGCTCAACACCCGCCCACTAAAACATGTATCTCGTGGGGTATTAGGCATCCACGGGGATCTATGAAAACTCGTAATATGTCAACACATAAAGAAACAAATCGCACGTGCGATCATGACATTTTATCGCGGTAAAAAATCCGATATCTTGACTGCTGTGTTCAACAACGCGTAAACGCTTTCGATTGTGAAATGACCGTCAATGCATTATTATACTGAAACCCATTTTCAAACGATTTATGAGAAAACCAGAAAATCCTTTCATTTGGTCGTAATTGACCTTTAATAGTCAGGCTTTGTATGTGTGTGCACTAATGACAGCTCCTGTTAAGATCATGATTGCAGTTTAATTAAATTCATCTTCTCAATTTTTTTTTTTTTTGGGGGGGGGGGGGGGGGGGGGGGACTGCACTGCAATAGCAAAGTGACCAATGCAAAAGAAAACGGGGCATGTACACTTTAAAGGAACAGCTGATAAAACAGTTATTGACAACCAAGTAAAATTGTACCTGGTCCCCAAAAACTTTTTATCAGCTGATTATTAAAGGGTCTACCACGTCCAGCAAATCTCAGACGTATTCTTTTTCAAATCGGCGACGTATTAACCCTTTACCAGAATTTTAGACTAGTCCAAATTCAAAGGTGTTGCAGACAACAATTTTAAGTGAAAGAAATGTTACAATTTTTTTTATCTTTTTACACAGAAAACATTGAGGGAAAATGAAGAAATTGCTTGTCTTCATTTTCCACGATGTTTTCCAAAGTCATTATCTTGTGGGGAGTCAAAAGGCGTCACTGTGTGGTAATGGATTAACGGAATAATCTATTATTGAGTATTTCTGCACTTTCGTGTCACACAATTCCCCGCCTTGTAAATGCAGACTTGTATAGGTGTGGTATATGATACTCGGTTGTTATCGTCCATCTTTTACCAGACACTGAGAATATCAAATCTAAACTGACGTCCAAAAGAAACGCCCCAATGAAATTTGTTGCTATTTTCCTTATGCCTGCTACAATATTAGTAAAATGTATACTGTATATCATCATTTTGACAGACAATTACGGCAAATGAAAAAAAGTGCGTTTTTATTCGCCAATATGTCCATTTCCGGTGACTGGTCACGTTTTCTACGTGCGCTTCGTGTATGTTTATCATGTGCTGAAATGGGTCATATTTTACACAGTGGCATGTGTTAGTGGATAGGCAACCACGAGTTTAAAGATTTTCTAATGAAACATCCAAATTGCAGGATACCAAGACTAAATTCTGAAAAGGGAGCGCGTAATATGGCATTTCTTTAATGCGACGAATGCACAAACAAATCGCAAGATGGTTTAACATATTGTGTTTCTCGATTCGGTGTCTTGATCGACGCGTTAGAGTTCCGCGAACATCTATCGATCGGTCAAGCTCAAGTAGACCTCATTTAACGCCTATAAAGCATGACAATTCTCCACGTTAACGTCATGCACGTTTCAGGTTTGTGACGTTGGGATCGATGTTCTGTCGAGTATTCTGTTACTGTGGAGGTCAAATAAGTATTTTTGGGGTAACTGTTGTTGTTGTCATTTACGTTTGAAATAGACACACTGCTTGGAAAATAGAGCTCGTAGATAAGCCATTTTCGAATACGGGGAAGTGAAAAACAAGCCGCCTGACGTTTTAACGTCTTTCATTGCACGATCTGGCATCTTGGTTGACGAGTTAGTGTTAGAGAAACATTTGCCAATCGTCCAAAGTCAGGTAGACCTCGCGTAACGCTTGTTATACAAGAAGCCGTCTTACGTTAACGTCATTTGCGTTTCAGGTTTGAAACGTAGAAATCAACGTCGCGTTTAGTATTCAATAATTGTGGTCACAAAATAAGCCGTTTTACGGTATCTTTTGTCGTCGTAAGTAAAGTTTGAACCACGTGCTACAGATTTCCAAATAAAAATTCTTATACCGCTCTGTTTAAATGTAACGTTTTTCTAACCTGTTACAATTTGAATATTTCTTTATTGTCATTTTTCAACAACAGATAATCAAATTTACATATGGAAATAAGTTTTTGTAATTTCAAATCAGGTTTACTGAATAATCGGACATTTATTAGGACTGGGGCGTTTCTTTTGGACGTCAGTATATGTTAATCCTTAAAAACACGGAGGATAATCATGTGATTCAACAATTTCAGAAAATCTTCAATACTTTTGTTAATACGGGACCGATTTAAATTCGGTTTGAAGCAGTCAAAGTGGACAAACGTAACGCATAAGATGAACGTAATGGGGTTTTGAAAAATCAGCTGATAATTTGTGTTAAAGGGGGAATGACACTTAACATCTTACAAATTTTCCGAGAACTTCGTACAAAAAATAAATATATATTATTAAAATATGGTCTTTAAATTGCATATATGCCAAATCTTAGCTTTCTACCTTGTGTATTGGCTTAGATGTCGACGGATTTAAAACCCCATGATTTTTTGTCCCGGGGATAATATTTACAAAAATGGAACATATGGGGTTTTAAATCCGTCAACATCCTAGCCAATACACAAGATAGAAAGCTAAGATTTGGCATAGATGCAATTTAAAGGCCATATTTTCATAATATATATCTATTTTTTTGCACGAACTTCTCAGAAAATTTGTAAGATGTTAAGTGTTATTCCCCCTTTAAGATCAACCAAACTTTTTAAAAATCAACTAATGAAAAATTTATTGAAAACCAACTTTTGGATGATCTTCAATAACTTTTTCATAAGATGGTTTTTAAAAAATCCACCACGTTCAGATTATTTTTTATATTTACCTACCTTCTCTTCTTTAGACCGAATTCAAATTTTTCAAGTAGTAACAAAATTTGTTGATAATTTTGACGAGCCGGGACTTTATGTCCGGGGAGCTAATGTCACAGCCCTAGTGTCGGCGTCGGCGTCCCGTCCCGTCGCGTCTTCACTTGAAAAACTTTAACCTGGGGCCCGTATTACTAACGATCGTACGTTTGATTTTCGCATAATTACTTGTAACAACAGGCCTGGTTGGCTCAGTCGGATTTCTCGTGCAATCAGATGTCTTGTTACACAGTTTACACAAAAACTTGATCGTTAAATTTAGTAATACGGGGCCCTCGTCTATATCTCAGGCACTATTAGAGATACAGCCTTGATATTTCATACATGGATACATCTCGACAAGACCTTTCATTTGGGACCAAGACCTTTGACCTAGTGACCTTGACCTTAGAGTTTGATCTACTTTTGAAAAACTTTGACCTGGCCTATATCTCGTGCACTATTATTGATAGAGCCTTGATATTTCACACATGGATACCTCCTGTCAAGACCTTTCATTTGTGACCTTAACCCTTGACCTTGTGACCTTGACCTTGGAGTTTGACCTACTTTTAAAAAATAGCTGTTTTTGTGACAATCTCCCGTATAGGCGAGCTACGTTGTCCGCGGACAACTCTTGTCTTACATTCTAAGTCACGTAATTAACCACCGTGAAAACACACACAAAGATTAGGAATGTAAGTAGAGAGATGCAATCAGACTACAAAAATCATTTTGATAAATATACTTCATGTGTAAAATGTTTTATGACAAAAGGAGAAAATACTGGTCATCAGCATATCCTTCATTCGTCTCAGTTTATCCCATTTTTTATGTAAGGAATTCGAAAGCAAGTCATGCTAGGGAAATGTTTAAGGCCGCTCGGTGACATTTACATACGTTAGGGATGATGGTAATTTCTAATTTACTTAACGGTTAACTAATCCCGGTTTATGCGCCAGGCAGATGCCAATTTATCAGATTAATTGTCTTATTTTGTATGCAATAATTCCACCTTGGATAATAAATGGAGATGAGGATTCAAAAATAGAATCCCATCTATATTTAAGCTCTCGCAAATTCATGCGATGTTGCTGATAAGTGTTTTAAGATGTTTAAATCGGTATGTAAATACGTTTATAGTATACGTATTATTACTGTTATGTTTTATTGAAAGAACACGTAAAAACAGAAGCCCACTTCCATGAAAAAAATCCATTCTTAACACATGAAACACCTTATAAAAACCCGTATTCAATTATGTTTATCGTAAAAAGGCATATTCTGTATTTTTGAAACGATGTGTACCGATGGGGCAACTATATGACGTCATTTACAATGTAGCTATTCTACGGACTAATATATAATTCCCGCCAACATTACCAATAGTCTACGAGTTCCTATTCATATCAATTTTGTCCATTTCCGGCCGAATATACCGAATGACCTTAATTGGCTAACTGTCCGGTACAGGACGAATACACCTAAACACACTTCCAATTTGTTACTAAAAATAGTAACACTTTTTAATGCCAGATCGAGGCTCTGACCCAATTGAGAGCAAAGCATCCAACGTGCAATGGAAATGAACGGAGGAAACAAGAAGTTTGAGAGGAATCACACTCCGTTTTCTGACGATTCCTCTGTGAATCTCGACGGGATATCATTGACTGACTTCCAATTATGGTCTTTACTGGCTTTTAAGTCATTTTTGACCCTCCGAAAACGTAGTATCCACTGATCTTTTGAGGACCTTGCCGCCAGGTTCAACTGTCATTTTCATGTATTTAACCCCCTTTCCCCAACAAAAAAATGTACGAAACATGCCATTTTCAGTGTGAAGATGACAATCTCAGTACCGAAAGGCTTATGTAGATAGATAATTCATTATGGTAGATCAATTTGATAATAAAAGCATTGCTCTTAAAGCCCATTTTCCAAACGACAAATTATTTAGACTTTTCAAGTTTGACAGCGGCTTTTAAAACCCTTTTCTAAACGGCACCTGATTCAAGTTGGAAGCTCTTGCAGACAACAGAATGGGCATCTTGAAAGTAGGATTTTGTACGTGCAAGGGCGGATCTAGAGGGGGAGGGGGGTTCGGGGTGTTCGCCCCGCCCCCTGGATTAAGCCGAAAATTGAATGTTGACTTTATATAATCAAAGCGTCATAATTTAACATATTTAAGTCATCATTTGGGCGTGGACCTCCGCCTCCCTGGCAATTGGGCTTGGACCCCCCCCCCCCCCCCCGAAAAAATCCTGGATCCACTATTGCGTGTGTACATAGAAGTATAGAAAACGTTGAAGCAAAAGGGGAACTGCTGATTAAAATTAGCCTATTTCATTAATTTGTCTCTTGAAATGATTTTCGGAACAATCTCTGTAGCACAGTTAAGGGCGAATCTAGAAGGGGGTTCGGACCTCGCCTTGAATTGGCCGAAAATCGAATTTTGACTATACAAAGTTAGTACAGTAGGCCTATACATGTATCGTTACACAATTCACAAATTTAAAGCCATCTTCCATCTTATGGGCTAGACCCCCCCCCCCCCCCTGAAAAAATCCTGGATCCGCCCATGACAGTCAAAACATTAACATTTCTTGTTTGGTAAAGGTTTAAAACATTTTTCTTTTCATTTCTTTTTTAATTTAACACCTCTCAACAATATTTCAGCCATAAGTTTATTTATAATTGTCCACGCTCCGAGGCTGGGAATACATCCTGTGACCTGTCCATTATTGGCTCTAATCTAGAGCACAAACACATGCAAAATATTACCGCTCACACTTGGACAGTACTAAGGAGCTCAAATGCTTCTGCAAAATTGATTTTATCTGGTTTTCAAAAGCAGTAGCTCATCCTGAACTTGCATGGTGGTAACGGGCGATGGAGACAGGGTACGAATGATTACAAGCCAAAAAATCTCTTTTTTTTCAATCAAAGTTGCAAAAATATTTCTGTAACTCAAAACTCTAATGATTAACGTAAATGACTGTATAAAATATTCCTAGTACTAAGGCAGAGTAATTGAAAAATGCTCGCGTGAAAATAACGACTCGCTCAATGAATTATATAGTAAAACGACCACGTGACCTTTTGTTTGCTCTCATGCATACACAGGTCACGGTTAAAAATTCAAAGTGTGTTTGGGTGTATAGTCATTGAGTATGTTATTGTAATAGTTATCAAATATCTTCCAGTCTAATCCTATGTAGCCATTCCACGAAAATTGACTCATTTAAATCAAAGAACTGAAAGCACTGTTGGGAAGCAAATTTGTTAAAAATGTAGGCCTGTCCAGAAGTAGAGTACTTTGGTTAGGTACTTTGATTATCCATTTGAATACCTTGGATACTTTGATTTGTAGAGTACTTTGCTTAGGTACTTTGTTTATCCACTAGAATACCTTGAATACTTTGATTCCATGCATCTATTTTTAGCACAACCTTGAACATGCATATTTATCGTTTGTGTAAATATTAACTGTTTATAGCTTGGAATATATTTCATAGTTCAGTAAACTTGACTGAGCCATTTACAAGGAAGGACATTTGACTGATCTTTGAACCATAATAAAGAAAATTACTACGTCGGTCTTTTTAGCTCACCTGAGCACGAAGTGCTCGAGGTGAGTTATTGTGGTCACTTTTTGTCCGTCGTCCGTCCGTCCGTCCGTCCGTCCGTCCGTCCGTCCGTCCGTCCGTCCGTCCGTCCGTCCGTCAACATTTGGGGTGTTTACACTCTAGCATCCACAAAAGTTGTCCAATCTTGATCAAACTTGGCCAAAACAAGTACGATCATAAGTTCTCGGACAAGTTCGATTATGGGCCTGATCGGACCAGAAAGTGCGGAGTTATCTGCCCTTGAATGTCAAAAAATGCTGTTTTCAAGTTTGTTTACACTCTAGCATCTACAATTATTGATCAATCAAGACAAAACTTGGACATAATGTTGGAGACCATAAGATCTTGGATGAGGTCAATTTTCAGTCTGATCTGACCAGAAAGATGAGAGTTATGTGCCCTTGAATTGGGCAAAATTGCCACTTTTTTGCTGTATTCAAAAAAGAGTTAATCTAAGGGAAGGAACTCTGACACTACTTTTTTCAGTATAAGTAGAGTTATCTAGTTTCAGGGCTACAGATAAGTGGTGGTGAAGACATTCTAACTTTGTTATTTCAATTCCAAACCCTATGTTGTGGGTACTCATTTGAATAGTCTGGACAAGACGATACAAATGAGTACCCACAACATAGGGTTTGATGAACAATAACAGAACTATTACAATTGGAAAAGTCATCACTCCCTCTTATCTGGAGCTCTGTTAAGTTTGATAGAGGATATAAATAGATTTACACTCCATTACCAAACAACAAAATTTTAGCCTAGTCCAAAATCATAGGTGTTGCAGACGACAAGTTCCATTGAACAAAATTTAACATTTTTCGGTCTTTCTTGGTAGAAAACATTGTGGGTAATGAAGAAATTGCTTGTCACAATGTTTTCCAAAGCCTTTATTTTGTGGGGCATCCAAAAGCGCCAATGTGTGGGAAAGGGTCAATCAAGACAAAACTTGGGCACAATGTTGGGGACTATAAGATCTCAGATGAGTTTGATTTTCAGTGTGATCTGATCTGAAAGTCAAGAGTTACGTGCCCTTGAATTTGACAAAATTGCCATTTTCGGCCGTTTTCAACCTTTTTTACACTATAGAATCTACAATTATTATTCAATCAAGACAAAACTTGGACACAATGTTTTGGACCATAAGATCTGGGATTAGATTGATTTTCAGTCTGATCTAATCAGAAAGTCAAGAGTTATGTGCCCTTGAATTTGACAAAATTGCTGTTTTTTACTGTTTTCGACTTTGTTTACACACTAGAATCTACAATTATTGACCAATCAAGACAAATCTTGGACACAATGTTGGAGACTATAAGATCTCAGGTAACTTCGATTTTCAGTTTGATCTGATCAGAATGTCAAGAGTAATGTGCCCTTGAATTTGATAAAATTGCTGTTTTTTGCTGTTTTCGACCTTGTTTATACTCTAGAATCTACAATTATTTATCAATCAAGACAAAACTTGAACACAATGTTTGGGACTATAAGATCTTGGATGAGTTTGATTTTCAGTCTGATCTGATGAGAATGTTGAGAGTTATGTGCCCTTGAAATTGACAAAATTGCCATTTTCGGCTGGTTTCGGCCTTGTTTACATTCTAGAATTTACAATTATTGATCAATCTATACAAAACTTGGACACAATGTTGGGAACCATAAGATCTCATATGAGTTTGATTTCCAGTCTGATCTGATCAGAAAGTCGAGCGTTTTGTGCCCTTGAATTTGACAAAATTGTTGTTTTCGGCTATTATCGACCTTGTTTATACTCTAGAATCTACAATTATTTATCAATCAAGACAAAACTTGGATACACAATCAGGGCTACAGATAAGTGGAGGTGAAGACATACTAACAATGTTTTTTCGAATTCAAATCCTATGTTGTGGGTACTCATTTGAATCGTCTCGATGAGACGATACAAATGAGTACCTACAACATAGGGTTTGATGATCACTGACAGCATTATTGCAGTTTGAAAAGTCACCACCCCCTCTTATCTGGAGCCCTGTACAATGTTTGGCACCATAATTTAGATCTCGGATGAGTTAGATTTTCACAACCTTATTGACCATAAGTTCTTTTTCAGTCTTAAAGTAATAAATATTAATTGAATTGAACAAAAGTGTTGCTCATATCATTTAGGTTCAGGTGAGCGATATAGGACCATCATGGTCCTCTTGTCTTCTCTTAGAGACATGATTAATTGAATGTTACATTTTCAGTCACACAATTCAATATCTACGCATAACTTCAGACTTACATATTGAATATTCGAATGACTGTTACCTCATTAACATTTGCTTTTGATAGAACTATTTATAGTGAGGAGGACATGTTCAATATGTTGCGTGGTATGCAGAGAATGGTAAAGTGCAGAAAGAGGTGGCTACATAGAGAAGCAAATTTCAAAATTTGCTTCCCAAAAACTCAAATGTTGCAATTACTCGTCCCTTTTCTTCTGAATTTCTTTTATTTCTAATTAAATTGTTTGTAAAATAGTATATACTATTTTAAGTAAATAGGTTATTCAAGCGAATCAAATATCCCTAAATAAAAATATGGCTCTCAAGAATCGTTTACAAATAACTCCATAAAAACAATTGAAATTAGTTATTATTGTTTGACCAGATTGAACTGAGACTCCTTGCATATTCCGTTAAATATTCGGGCCTTTCCGTATTTTCTACATTGGGACTATAATCTGTATAACTACTGTTATACACTTCGCAAGATTCACCGAATAATAGTGGCCTAGTGGGTAAGGCGACTCTCCTGTAAACCATATGTCCGTGGTTCGCATCCCAGGAGCGCTTTTGTTTAAATATTTTTACTTTCAACATTTATTTCTTTTTTTTTTCAAATGCATGCATACAGATTGTAAACCTCAATCAGTTCACTTGAATCCTTTCACTTTAAGTAGTCATTCAAGAAATGTCGAAACCGTTTAGATACAGGTAATATTGTAAAACTTGTTTGCTGATATTGCAACTTTTTTAGACAACTGGGGGACACAGAACTTTTTTCCTCGCTTAACCATCAATACAATTGGAGTAAGCAGGGTCAATGTATTTTTGATTCGAGAGAAGCTGCGAGAGACCAACACATCAGCAACGTTCAAGGGAAGATTATAAATGATAAATGAGCGAATACAGATTATGATAAAAAGGGAAAAGATATCTAGTGAACTATAATTATTGTGAAATTTAAAAAAAATGAGTATTTCATGAATCAATAAATTAATACATTAATTAAGTATTCCATTTCATAGGAAAAAAGAAAGAAAAAAAGCTTAACAAAAGTTTCATCAGTAAAATACTGGGTTCGATCTTGAGTCTCTGTAAATGAAAGTCCAGCGTCTTTCCACTACGCTAGTTTTTTGTTCAATGAGATTACGCAGAAATAAAGTTAACATTTTTCACAGCGCAGTGTATAAACACGCGGAAACTGTCGAATACGCCGATGAATGCCGGAATACGCTTACGGAAAACGATGAGTCTCAGGTAAATTTGGTCAAACAATACAAAGTGATAAGATTGAAGTGAATCATTTGGTAAAATTTTGTGTCAATCATTTCCATTTTAAAATGACAGAAAATAAAAGAAAATGCATAAAAATGGAATATTAAATTAAAAATCATAGTGCATATATAAATTATGTAAGCCTACTAATGAAACATGTATGATAAATGGTAGACCAAGTCAGAGTAGACGAGTTTGGAAAGTAGATGAATGTTGATTCTGACAATTAAAATTAGTGTGGTCACAGTCTCGTTTTAAAAATACTGCCTCTGTCTGATTCTACGTAAAAACGAGTAATTTACAAACGGCATTTTCAGCCTAAATAACACATTAAATTTCCAAAAAGTGTGTAAAAACTTAAAGCTAAATAGTTATATTTCATTATGATAAAATACTTTTACCTTATACACTTTCTTTTCGTGTTAAATTTCTATTTGAAAAAGTGGGTCAACTCTGCGTTTCTTTGTTTGAACTCGGTCGTTATATTACCTTAGAAGGACGCGTGGATATGTGTGATAAAATTGCTTTGGCACTGCCATTTCTTAACCGATTTTCATAAATCGCATATCAAGTTAAAGAGGGAAAATAGATCTATTCATCCGTGTATGTTAATACGATGAACCGATGAATTATGAGTCTATGATTAGGTATTCAAAATAGGTCATTTTACTCGGCTTCAAATGGCAAGAACTATGCTGCAGAAAAGCCTAGAAAAACATATATATGTTCTTCAACATCCTATCTATTCAAATAATAAAACATCTTGTGCTTTTAGCTTAGCGCATTCAAGCGCAAAGGCTTTAACAATGGGGAGTGTTTTTCAATTCCCCGTGATTTATCGATAATTTCTGTCAATTCTTGCAAAGTTTGGTTGAAAGTGGCCGAAAGGTTGATTTGTTAAGAATGATATCATGATTTCTCAAAGTTCGATAAGCCTTGCCCTGCCACGCCCATATTTTTTGACGAATCAAAAAAATCGCGAACATTCTTTGAATATAATCATCCAAGGAACATTCCTGTAAAGTTTTGTCAAAATCGGCCAAATAGTTAAGGAGTAGGAGGTATTTCAAGGAATTATAGGCGAACAGACGGACTGACGGACGATGAGTGACCACAATAGCTCATCTTGAGCACTTCGTGCTCGGTCCAAAGGGATTTACAAAATCGGCGTTTCTGATGGGCTTCCTTAACATCCATTTAACCCTTTCCCAAACAGTAAAACTTTATGGTCATCCAACTCGAAAGCTGTGACAGGCGACAGAATGAGTGTAAAAGAAAATAAGATTCTTTCGCCTCAATCTTTTCACCTTCAATAAAACCAGGTCTAACCAGGTCTTGTTCGGGAAAGGATGAGGCAGCCAAAAATTAGATTGAATTTAGAGGTTGCAAAATGGACATGTTCAAATGTATGGTGCTCCTTTGGATCAATGTTTTCAAAGCCTATTTCTTCACGAACCAGAGATATAATGTTAATAATCGATCACTTGAAAGTTTGATTTTTTTGTTTGAAATTCCTATTTTATATGTCGTAAAATCTTGTTTTTATCGGAGGTAATGACACGGAAATGATATGTGCACAACGAAGCGCAGAAAATATTTACGCAAAGGGAGAAAATGTTGGTTATTGGCATGTTCTTCTTTTGTGTCAATGTTTTCCAAAACCTTTTCATATATGATCGTGAAAATCATGTCTTGTTCGGGGAAGGGTCATCTTCGCTAGCCAAGGTTGAACCCACCTACGTTTGTATTCACCCTTGGCGGATTTAGTCCGATTTTCTTGAAATCGCGAAGCGCCGCCTAGCGGTTGTTCTGCTGGTTGTTTACGTCCATTATTGATGACGTCATTAACGCGCGTTGTCTTTCGCGTCAAACGTCATGCGGGATTATGTAAAAGTTAGCTGCTTTTTTGGTCGAATTGTTGAAAGTATAATAATTCGTCGATTAAAGTTAGGGAATTCCTGTCTATTGCAGTGAAATTCTTTGGAAAAATCGCCCATCTTCGCGTTTTTGAGTTGCAAAATTATGCAATGCTTTTTCCCGCCCGTTGTCATGTTTTGGTTACTCATAACAAATGTGTCAGTCGACAATCTGATTGGTTCCAGCGAGACCTCGCTGGAACCAATGAAAACGCTTTCCAGGAGGCCAAGAAAATCGGACTAAATCCGCCAAGGGTGAATACAGAAACGACGTTACGTCGTAGATGTCACCCTTGGCTTGCGAAGATGGGGAAGGGTTGGAATAATGTAACAAATATTTATATTATTGTTGTTGGGTAGAAATTGAAGAACTAAATTGTTTGGTAGAATAATTTCATTCTTTGTAAAACTTCAAAGGGGTGTAACTATTTTATTAAATGTCCGATTTTAAAAACGTAAGCAGTTTTTAGTTCCTCTCATTTAGACCTTGAAAATGATATATAATTTGTTGAAGTTCTTTGAAATATAAACAATAACGTAATTCGGTAGAATTATCTCCCCTTTGTAAAAATCTGAATAAGCATTATTCCATAACGCAATGTCCGATTTTCACAATTCAGCCAGTTTTATGTTTCTCTGAATATTCTCTGTAAGCTGGTATATATTTTGTAGGGGCTGGAATACTTTTGGAAAAAAGTGTGACCACCCTATTAAAATGTATCAAACGAAATGGTGGTAAGTTAAATGTGGGGATGTTAAAAGGCTACATAATCTAATAATCTAAAGGCCAGTGGAGCGATACAGGGTCATCGTGGCCCTCTTGTTATTTTACTCTTTGGATTCGGATGACCAAAAAGGCTTTCTGTGCTCTTATTTATTTTTATTGTGTAACTGATATCAAATTAAAACCATTTAATTGCCATGTATTTTTAACTGTTTGAAAAGGATTTAAAGCTGATTATGAGTTATTATGAAAACCAACTGAATTACCAAGGTCTTATGCTACACGTTGGATAACCCACGTGACTTTTGGGAAGCGTTATACCTCACGATAAATGACCTGGAAGAGCAGCCCATGCTAATCAAATGGAATGCTCTGCCAGGTCAATTCTCGTCCGCTATAACACCGAAAAAAACCGTCCGCTTCAAGGTTTGTTTTGTTTAATTTTTCAATTCATACTCTATTGATTTTGACGAGATAAAGTGCACGGAACGCGCATTTGAGATGGTTATTTCCGTTTGTAACTCACTCTGCTCAGAATTCCGTGGTTTCTTCAAATATTCAAGCGAAAGTTTTTTTTTTTCGGTGCACGTGAACGCTTCCTACTTTCGTTTTGCACATACAAACACTTTGGCTCGTGTGTTTTAAGAAACCACTGGATTTGGAGCAGAGTGAGTTAGAACCGGGAATGGCCCTCTCAAAGGCGCCTTTCGTGCACTTTATCTCATCAAAATCATTAGAGTATAAGCCGAGAAATTAAACAAAACATACCTTGAAGCGGGCGATTTTTTCCGTGTGGACGCTTTCCAAAAGTCACGTAGGTTACCCACCGTGTGCTAGGTTCCCGCCTGCTAGGTTCCCGCCACGGATCTTATCAAATCGATCAACACGACCACCTAATTTCCCCGCTCTGGCCCGACCAAATATATGAAAACGACCTCTTCTCGATCTCTAGTCGATCAATCTAGATCCCCGCACGAGCACTGTCGATTCTTTCCCGATTGCAGCCCGAACATCTTTCCGATATCAACCCGATCACCCAGACTTGTACTCGGGCCCTACACAAGAAAGAACCGGCCATCTCGATATATACACGAGCTGACCGAGCTGATTCTATTCTAGATGTAGATGGTCGGGAAATATCGTGTAATGAATGACGATCTTTTTGCATTGTCTGTGACTATCACATTATGTATAATAACTTCATAATATTTCGGTTTAAACACATATACGAGTATGTCGGAAGCCACATTGGAATCTAGTCCAGATTGGAATTCTACTCTGGCCTAGTCCAAAGTGGAATTCTGATCTGAACTAGTCCGATCTGGAATCGGCCTAGAAAGTTTCTAGTCCAGATGAGAATTCCAATCTGGCTAGGCCAGTCCAGAATCTGCCTAGACCAGATTGGAATCTGTTACTAACAGTAATTTGACGTTAATATTCACTTCTTTTTTAACCAATGTGAATTTTATACACTATTTTTGTTTGGAAAATAGTTGCAATAAGCCTTTTCTACTTTGAGTATTAAAAAATCCTAAAATATTCAACAAACGATAATAATTTTATAATCATTCCAAAACTAGATATAAAATTACTAATATCAAACAAATAATAACAATAGCTGTCCCGAAAGTCTAAGAGTAATTCCTCTGTTTATTTTTTTTCTGAATTCTAAGATTTTTTGATTATTGTTTTCATTTATTTCTGCAATAGAACTATAGGCCAAAATTTTTGCACCTTAATGACTGAAGAATGGTAACAACAACACAAAATACCGACTTGAATGCTGAGATTAAGGCATAAAGCCATATATTTTCATTTCTCAATCTGTTGAGAAGGAAAATAAGTATGCAAACCAATCATCTTTTTGTCACCTTTAATCTGCAATGTTTTTGTATTCAGTTCTGATAAGAAGTGATTAATTATATTAGTATGTGTCTTTGGTTATTTCTGGGCTAGGCTTCTCAACCAGAATCGGATATTTTGCTTTACAAGAAAACTTAGATTATTTTATTGAAGTAAAATGTTACCAGACAACCTGTGATTGACCATATCATGTACTTTAAAATTTGTATCATCTTGCCAGTGTAAGCCCATATCTTAATCCTTGTTGAGGGGGAATGCTCCAGTTTCCTAATTTTTTTCCCAATAATAGAATTTATTTATTATTTTGTATGTTGAAATTACACGTTATTACCAATTTGAAAAATAAAATAAAAATGGGTGGTCAGCGATCTTGTTTGAATTTTATAGGCATTCGTATCACATAACCCTACATCAAAAAAATGCACAATTTCTTGCACCTGTCCAAGGTCACTAAAATGCTAATAAAATGCTGTATATTCATCGTTTAGTCCCCAAAACGGATTTAAAGTAACGTCTTACATTTAATACGAACAGAAAGCCCAAAATATGTGCTATTATAAACACGTAAATGTATAAAACAGCATGCTCACGTGTTCGGTTAGATCAACGAAGCTGGAGTGTTTTATGTCAAAATTTGCATATTTTTGGAAATATTTCAACTTCTACATAATAGAATTTGATAAAACTCCCTCATTGTATTAAGCAACATGTCCTGGTAATAATTCAAAAAGAAAATGTATGGGTCAGCGCACTTATTAGTAAAGTACAGCATTTTTTATCAGCTACACATAAATAAAATGACGCAAAACAGTGGTAACTGCATATACACTTACGACTGTCTTGCTCTGAATAATCGATTTCCATCTCGAGGAAATCAGTTTCGCATAATAAATACTCTTTTACCGTCGAAAATGGTAAATTGTAAAGATGTGTTATATTATTGAACATATGGTAGCGAAACATATTGGTACGAAACATTTAATTTACTACAGTAATGTCCGAGTGTTCCGAAAAACTGGAGCATTCCCCCTTAAGTTTTAAATTAATGCTTAATCGCCAAAATGTTTTAAAGGGGGTGTTTCACGGATAGGAAAATTAACATGGGAGTCTGCCCACGCTTGGAATTTAATGAAATTTGGCGTGAAGTTAGTACACCAGATAACGGTTCATATTCATGAAATGTTTGGAATCAAACATTCCAGAATTCAATTTTCTAAAAATTTTAAGTTTTTACTGGGAAAAAACAGGGTACCCTCAATGAAAGAGTGTGCACGCATTCTGCTTTTTAGTTTCATGGCCTAATTTTTTCTGAAAATGTTGTCCAGTAGTCCCTGATCATGTATGATACAAAAATACATATAGTTCTATATAAAGAATTATTTTATCTCAGATTATGTTAGGGGCCAATGCAAAAATTCATAGTTTTTAAACAATTTAAGCAAATTCAGTTAAAAAATTTACCCAGTTCCAGTTTTTGTCAAAATAAGAAAATCACGTAAAAGTTGTCCACAAATATACTGATGATTGTCATAAAATATCAAGAAAAATAAATCCGGTAACATGTTGCTTTTGGAATTTCCATCTGAATGGTGTGCATTTCCAAGAATGGACAAAGTCAAGATTTTTTTTTCAAAAAATGTCTTTTTAAATGTTTTGTTTACATTTGTTGGTAATTTTAGATTACCTAAGGGCAAATCAAGATGTAAAATATGTTTTCGGCCTTTTCCAGTTGTCTGTCCGTGTGTCTGTCTGTCTCTTGACATTTTCTTAAAAAACGTGTTTTCTCCCAATCTAATATGTATATCTTTATGAAACTTGGTAGAAATTATCCTTGGGTAAAGGCAGTACAACCCTGCTTCTTAGAATTTCTTTCTGTCAAAAACTCTGGTTTTTGCGGCGGCATAAAAGGGGCAATATGTTATATTATAAAAACAATCTTTTTTTATAAAAAAATAAATGGCCATGAGATTTCAAATTTAGTTTATAAGTTTGCTATGGGGAGTACTTTAAAAGTTGGTTTAGATATTTTTCTAGAGTCACATTTAGTCTTGTCCCAAGCGTACCCTTTCTAACATAAAAGAGGAAATTCTATATTTAAAAAAATCCTCTTCAAACATTCTAGTCAGCCATGATTCACGAAAGTTAACAACTTAACAACAAAGCTTCTCTATGGATCTTTGAAAACGTGCAAAAGCAAATCAGAAAAAGTACCAAATTCTCTGATTGTATCTGTTTATCATGCAAACATGAAAATGATGTTGCCATGCACCAGAAATAGATAATCAAGCACCCAGTGACTTTTAAGGACTATTGGTTGCTAAACCCCTTTTTAACCTTAAGGAATCATAGAAATGTGCATAAATTGTGCATCAACACAGGTTTATCTATGCATAGAAAAATAATTTTCAGAAATAATTGCACCCTGTTGTACCCCAATAGGGAAACGTTTTGCAATAAACAAAGACAATTTCAACTGTGAAATTGAAAAGAAGACAATGCTGTTATTGCATCCTATGCATCCTTCTATATCTTGTAAGAGCATTAGTGGTTCTTAGAGCTGAAACATTACTTTACTTTAAACTTGAAAAGGCAACATTGGATGCTATACTGTACAGGTTCTAGAAGCCTTTTCCATTTTATAACACAAGACTTGAACATTTTTGCATGTCGTAGTGCCACTAATGATGGTGCATGGGCAATATCATCAAATAGTAAAGAACAATGGCAATGTGTACATGTATGCCTATTTTCGCATCCATATATAAAATTTTGCATATAAAATGATATTTATATTTAATCAATATATTTTTCAATGGCTGTTTCGAACATGAATATTGCCTTATGATTGCACTGTATGCTACATTTGATTTTTACTTAATACATAAATGTTTTAGGAGCAGAATCGAATTTTGACTGAATACAAGTTTTGGACCAAATATCACCTCCATCAATTATATGTACCATATGACACTGTTACCGGTTTTGGATTTCCATGTAATTTAGGTCAAAGTAAGAAGAAACGTGTAGCATGTTTTTTTGATAATTTGGTGTCTTGACAAAGACTCCAACATACTAAACTTTGGAATTCAATTTTGCTCTGTTTGCTAGTTTCACAGAATAATGTGAATTTTGTAACGATTATTTCAATAAAAAAACAAACAAAACAATTTCCTCGAATACTTTTCTTGCACGAATGTAATGCCTAGGGTGTCTCGGAGCAAAGTCAATTGAAAGATCTAGAAAATACATAAAACTAAAGTCTAGGGACACATGAAAATGGGGTCATGTTTCATGTCAAAGTAGGAATAAGTCAAGGTGGCTTTTCTGTTTCTAGTTTTGATTATCTAAGATACTAATTGCAGTTTCATAGCTAGTATATGGTCCTTTATCACTATGCACAGTTTGAAGAAAATTCGTGCGTGGGCAATTTTGAAACACCCCCTTTCCAAAACTGTTATAAAACTGTTTTTAAATTCTGAAATCGATGTGATGGAGTTTTATTTGATATAATATGGAGAAGGTGTAAATGGATTTTAAACAGGAAATTAATTACGATCAGGCGATACAAGCCAAAGGCCTCTCTTACAACCGGTCCTACGTGCTCCTGCGTGCGGTCTGCGTCTAAAACGTACGTTTAGTCGTGCGATACACGCACGTTCAACGTACGATTTTTATGGACGCAACCACGACGCAGACTTCACTCAGCAAAGAATTGAACGGATAATTCTCATGATGCGCTCTTACAGCCCGTCGTGCGTCTTTATAAATCGTGCGATTTTGCAGCGTTTAAAAACGTACGATCTAAAAAGACGCACGACGGGTTGTAAGAGAGGCTTTACTGTACTGTTGGACACTGAGACGTGCATGTAAACGATTCACTCAATTTACAAAGTTACATTTACATAATAAATTGTGTCTTGTTTAACCCTTTCCCAAATGACGCAGCGTTATGATTGTCCAAATGTAAAGTTGTTACTGATTGCAAAATTAAGCCTATCAATAAAACTGAAAATTTACAATGCAAAAGCATCAAAACATTTAATGAAGGGAAGAAAATTCGGGTCATCCTCTTTTTCTCGCATTTTCTTAAAAGGCCTTTTATTAGGGACGCCAGTTGAGAAAAGGGTTAATTACTAAAAACGTTTTACATTTGGGTTTTCTTATGATATGTTCTCTCTTAAGGGTAGGTTAAATAAAAGTTAGAAACAAAATCCAACATAAATCATATCGCTGTAGAAAAACAAAAAAAATGGCCCTAAACTCATTTGTTCGCATCTTACAGTTTTGCACTTTAATTCTTGCTATTTGTAACTGTTCCTTGATTTTAAGGTATGAAAACTAATTTAATATTTAGTTTATTGAATCAAACTTGTGCAAATTTGATATTTACAAGTTTCCTTATTTTCAATTTCAATTTTCGAATGGATTCCAAACTGGTCTAGGCATATTCTAGTTCGGCCTAGCCAGATTGGAATTCCATTCTGGCCTAGACCGATCCAGAATCTGCCTAGACCAAACTAGAATTCTAATCTGGACTAGTCCAAACTAGAATTCCAGTTTGGCCTAGACCAATTCTGGATCGGCCTAGGCCGATTCCGGATCGGCCTAGATTCCAGTCTGGACTCCGACATACACATAATTTAAATGTAACGTAGTTGTTCTTTTACTTATTTTCACCCTTTATCTACTAAAATAGAACGAATAATGCATTTTTCAAGTCATTGAATGCCAATATTTTAATCGTACGTGTTAAGTCCCAGGGCGGGGAATCACGTGACACACTACTTCCGATAGCTTTCCATATTTCTATTAACATAATCTGCGCCGGGTCACGTCATGCTTGTACACATTATGCTAGGTTCCCACTGCCGATCAAATTAACTCGATCAAACCCGACCAAGCGATCGAGTACAGATCGACTTCGGTCGGCAAGGGTGATCGGGAAAAGTCGAGATGGTCGAGTTTACTCTGCATCGATCGGTAATCCTGCCAACTTGTTTTGACACGTCAAAGTAATCCGTGTAGCGCTCGAGTAGAAAACAAAACAGGAAAATGATCGAGTATCGATCGTATAGAAGATCGAGCTGATCGACAATCACTCGAGTAGAGATTGTGTGTGCTCGAGTCGATATCTTTTACCGGGATTTGATTGGATGAACAGTTGGAGCAGAAGTCGAGTTGATCGGGAATGCGTTCGGGAAGAACTCGTACAAGTCGAGGTGATCGAGTACTTCCAACTACTCTATGGCAGCGGATCAACTCGATCTACTCGATCGCTTAAGTGCACTCGATCAATCCCAACCATATGACGTCTTCTCGATCTCTAGTCGATCAAACCCGACCTCTTCATCCGATTTGATTGAGTGAACAGATGAATCAGAGGTCGAGTTGATCGGGGTGTGGTCGGAAATTACTCGAGTAAAAGTCGAGGTAATCGAGTGCACGCTCGGTGCAGGTCGGAATACAAATTATCTTCCCGATCACACTCGATCTCCAGACCCGAGTGATTCACGACAAGGTCGATCTTCTACCCGATCAATACACAATCGCTTCTCGATCATTTTTGTACTCGATCGCACTCGACTGTTTTTGCATGTCAAAAAACTCGAGTAGGAAGCCCGAGCGATGCAGATCAAGTTCGATCGTCTCGACCGCTCCCGATCACTCTTGCAGACCTAGCTCGACCTGTATTCGACTGCTTGATCGAGTTGATCTGGTCGGCAGTGGGAACACTAGGTCGTGTGGTAATAAATTTGTACAAACAGCACGAGATCACGCCAAGAGTATATTAACAGAAATATTGAAAATTATCGGAAATTGCGTTTCACGTGATTTCCCGCTCTGAGACATAACACGCACGATTAATATAATTGGTATTAAACGCCTTAAAGAATGCATTAATCTTTATATTTGATCAGATTAAGGATGAGTCAATAGCTAAAAGTACATTTACGTCACATTTAAATTATGTACATATTTAAACTGACAATATTATGAACTTATTATGAATATGTGATAATCACAGACGCTGCAAAAAGATTTTCATTCAGAACACCTAGAATAGAATCAGCTCGATCTGGTCGTGTACAGATCGAGATGGTCGGGTATTGATCGTGTAGGGCTCGAATTAAGGACGGGGCGATCGGGTAGACATCGGAAAGATGGTCGGGCTTCAGTCGGGAAATGATCGGGTGTGCTCGGCGGGGATCTAGTTTGATCGACTAGAGATCGAGAAGAAGTCGTGTATACACATTTGGTCGGGCTTGATCGGGTAAATTATGTGGTCGTGTTGATCGAGTTGATCAGATCGGCAGTGGGAACCTAGCATTAATCACCACGCGACCTAGTGTTCCAACTGCCGATCAGATCAACTCTATCAAGCGATTGAATACAGATCGAGCTCAGTCTGCAATGGTGATCGGGAATGGTCGGGTTGATCAAAATTGATCTGCATCGCTCGGGCTTCCTACTCGATATTTTTGACATGCAAAAATACTCGAAAGCGATGGTGTACAAAAATTATCGAGAAGCGACTGTGTATTGATCGGGTAGAAGATGGACCTTATCGAGAATCAATCGTGTTTGGAGATCGATTGAGATCGGGTTCATCTTTTCAGCCGATCACATCGGTTGTAGAGGTGGGTTTCGATCGACTAGAAAGCGAGAAGAAGTAATTTGGTCAGGTGTGATCGAGGGAATTTAAGCGATCGAGTAGATCGTGTTGGGCCACTGCAGTTGGAAACACTTGATCAATTCGACTTTTGCGAGTAATTCGCGAACGCGTCCCGATCAACTCTACTTCTGCTGAATCTGTTCATCCAATAAAAACTAGATTATATAGATACCTACCCGATAACGCCCAATCTCTACACGATTGATTCCCGATCAGCTCGATCTTCTACACGATCGGTACTCGAGCTATTCACGATGTGTTTTCTACTCGATGGCTTCGCGTGTTTTTTAGGTCGACTTTTCGAAGAAAAATGAGAGCTTATACTGTCACCAGGGCGTCGGCGTCGGCGTTGCAACAAAGGTTAAAGTTTTTTCAAACATCAATAACTTCTATACTATCAAAGGGATTCAACCCATACTTGGAATACTTATTCACCATGACACCCTCTACCTTACTACCAGGGCCCATGACCCTGGCTCCACTATATTTGGAGTTATGCCCCCTTTATACTAAGTAACTTAAAAGTCGAGCGCGCTGTCTTCGGACAGCTCTTGTTAGACGTGTCAAAACAAATTTGCAAGATTACCGATCGATGCAGAATCGACTAATTCCGATCACCCATGCCGAGCGATCTCGATCGGTTCTCGATCGCTTGATCGGGTTTTATCAATTTGATTTGATCGGCAGTGGGAACCTACATTACTTTTATACCAATAATGGAATACTTGATCTGTCTTGAAGTCCAAATTTACATTTTACACAGATCCTGGCATACCTCTCTATGCCACAGGTATATCAAATAGCAAATAACTTTGTGCAAAAAATAGACACGGTTTAGCGTCATGTTTTGATTAACCGTCATTGTGATAATAAAATTTCATAGCTACGGCTTGAATCAAGCCTAAGTTACGATGTTTTGTAACAACATTTAAAAATCCCATTGTTTGTCCGAAATTACTTAACGGTTTACTGGATAAAATCGTTCCCTATTATGTTGGAACTCACTGCGGTATATGTTCAAGACCCTTCACATTTTCTTCAATGGATGAAAATATTAAGGAATATATTTATGCACGAACTTACACTTATTTTGCAGTAATTATCCTTGATTTGTTGTCACAACGTCGTAAGTAAGCTTGAATTGTTGTCAACACGTCGGGCATTCAAAGCTGTCAAAAGATATAGCGGGAAAACTAGGTCTATTTTTATTCAAGTTGACATCAGAACGAAGGACCTGAGGCTATTCGTATAACCCTATCCAAAATAGCACCTGGTCTTGGCGCCCCTAGTAGAAAACAGTTTTGAAAGGATTGAAAGTAAATTGAAAAAAAAATCCATGTTGTCTCCTTTTTCGTGAATGCTTTTTACAATTTTTCTACTTTGACTGCAATCGTTGTGTTGATTACAACTTCTTTCAAATTGAACAAGCCTAGAACTTTGTGGTTTAGAAAAGGGATAAGTGACATATAGATGCTCCATTACACGTGAATATGTGTTAATTACCTTTTGTTAGTGTGTTTTTTCTGTCTATATTTGGACATGAAAAGTGTGCTGCATTTTGGATTTAAAATTATGTGATTCTTAGGATTTATTGTGAAAATATCTTGTTGACGAAACATCGTTAAAATGGCTAAGTGCTCTTAGGTCGTGATGAATTACAAGTGTACAATGTGGGGATATAGATAATTAACGCGCCTCGGATAATAACAGGAAATTAGTTGCATTTCTATACCAGCTGTATACTATATGGTAAGACACTTCGATTTCATATACCCTTTCCAAAAGGAAAAATAGATCAGTTCAAATTGAACAATTATTTGACTGCGAAAGACGACATAACGTGTACAAACAAGATTTAACCCTTTCCCAAACAACACAATTTTAGAGTGGTTCATTTTGAAAACTGCAGAAGTTGACAAGAAAAATGATGATAAAGATATAATTTGTGTAGGATATGGCACAGAAAATATTGAGGTAAAAGGAGAAACTGCTGATTATCAGCAGTCTCTTCTTTTGCCTCAATGATTTCCCAAGTCTTTCCTATCAGGGACGTCAAAACTAGGTCTTGTTTGGGAAAGGGTTAAAGAGTCGATTTGTGATCATATCATTCGGTATACCGTAGAAAATATCGAGGCGGATGGGGAAATGTAGATTATCAATTTATGTCTATTTTTGAAACAGTGCTTTCCTTGCTGTGTTTTATCCTTTTCGACAAAATCAAAATGGAAATAAAGCAAAATAATCGTCAATAGTTTAACAGCTTTCAGTTGTCCTGTTTGAATATGCTTTATAAGCCCTGGCGTACTTTATAACGCGATTATTCGTAGAATGGGGGGAGGGCTATTCCAGTCAACCCGCGTCGGTGTCGGCGTTCAAGTTTGTCTAATCTTTGTTTCTACTATTGCTATTTCTCTGAAACTGTGCACGTGCCTATGTAACCATAATATCAACATCAAGGCAAATAAATGTCTTTCTGTTATTTTATGGAATTTTAACCTCTTTCAGATTTAGAGAAATGCTTAGTTAAGTGTTTACGTGCATTTTTCATGTATCTGCGATATTTTTTTTTCAGTAACGGCTATTGTTTTCAAACTTTGTACATGCTTCTGTGACCATGATATCAGCCTGTATGCAAAAAAATCTTCACTCAGGCATTAAATTTAAATTAACGTTAAATACCCCTTTCGGAATTAGAAATTTTCACTATCCAGCACTTGTCCTGACACAGCTCTTGTTTTATATTTGGACGTTTTGTGTATGCCACATGACGCAAACAAAAATAAAACATCAAATGCATGTAGGTCTCAAAAAATTGGACTTACTTTATTAAAGTTTTATCATTTGGCCAAGCGTATGTGTTTGTTGAACTTGTGACGACATAATATTTGACAAACCTGTAAGACTCTTCAATTCCAGTTACAGTCTTCGTCAGTTTTACCGTTCAATGCTTTTGCGTCATTATTTGCTGTGGTTTAGGTATATTGTACAAGAAGATATTTATCAGTATCTCTGTATCCATTTTGTCATCTGTAATAGCTTTCAGATTGGAAAGGTTAATTTTTTACCGATTGGGAAAGTGTATAAACGTCTGTATTTTCGTAAAAGTTTGGTTGAAGCGTCAATGTTGCCACACAATATAATATGACAAGGTCTGGAAGGTGGGATCAAAGTTATTTTGGTCATTAAACTATACAGCCATTAAATACTCGTATTTTTCGCTTGAACGACAACAAAGATTTTACATACGCCAATACAACTTACATGTACGTGAGAGAATTTGAAGCCGAATTAAAATCCATTTCATATAATTCTCAATGTATTACATGGTACACATGTATAGAGGAAAATAATTGATCGGGCAGAGTGACCTTAACTGTTCACAAAAGTGGAAAAGTTTATTGTCCAGTTTAAGCCTCTCTTACAACCCGTCGTGCGTCTTCTTAAATCGTACGTTTTTAAACGCTGCAAAATCGCAAGATTTATAAAGACGCACGACGGGTTGTAAGAGCGCCTCATAAGAATTGTCCGGTCATTTCTTTGCTGCGTGCAGTCTGCGTCGTGGTTGCGTCCACAAAAATCGTACGTTGCACGTGCGTGCATCGCACGACTAAACGTAAGTTTTAGACGCAGACCGCACGCAGGAGCACGTGCGACCGTTTGTAAGAGAGGCTTTAGACGGGAATGGTTCGTAGTTAATTTAAGTAAAAGCGTGCACTGTATCCGTTATACAACATTGTGCCGCCACGTGAAAATAAGCTTTTATCTTATCTAGTCAAATAAAAGTGTTAAGCTACCGTGGTCCGTTTGGATCGTTTTCAGTGACGCTAATCATTAAAATAGGCGTAATCTCCAAAAGAAAAAAAAAGAAAATATTTAAATACAGTTCACATCCCAGTCATACCGTACAGATGGCACAGGCTGACCAGGATCGGTATTTTTGCATATTCAGTTAACCAATTACCATTTTAAGATGACGCGACAAATGTATGCACGTGCAAATACTGTTAAGTCGTTGAATAATATGATTGTTAGCTGTAAGTAGCGAAGCATGCGAAGTGTTCAGCAAATCACGAGGGGTTCCGGCACACCTATCACCCCTGGACGATAAGTCTGTTGACCTTTCCGCTTGGTCTGCTCTGCCGGGTCAAATCTCGCCGTCAATATTAAAACACACAATGAAAACAAAAACGTAACTGGCACATCGCTCTCAGTCTGGTTTAAAAATACATTTGGAATCCCCCATTGTACAAACACGAAGTTCTCCCACGTTCAGCTTACTGAAGATGACGTTCTAAGAGCTAGATTGCCATAATCATTATCCGAGGAACATTCTAATTCACAGTTCAGAAGGTGCCTGCACTGTCTTGAACTAAAAAGCTCGGAGACTAAGCAAGAACTTGTTGACAAGTAATGTTTAAACAGACGACAATGTCTTCGCTTCACCAAGCATACTCTATGAACCTTTCCGAAACGACAAAATGATGATAACTCGGGATTATTTATACCAATCAGGCTCATTATTATACTCATAAAATTTATTACTATACGTATATTCAACAAGTTTGATGAACATTGGCTTATGTTTGCGCATGCTAGGATGAAAAACCCACATTCTGGTAGGACAGCCAGACAGGCGAGGCGAACACACAGACAGACGGGCGGGTGCTGGACGAAATGTTACTACAAGAGCTTAGGCCTACAGTGAGCAGTTGGTCCTCTGGTGGGCTTAAATAGTTAATTGATCACTTACGTTGACGTGTATGTCTTAAAATCAGAAATTTAAACGGAATATTATTGTGATTTTTCCATATAGCTTTATAAATTGGATTTTAACAAGTTTTCGTGGAAAAGATGGGACTTTTTTGCTCAAAAATATACATTGTAAATGCGTCTTTGATATTAAGATTTTTTCGTGAAAATCCACCAAACAATCGGAACAAAAATATAGAACTAAGTCAATTGCGTAATTATGGCCAGTCTAGACCACCATACCTAAGAGCTCTAATGCACCCCTTTGGACTATTTTTTATCCTTAGATATTTCAGGAACATCAAGTATAAATATAGCATGTATGTAGCATTATTTCATGTAAATTTAGTTTGTGTTCTCGAAGAGACTATTTTCTATTGAGCCAGGTCCTTTGACAGTAATGATGTCAGAGATAAAAGATTTGCTGAGCATTTGTAACATAATGTCCATGTTACTTTGGCCGTCATGTGATCGTATAGAGGATTTAAAACACCAAACACATTTGGTTTACAGCACGACGTTTAATGGACAAGTTTCCACAAATATATCCCACACACACGCGCAACCGCCTCCGGAAGTCGTCCTTAGAGGCAAAAGGCGATTTTTTTAAACGGGGAACGGTCAACTAAAAATCCAATAAATTAACCATCTTACCGGCTATTAACGAATTCATTCAATTTCATAGTTTTTGATCCACTTAAAATTCGCTTTCTTACAGTATATTGAATGCACGCGCACTTTATCGCTGTATATTGAATGCACGTTCGTCGTCATTGTTTTCTCCGCATGTTTTGGGAGCATCGCTTTGATAATGTCGATTTGTTACTATTCTTAGTAACAATTCTCATGTTTACAATGTTAATTTCCCATAAACCCGTTGTTTGCATCCGGAAGTTAATCCGAGTCTTCTCTGATTAAAATTAGCTCTTTGATATTTGGATGTCGCTATTTACACAAGAGCGCTGTCCCATTTTTAAAAACAAAAACATTTTTGAAAAAACAACAAACCTGATTGGCTGAATAATTACTGTTTTTATTTCTCTTTCAATCAGATGTGTTGTTACAAGGATTTTGCAAAAATATATGTTAGTAAAACGCGACCCTGATCTTTATCCATATGGCTGGTCAGCTTGTTACTACCATTATCTGATCTCAGCCCGTTTCATTACTTCATAATTCTGTTCTGGGGCTTGATGCCAAGAACATTTTAACACGCTTTTATGCTCCCAGAAAATATTCCGGGGGAGCATATAGTCGCCACGCTGTCCGTCCGTCTGTCCGTCCGTCCGTCCCTCCGTGTGTCTGTCCGTCCACAGCGATATCTCAGCAACCCTTGGACCAAGTTCAATGAAACATTTCATGTGAACTCACTTGGATAATCCCTAGCGACCCTTTTCTCCATCTCTTAATTTGAGCTTGCGTTATGGAAAAAGGTGACTTAATGTAAAAATAGCTTTTCTCAAATTTCTCTTCATCCAATGGGCAGAAATTAATGAAATTTTTTGCTTATTTGATAAATGAGATGTTCTAGACCATATTCTATAAATAATGTGTGTACAAATAATCCATCATGGGAAAAGGGGCTTTTTTGTGACAAACGCTTATTCGGGGAGCATAATCCATCTATGACGGCTCTTGTTACATCTGTTATACCCTCTTTCGACTCTCTTCCCCTCCTGATCTTATACAGGACCAACACCATAAATATGTTACAAAGCATGATATCATTTACGAGTCGAATAAAAAAAGAAACACTCCCACGTGACAAATGATTAAAATGAATTTCATTTTTAAATGACTGTGCTCTATCTCGAATTTTCTTGGAATATCGGCGGTTTGTTCTCAAATCACATCTTGTCCGGGCTGGTAGTGTTTGTCATTCCGACGTTCGCTGTTGCCGAACGGAAGATTATCTTGCAAAACCGCTTGAAATATGTTTTGGCCACACCTCTGCGGCGTATTTCTAGACCTTACCTTTGGTCCTCGGTTGAGAATTAAAAAAGTTGCGATGTGAGAAGTGGAGGCGGTGTCTTTCTCCGAATTAGAACATATTTACCTTTCTATAGAATATTGATAGAAAATGAGAAAAAAAAATCATATTATATTATTTTCGATTGTATTTGATAAGGTCCTATGATTAATTTTCTAAGCTGGTGGTGGGGATATAGCCCACCGACCAATCACTGCGTCTTTCACCTGTGTTCAGTACGAAAGATAATCAGAAAAAATGTATTTTGTTATTCATTTCACAATTTGTCATGGGTTGTCGTACATTCAAGGCCCATAACTCATTTTCCTGACTAGCTTTCAAAATCCCTCATAATTGTGCGCTGAAAAAATATTAATAAGTACTCACCTAATATATTATTCAAATGTGTCGCTTTTTAGAAACATTTTCATGTTTTCCCAAATTTAGGAGATGAAAATATACAAAAAGTGAAGAAAAAATACATGAAATACCAAATATTAAAATATATATCATAAGCAGGCCAATGGATCCCATGTCATGGGCTCGTAAACAAAGCATACTGTTTAAAAATCGCTAATTATTTTACATTTAGATTCAGACTTTTCGGCAAAACATGTCCCATTATGTATCTATTTGTACTAACATGTTTTTGGAATATTTAGGTCCCAGGAAAACGGCCTTATGGACCCCCAATCCCTTTAGCGGTCTACCTTTCGTAAAATTGGGGGGGGGTCCCGATTACTGAAACATCGGCGTCGGCTTTGGTATCGTCGTAAGGCTTTGTCTAAGTCTTTACGTGCGACTGCCAAATAGCTGTGATAACTTTATTTCTGTTTGAGCTGTTGCTTCCAAACTTTGCATATGCTTCTGTGACAATGTTATCATATTTTTCGTGTATGTATACAAATTTTGACACTTTCATCAAGTCTGTATTTGTCGACCCTCGTCTGTTGTCGCCTCAACTGTTTGACCCAGTCCTTGATGTTTTGAGCATGCATGTGAATTGTCAATTTATCAATTATCTATGAATTGATTCGCTAAATTATATATGTTATCATCTCTAGAGACCGCGGCTAGGGCGCAGTTGGTAGCGCATCTGCCTCTCGTTCGGGAGGTCCCGGGTTGGATACCCGGTCGCGGCAAATACCTTTTCTGACAAAAATGTCACCCACCAATGGTTTGATATCGTGAACCGTTGTGGGGGAGCAGCCGGAGGCTCGGTTAGGGTGTTGTGGTAGTACTGGTGAGAAAAATACCAGGAATCCATGGTTAGGTGCTCCAGCCGCCGCGACATGACCTTAGTACATGTAGTTGAAAACGGCGTAAAACCCTAATAAATCAAAGCTATCATCTCTGACAACGAAATGTAGATTATGCGTTTTGTCTCTATATAGAGAGAATTGTTACAAATGTAGCCGTATCCTTATCTCTAGACTAAACTATGTCTGTCAATATCAACAAGTAAAAAATTGCTGTAATGTACAGCAAAATGAATTGTATCGCGCTTAAAAAATTATACCAAAGTACTGAATTGTACAAGTGTCTGGTTAAGTCAACATGCAGTGAAAACCGAAACAGGATTGCATGTCTGCATATGCTGGTGCTAGATCTAGTCTATTTTTGTGTGTTCAGCCAGATTATACATTAATCAAACAACATAGGAGGGGAAGTAAGCAAATACAAAAGTGTTAAATGTTGCAGTTGAATAAATGGGGATTAGAATTAACTTAAACAAGAAAGGAAACCGAATATTTCAGCAAGGAATTAGGGCCAAGATGGTCCTGATTCGTTTCTCCGTGAAATTATTCTTTGGAAAAAAAAGAAGGAAAAAAAGACACACACAAAAAAATTGAAAGTGCACCATAGTAACCACAGTTCACTATGAAATTATTTTTCGAAAAAAATAATAATAATAAAAAAAAAAGAAAAAAAGAAAGAAAACATAAACAATTCGGTCCATGCAAGGAAGATTTCTGTTAGATTCCTATGTTAGAAGATTCCTGTTTGAATCTTGATTGAAACTGGCCTATTAATTTTGGAGAAGTTTTCACATGAACGCACGCCGGAAACAGGACCGTGGCATAAGCCCCGCTAGCCTTTGGTCAGAATAGGTAAAATACTTTAATTAAATAGAAAAAAGTACTTGTTTATCCATTAGCCTTCTGAATATAAAAATCGTATCAAGTAAATTTTCCAAACCGGAACATTTTGACCACTATAGCTTATTTGTTCTTCGTATAATCATTCAATAGAGAACAGACTGTGTTGAATAGATCATAGTGCACGCTAATCTTAGTCTATGGAATCTAAAAATGCTTTGATAACAGCAGGAATAGGAAACGTTTATGATAACAGACATAGATGAACGAACGCACAACAGCCACAATGCCACGGATATGATCCTTATTACTTTTGTCCGGCGGAGCAATAAATTAAATGTAAAAAAGATAAATACAGAAATGCCATATAAAGTGACAACTACCAGCCGCTAATGTTTAGGATTTAAGCTGTAACACAATACAAGCAATACCATGAATATGTCTCAATAATTCACCCGGCAGATCATCTCTGCCAGGTCATAAATCAGGACCTATATTTGTACTTATCACACACAAAAAACACAAAGAACGAGCGACACATACGAGGAGATTTACTAGAGTGTAACAAAAAGTACAGGACTAAAGTTTTGATTGTGGCGGCGAATTGTTTGCGCATAAAGTATTCTTTTGAACGGTTTTGAAATCCATCCAGTCAAAAACTGTTGAGACATTAAAATTGGGTTGTTCTTTTATGTGAAAACCCCTAACAGTTTGTAGTTTTTAGAAAAAAATAATTGAGAAAACCTATTTGTTCTACTAGTTACACACATGCCTATTTAGTTCAGACGATCCCTTGAAATTATGGAATCGAATCATCCATAATTGTACATGCAGTGTTCATTCAATACTTACCGGGTAAGTCTTTTTCGTGCTTTGGTTTCTTAGGAAGCGATGCAGTGAATCGGATAGGCCATGGGCAAACCGAAAATAGGAATTCACATTGTAATGCAATTTTGAAAAACGCTTGAGAAAACCCATTTGTTCTACAAGCAATATACATATCTAGTCAGATAAGACGATCCCTTGTAACAATGCAAGTTGACCAGTCAAAATAATGTAGTGGTCATTCAATAGTAAGGTACTTCTCGTTCTTTGATTTCTTATTGCGATTCGAAATGGTACGGTTGGGCTAAAAAAAATTTGATGCGATGAAAATTCAAAATTAGGAAGTTTGGGCTGATATGAATCTCCTTTGCGCCACCGCAAGCTCATTTTCGCACGTGAGTATAGCCTATGAAAATCGGAATTAATACAAAAACCAGACACTTTATGTTCTAACATAAACATTATTGATTAGATATGATCTTACAATACATGAATATAGCAATTTAATGCAATAAAAATTCATGATTTAGGAGTTAATGCTGATTTGAATCTCCTTTGCGCCACCGCAAGCTCCTTTTCGCCCGTGAGTATAGCCTATGAAAATCGGAATTACTAAAACAAACAGACACTTTTTTCTAAAGAATACATCATTATTATTGAATAGCTATGGTCTAATAATACATAAATATTACAATCAATTGTGACGAAAATCTATGATTAAAAAGTTTATACAGATACAAATCTCCTTTGCGCCACCCAGCTCCTTCTCGCCTGTGATTAGCATTTGAAAATCGAAATTTATACAGAAAACAGACACCTTTTGTCAAAAAAATAAACATTATGGATTAGATATGATCTTAAAATACGTGAAAATTACAATTTAAATGCGATAAAAATTAATGATAAAGGAGTTTGGGCTTATATGAATCTCCTTTGCGCCGCAGCCAGCTCCTTTTCGTCCGTGAGTAGCCTATTAAATCGGATTCAACACAAAAATCAGACACTTTATGTCCCAAAACAAAGATTACTGACTAGATTTAATCGTAAAATACACGAATATAACAATTTAATGCGATAAAAAATCATGATTAAGGAGTTTGGACTGATATAAATCTCCTTTGCGTCACCTTCATGTCCTTTGCGTCCTTTGCGCCAAAAACAGGTCCATTGCGTGTTTTAGTCCAACCCGAAATGGTATGCATAAATGCGTTGCATTTAAACGGATAGGAAAAATACATGTCCACCATGGGCAAACCGGAAGTAGGGACTTTCCATTGCTATGCAAAGTATAAAACTATACTAGAATTTTGTTTACACGAATTTTCAGCGTGGTCTGAGATTAAGGACAGATCCTCCATTTATTTCCTACGGTAAGATTTTTTTTATTTTTTCTGTACTGATATTTAAATATATGAGAAGTAAAATAATGACTTAAAGACTATAGGTCACCAAGCGAATTAAAAAGTTATTGGATTTCAAGGGAGACTACTCTTGTCTAAAATTGCAAAAATGAGGTGTCACTTAAATACCCACAAAAAAGGTGTTCGAAATGACTAGGATTACATAAATAAATCTTTATTGTGTTCAATATGTTTTATTCTGTCTAAATGAGTATCAATTTGGGAAAATTTAGTGATGATTTTGAAATTTTTAGTAAAACTTTCTTCCGAAAGTAGCTGAAATTGCTCTTTTTTCGCAACGTTTTCGATGATAAAAAATATTCCAGCGGTAAGAATTTTTTTCTTTTTTGGTATAGACATAGTGATTGGTCATACCTACAAAAGCAAGAAAAGAAAAATATATCAAACCAAGCGTTTTTCTTAGTTATAAGTAAATTTTGGCTTACTTTTTGCAGCTCTGTCCGAAATTGTTTCACCACTTTTATCCATTTTCTTCCTTATTACCAGCTTCAGATAATAAAAAGTGTCATCTTTTGTGTCCATCTGAAGCGGACTAGCTCATAAAGACACCGCTTTGCTTTAGTTGCTCTGTTTTCTGATCGCTAACGCCACATGTTGAACGCGTAACAGAAAGCGAAATGCACCATCCGAGTACTATTACACTTTAATTGACCAAACGGAGAAAACGGAAATAACCGAAAAGGGTCTTGTCATTTATCAACCAAACATTAACTTAATGTAATAAATACATTTGCTGAAAAGGCCAATTACTGAAACAGCCTTTTTTCGTTATTTAGGATATGCGCAGTAAGTTGCGCAGTAACAACTGGAGGATCTGTCCTTAAACGAACTTCAATGTATACTTATAGTACTGCTTGAAAAATTATACCGTGTAAACAGTTTATGTGTAGGTTATATATATACGACTTTCAAGTACAAATAATTATCCCTCATGACGTAATTTCTAAAATTAGAATATGTATACCACATATGTATCGCGCATAGCGCGATACAATAAAGGAAGATAACGTAGAACCGACTTGAACCGTTCCTAGACAACAAGCTTTTTAGATGTTCGAAGTCATTATATAAACAACGGCAAAATATGGTTCGGTATACGTATACATACGATAATCCTGATGGAAATTACTTCTACGTCGCATACAAACTTCTGTCTCATTGGCCGCTGGTTCGATCCCCTGTGACATCAGCCTTTTGTGTGAGACTGAAAACAGAGAACACATTTCTGCATGATCAGTTAAGTTTGTCACACATTCATTAAAATATTCAATCCATTCCATTTTTATTTAAAAACGAGAATCGTTTTTGGAAATGATTCAAAATCTCGGGACTGGCTTAAATGGTTACTTTATAAATAGGAGAAACAGTCGTTTTCTACAAAAAAAATAATTTTGACAATAAGATAAAGCTATACAATCATGTATGTACTCTGTCTACTTTAGTAACTAATTAGTAAATGACTAATGATAATTATCTATAAAGTGTCACTGCACGAGATTTGAACTTATTCCAACACACTTGTCACGTGATCTTAACCACCATCCTGGACCGTCTCACAACGATAAACTGATATGGATTGGCAGAAAAGGTGTTGACTGCCATCTGCGAAATACGTACTAGGAATTTAACCGGGTCAAGTTTTATTAATCTAATGTAATGTACCAAACCTTGTTTAACCCATTCCCAAACAAGACCAGAGGCGCATTCTTTAGAGCGAGATTTTATAAGATTTCTTAAGATGATTTTTATACAGCGTTTTTGAGACCGAGAATATAAGCACGGTATTCCGAATGTTCCATACTTCATACAAATGACGTCATCATGACGTCATTTTTATGAAGTATGGAGCATTCGAAACTCCGCGGTTTATGAATCATGGAGCATTCGGAACAACTCCGTCAATTCTCTCCCATATAGATTTTACAGAATTTACCGAGGGGTTCTGAAAGAAGTAAAGAGCAATGGCGGCTCCCAGTGATCGTCTTAAAAATCTTGCTCAAAATAGCGCTTTATCCTAAAACATCTTTAGAAATCTCAAGATATCTCAAGAAATCTCGCTCTAAAGAACGCGGTTCTGGTTAATACGTCCCATACTTACTTTATTCTCTCAAAGTCTTTACAGACTAATTGCTGTTCCTATAAGGTCTCAAAAACAACAAAGTGATTCTGATAGGATATGTCCTGACTTTACTTACACCATATGACATATTTTGAACTTAATAATCCTGCAGGTAACGTTTATGTAATTCGCTATTAAGATATTTGGTGTACAGAAAAACATTACAACTAAGGTATGGCCAGAAATTGCTAACATACAAGTAGTAACACAGATGTATTATGAAGTGGGCATCGCTGAGTTTGATTTGATTTGATTTAGTGGGTGTTTTCTTCGTTTTTAGCTCGACTTTTTGAAGAAAATGAGAGCTTATACTGTCACCTGGGCGTCTGCGTTGGCGTCGGCGTCGGCGTTGCAACAAAGGTTAAAATTTTTTTTAAACATCAATGACTTCCATACTATCAAAGGGATTCAACCCAAACTTGGAATACTTATTCACCATCGCACCCTCTACCTTACTACCTGGGCCCATGACCCTGGCTCCACTATATTTGGAGTTATGCCCCATTTATACTAAGCAACTTAGAAAGTCGAGCGCGCCGTCTTCGGACAGCTCTTGTCAACTGTAATGGTCATATCGCGGCGGCTAGATCACATTATCATGCATGCCTGTCGTTTCTCGTACTAGTACTACCACAACATCCTAACTGAACGAACCTCGAGGTATTCGCCCACATTAATCCACTATCATCAAACCATTGGTGGGTCACAATTTTGTCAGAAAGGATATTTGCCGCAGTCGGGTATCGAACTCGGGACTTCTCGAGTGGAAGGCAGATGCGCTACCAACTGTGCTAAGACCGCTTACAGCATTGCTGAAACCTTTTCTTTTTAATTTTACACAGAGTATACATTTCATGTGACCAAATTAGTTAATAAGACATTTTAGAACGTCATTCCGTCTTCTTGTCGGTTTGAAGATAATGCAATAGGCCCGGTGTCTGAGAAGAAAATGATTCACTGAGATTTTTACGGATGGACGGAAGAACACAAAAACGTGCTCAATTTTCTTCAACATCTGGACAGTGAAACGAAAAACCGCTTTATTAAGAGTGTTAACCCAAAAACAACTTTATCATTGTGCATTACGTATTGACCTATAGCCAGATGGATAAAGTGCACGGACAGCAGAATTTTATATGTACACATGTTCAGTTAAGGTCAGTAGTAGTACATCACATGTACTTGTCATAATTGATTATAACCAGGTCAATTATATACGGACATGTAGTGTGTAATATGTGACCCAATTTCTCTTTCATTCATGCGAAGTAGTTGTTTGTCGGATATTTGTTTTCCTGTTTCTCTGTCTGATTCTGACTGACTTTCACCTTTTCCGTATTTTTTTCTATCTCTTTAATTTAAGTCTACATTTTCTCCCCAACGTCCACTATGTACCTTTTTCTTCGCCCTTTACTGTTCACTATCTCTTTTCATTTTCTAGTTTTTCCATGTCTATTTGTCGTTTTATTTTCTGTATACGGTCCCTTGTTGATCTATCCATATCTGTTAATCGTTTTATCTCCCCCTCTGGTTACGTCGGAGTCTGTCAATCCAGGGATTTCGAGTTCGAACCCCGGCTCGGCCAGTATCCATTCTGACATTTGACAAAAGTCATTTGTCTGTCACCAATGGGTGTGAATCATCTATGTTAGAGAGCAGCTGGAGGCTTGGTTTGGATATTGTGGTTGTACTGGTACGAGAAATACCATGAACCCACGGTTAGGTGCTCAAGCCGCCGCGATATGACCATAGAGGTTGAAAACGGCGTAAAACCCCAATGAAATCAAATCTCACCCTTTCTTTATTGTTGGTCTTTTTATTTACCATGCTTTGTTTACATTCAACCAATCATCCAACAAACCACTTTCTAGTATAGTCCAGCAAAATCAACATTGGACAACTTCATTGTCTTCTACCAAGTCCGTTAAAGAAAAGTTGAAATGGGGTCTTTACATATATGCTGAAGTCCTGATGTGAATTTGGCATTCAATATAATATTAAAACCTTCTTTTTAGATATCTTTCAGTTTGTTTTTTTCAACCTACACGGTGTGGCTAAAACAAGAGGTCCTTCGTCGAGCGTACTTCCCAATACACTTGGTGGATGTGAGAGAACCCACGTGTGTGAGCACGATCCGAAATTGAACGGATATACCGCAATCTGCCCTGCCTTCCGAAATATGACAATACTGCGCCAAGCTCGGTCGGAAATGCTTGGCCCCCCGCGCGGTAAAATGCATAGATCCGCCCTTGTGTTTCACTGGTCTGCCAAGCAATTTCAAGTTGAGGCATCAGAACCAGAACTTGTCCGGAAAGGGATGATCACCATGTATGAATTAATGTGCATCTCTTTCATATTATGTTCTATTATTAAATAAGCGTCTACTATTTTACCATGGGCTATAAAAGTCGTGCAGCATTATTTGAATCTGGCAGTATAATATAAAATGCTGCCAAGAACTCGTCATTAATTACGTTATGTTGGCGAGCTATTCATCTCATCTACAGAACAATTCTTTGAACTGAAATTTTAAGTGATTTTCATAAGTCTTTTGAAAAAAAGACAAATAAAACACGAAGAAAGCCTGAAGCAATCTCTTTAAATACGCTTGTATTATGAATTCATCCTGTGATCTGTGTAAGGTAGAATACCCGTAATGGCGATTGAGATTCATAACACGTCGTCGTTTTTGCGGACGAGAATTGACCTGGCAGAGCATTTCATTCGATTAGCAAGGGCTGCTCTGCCAGGTCATTTATCGTGAATTATACATATGGGCAGGTTTAAAAAAAATGTGACCAAAGTGTGACATTTAAATGTTAAGAATAACAGCTTATTTTACAGAATATCATCCAGATTTCTTAATTAGGGTGGCTAAAAACTATTCTAAATGGTTAAGCAGTGCCCAAATTACATTTTAAATTCATGTTCACTACTTTTTAGCTAAAATTGTGTGCACAATCTTGCGAAATGACAACAAAAAAGCGTTTCACTCCTGACAGCATATATTGCACAATATGAGAAATTGTAACCCACGAATCACTAAAAAGTAGAGTGCAGAATGCCCACAAGGTTGATGGCTTCCTAAAAAAATTGAGTGGTAGATTTCTGGCTGAATAGACAAAAATGAGAACACATTTTGAAAAATAAAAGTGTTTCACTCCTGACATAAAATTCAGAGGGGTATTGTATAAAACAGGCCCCACATCCTAAACCAATGAAGATAAGATAAAAAAGTAATTTTAAGATGATGATGCGCATGTTGTTTTATGAATTACAAGTGCTTTTTGTAGTATCCTGTCACTGTCTTTTATTTACCATAGCTTAGAAACTTGGCAAAAGTGTTAAGTGTCACACAAAAACGTTTCACTCCTGACATTTTTGACATGTTTTAATGACATATCTTTTTTATTTGTGAAGCGATTTTCTTTAAACGTGGTACCCAGTATATAGACACAATAACACATCTTTTTAGCTTTGATTGGGTTGAATATGTTTCTCTGTAAAAGCCGTGGCATGTAAAAAGTGAATGGTCACATTTTTTTAAACTTGCCCATATCCGAACTAATTCGGGCGCGGTCGTAAAATTCGGCAATGGAGAGTTCCACCGCCGAAAGCTTTCGACGTCCCCCGAATAATTCCGACGTCTCGCGAATCTCATTAGGGATAGACTACCTTAAGTACATGTACCAATAGTCTGGGGACAAACAAAAATTTTACATTTTTCGTTCCTAATTCAGAGGAAATGCATTTTGGTATATTATCTTTATAATTTTATCATTTTTAAAGGTGGGCAATATAATAAGAAAGATTTATCAAAGTTCTTCATCCTTATTTTTCGGATAACACACAATTAGAATATTGTTGCAACAACTTGATGATTTTATCATAATTGAACAAAATGGACTCATTATGGTAAACTGTCATATTTTACATCAAAATAAGGGATAAATCCACTATTTGTCATATGAACTATTTGTAAAGATGGGTTAAAATATTTTAACTATAGAAATAATATACCAAATGCATTTCTTCTGATTTAGGAACGAAAAATATAACATTTTTGTTTGTCTCCAGACGTTTGGTGGGCACTGTATGTGTCTATATTATAATCAGACTCTTGTCCAAGCTGTTCTTTTTGTTGTCTGTTGAGCCTTGACCATTGGTGAAAACAAGAGTTTGACCTTTCTTGTTTTTTTGTTGTGTATAGTAAATTCACATGAAGACTGTAGTATTTAATTCACACCTGTCATAAAGTTTAAACAACCGCTATAATTTGAATTACTGCACTCAACAACACTCTACTTGTCATCAATAAAATCATTGTACAGCATTTTCTTTACCCTTTCCAAAACAACAAAACTTAATACAGCTCGAATATAAAAGCTATTAAGACGGCAAAAATATGTTGATAGGCTACAACGTGTATGTTTTAACCCAAACAATATTAAAGTGACATTTCACATTTATTTCATTTTTAAAAGTATCTCTTGATGGAAAGATTGTTTATTCTAATACGTAGTAATACTATCAGTTTTTTAAGTTGTTATTTATAAGCAAAAAATACGCCTTTAAAGTTGAGACAGAAATGACAAATTTTATATAATTCTAAAATGTTGTCCAGAACAATTTGTTTAATTTTAGCACAAAATTATATATTTCTCGTAAACGGTTCAATATTTTGGCTTGAAATTTTCAGAATGTTCATAAAAAAATATGCTCTTCATATATAAGTAAAATTTATGCAAAAATTATTGTGAAATGTTACTTTAAGACAATTATAGAAAAATGCTATTCAACAGCAGGTACTGGTTTTAACCCAATGTTTTCACAAGCCATTTGTTTTACGGACGCCAAAACCAGGTCTCGTTTAGAGAATGTTTAAACAATCCCTGGTTTTGTCGACTTAGATTGAGAAAGGTCTTAGAGAATAGGAAATGGTAATACATAAACTATTTTTCCAGTTTTCTGTCATTCTTTTCAATCTACCTTCTTATACACAATTTTAACGTGTTTGTCATCTACATCATCTTTGAACGTCGTCTGTGTCGCTTGATAATGTTTTTTTCTCTTTTCAGACACGAGGCTTGTACAGTAAACCTGCTTCAAACGTGTGCTGGGACCAGCAATTTTAAACAATGGGACACGTTTCATTTTGGATAAACCAAGATTTATACTTCTATCAGAATAACCAGGATGTTCTAAATACACTTTGTACACCATTTACATTGCACGCGTGTATTTTTGGTTTACTATAACTCGGTATTGTACTGTAGGAGGATAGAACGGCATTACTCAATATTTATTGGGCTAACTCTTTAGGTGTGTTTACTTATTTATCTATCTGTTTATCTATGCTTGCTCAGTGTTTATATCAAAGTGACTTGCACTTGCCAAAACTACGAAAGTATTATTAAACGAAAAGAAATCAACGATATATGTGCATCGGGTATGAAACCAGTGACAAGATCCCATTCTGAATCTATAATTTGGATGTTGATTAGTAATTCAAAAGTAATAGAACATCATGTAGATAGTTTGTGTAGTTACATGTACAATTTACGATGCTCGTGAGGTGATTTTGGAAGACCAATGACAGCGAATCAACTGGTCTAGAAAACATCGCATATCCAACAAGTAAAAGCTACGTTTGTGGTGTAAGATTGAAATTGCGGTTTTACTACGACAAGCATTATTATATGTGCTTATACATTCTTAAACCATGAGTGATAACATGATAACTAGGAAATAGCCAGACGAGATAAGGATATACAGTGTTTATGTGAAATAATTTGGAATAACTGACATAGGAATTATGGATAGTAGAAAAGTACAGGAGCTTCAGACTTTATTGAAGACAAAAGATGAGAGGATTCGTGTGCTGGAGAAGAAGCTGGTGGAGAAGGAGGATCAAATAGAGCAGCTGAAGAGTCAGCTGGACAAGTTCCAGTCTGTGTTCCCTAAAGCTATACCACGTAGGGTTCGAGCCCAGGGTATCTCAGCCGCACCCGTCACCAAGGATCTTATCAGCAACAATAACCTGCAGAGATACAACAAATCGTACAAGTAGGCCATCATTTTACTATACTTTTTAATGAGCAATTTATCTAGTCTTTATGCATGTACATGTAAAAGAAAGGTTATCGACTCCTCAAACAAAAACATTTAAGATCAGTCGTCATTTAAATATATTTTGGAAGCTATGCTACGTGAAGAGTGTAGGTTTTGGCAGAAATGCTACATTATACTAGCAGCATCTCGATTTTTCTATCATACCTGTAGCATTCCATGGCATTCTTTACAAGTGACGTCAATATCTGACTTTGTTTGAAAAAGGGTTAATTATTAAGGGTAGTATTATCTATCCAGCATGCAGCGATATATTTGAAAACGTAGGCTCGTGAGCCATTGGCTTATCAGTTTGAAAAACCCGTGTTTGTATCCTGGCTTATTGTCCAGTTTTTGTTTTCATTGCTTTTGTTTTTATTGGTTTTGTTTTCATTGGACCATCAGGTAAAATTTCTTAGATAGCATTAGATCCCACTTCTGGCGATAGTAAACGATTGCACAAGCTTCATTGTGCGTTGTCATGACAGGGCAAAAAGTCCTTCCTTGAAGGATATTATATGTGCCAAGTTGAAATTGTAAACAAGAGAAAAAAAGAGTCGATGACTTGGCCCAAAATTATCACTGAGTAACCTTACTTAGTTTTGGGCAAGATAAAGATACATACGTACAAATCAGAGCTATCTATCTTTTAATTTACTTTTCCAAAATGACATATACAGCATGTTTGAAACTAGTGTTCAAATGAAATCAAGATGGGTGATATATTAACATCAGTCATTTAAGAGACAATGCTCCAGTTTACTTTTTCTTTTCCTTATTACAGATTTTATCTATATTTAGTTTCTTGAAAGATTATCTTATAACCAATTAAAAGATGAAATAAAAATGGATGGTCATCGATCTTGTTTAAATGTTATAGTCAGTCATGACATACTGCTACAGCTAAAAATCCTCAATTTCTTGCACATGTCAAATGTCACTTAAATACAAAAATGCTGTTTAATCATCGTTTAGTCCCGAAATGGGTTTAAAGTAACGTCTTACATTTAATAAGAATGGAAAATACAAAATATGTGCTGCTATGAACGGGTAAATGTATAAAACAGCATCTTCATGTGTTCAGTTAGATCAACGAAGCTGACGCGTTCTATGTCAGAGCTTGCATATTTTTTACGACTGTCTTGCTCTAAATCATTGATTTTCATCTGGAGTAATCAGTTTCGCCTAACAGATACGCTCTTGCAGTCGAAAACAGTAAGTTGTAATGACATTCCATATTATTAAAAATATGGTAACAAAACACTTTGGTACGAAACATTAAATTTTCTACAGATTTGACCGAGTGTTCCGAAAAAACTGGAGCATTGTCCCTAGAGGGTCATATGAGGCTAAAATGCAATTACGTCGCTAAATTTTGACCACCTTCTGAAAGTTTTCAGAAGTTACCTGTACTATATTGTACTTCACATTCGACAATTGCCATAATGCTCTCTACTATTTAAAGTCATATATCGTCGGCTATCTTTAAAATTCTCGTAACTACAGTTTGTTTTAAGCTGTAGTTTCTAGGCCTTTGAAGGAAAAACAGCGATGAAACCCCCGATTGTTAAAAGCAAGTACCTTCATTTCACTCAGTAATTTGTCGTTTGAAGTGTGTGACCGTAATGAGTGACATATTTTTTCTTATTTGAATACCCAGTGTGAATTCAGTGGATATTCATTATGACTGTTTAATGATGAAGGTGACATATGGTCTTTGAATCAACTAATACAGTGTTTCATTTTGATGCCCCTAATAAGGTTTTGGAAAAAATAGGTCGTATAGACACGGTGGGGATTGTGCATGCTGGGATGGGTAAATCTACGGACAAATGCCTCGCTTCAGGTAAGACATTTTGCAATAACTTGCTTATTTCTACGTCAATTCAAAAATGGTTTGTTGCATGTATTCCGCCTTACTGAGCTCTTTCCTCCGATGTATGATTTACACGAAACCTTTTTGTACTTTTTGCGAAAAGTGATCCCAACCGACCAGAAAAACGACAAAAAATCTGATCGTTTTTCAGGTCAGTTGGGATCAATTTTTTTTAAAAAAAAATATGGGGAGTTTTCAAATAAGGAATACACATGAGGGCGGGGTACATGCAACAAACCGCTTGAAAATTGACACAGAAATAAGAAAATTATTGCACAATTTCCTACCTGAAGCGTGGCTTATTTTGCTATAGTCGTTATCATTTCGTTTTCTGGTCAGTTGGGATCCATTTTTGGAAAAATTAAAAAGATACCACAAATAATCCATGTATCCGAGGAAAGAGATTTTCAAGGCGGGGTACATGCAACAGACCTTTTGAAAATCGACATAGAAATAAAGGAGTTATTGCAAAATATTTGACAATATTCGAGATTATTTTTGTTCGTATTCGTTATCCATCCCAGCATGCGCAATCCCCACCGTGATATAGAAACTGCTTGCTCATCTCAACGTAACAAATTATATGGTTTGGACGTATCTGAAATTTAACTCTGTCATAAACACGGGACAAGCAGTAACTCTTTTCCCTGGATAATTTCTGTGCACAGAGTATCGTTTTAACGTACATCTAAATTGTCTGTAGCAGCTATCAAATTTGAACAGTCTAAAATTGGATCGCTTATGAAAAGGGTAACATCTAGTGAGCACTATTTCCCGGATCAACAGATAAGTGGGGATGAAGACATTCTAATTGTTTAATTTCTAATCTGAACCATAGGATGTGTGTACTCATTTGATTTGCCTTGATGAGACGATTCTAATGAGTATCCACAGCATAGGGTTTGTTGAACAGTAAAAGAAATATTACAGTTGAAAAGTCATCGATCCATCTCATCTGTAGCTGTGTTCCCAATTCATTCAACCTATATTTTATCAAAAAGCCGAAACTATTCACGATAAATGACCTGGCAGAGCAGCCCATGCTTATCGAATGGAATGCTCTGCCAGGTCAATTCTCGTCCGCTATACTATCATGTACTTGTCGGTGTTTTTTTTTTTTTTTTTTTTTTTTTTTTTTTTTTTTTCATTTTGAATTTTGAATGTATGTCAAAGAGAGAACATATTTATCACATGCTGTTTTTGGTCGATAGGTATTGGATAAAAGTTAAAAGGCATTTGTCTCTTAAAAAATATGATAGATAACATCTCATCCTTACTGCATAACAAAACGTTTCGTAACTAAAGTGACAGTTAACATTTTTTCATAAATTTTACTTTTACTTTCCTCTGAAAGAGCATAATTATTTTCTTGTGATAATTCTGAAAATTTCAAGCCAAAATATTTTACTGTTTACGGAAATTTATAATTTTTGTGCTAATAATTAAACAAATTGTTGTGGACAACAGTTCAGTTTTATATGGAATTTGTAATTTCTGTCTCAACTTTAAAGGGGTATTTTTCGTTCATAGATAACATCTTCAAAAAAAAACTGATTGCATTTCTATGCATTAGAATAACCAATCTTTGCATCCAGACAGACTTTTAAAAGATGAAATTGGAATGTTATGTTCCTTTAATACCACAAACAACCTAGTTGAAAATGAAGAAAAGTCGAAAATGAATCGACTTGGCTCACCATAACAAATATGCACCACTACTTGTTAAAATACGGTTTCCCCATTTAATATCGTTATACTTGATAATTATGAATCATCTTCGATTTTCGTTTCCCTTGACGTTCAGTTGACATGTAAAAATTTATTTAATATTATTTACTTTATCTTATATTTTTACTATATCACAAAACGTCCTCTTATTCTTATTTCCTTTATTAAGACTAGAGAATCTCCTGAACGTGAGACAGTTATCATGTTGTGTCGTGCATAACTTACACGTCAAATTGCAAACTACAGGAGATATTTAAATGCTTAAATTTTGACACGATTATTAAACACTCTGTTCTTAACGAGCTTAATTTCTTTGGTAAATTGTGTCGCGTCATGTTTATAAGTTGGAAGTATGAAATTAGCCATCGCCAGTCTGCTAATGTGGTAGGCTTTTCTCCAATTTGTGGGTTTTTAGATATCGATCCGTTCATTCTTACTGAAATAATCACTTTCTATCTACAACATATTGGTGTGATTTATATAGATGTACTTGTTACTTAATTATCCAGTTACAACTTTGGGTATACATCGGTTTTAGAATTTAACCCATTCCCAATTAAACGTGAAATTTGCACACTAAAATATTGTTGCATACTAGAAAATATATCTGAACAAACTCGCTAATCTCTAGATTCAGTAGTTTTCATAACATTTAATGAAAAAGAGAAATGGGAGAAGGAAACTTGACAAGGAGCACTAAGCCCACTCGTGTTTAATGTTGTCACCTGGTTTCAACTATAAAATGTGATATAAAAGCATTTTCACTTGCACTAAAAAATAAAAACGGGATATCACCGACTTCCAACTTAAATGACTGTAATATTGGATCTGCCATTTGTTACGAGAGGTAGATAGAACAGTTTGAACCTCCGGCGTGTCATGTGATGTAGTTTTTATATGAAATGTACTAAAATAGTGTAGGTCATTAAATAAAACGTTTTACTTCACTGCATTGAAATTACTTGTTTACGCTTTGTCGAGTTTTATTGGCGTATTGGTCTTATATTGTCATCATCTTCTCCATCTGTCCATCCGTCCGTACCTACGTACATACATACGTCCACTTTTCTTGACAACGCAACTCCTCCAAAATTTCTGGTTGGATCTTTTTGAAACTTGGTCAATGCTATCACCTAAATTAATAGATGTGCATGAAGTAAGGATTTTATTATTCATTCATTTTTTAATCAGTTATGCCCCCTTAAAACTACGTATCTGGGGCTTATTGAAATTGCAGCCTTGTGAACAAAGTGGTGGCGTGTAACCGTATATTGTGACTATGGCACTCTTATTTACATCTGAATAACACGTACATTTTTATTTCATAGTCTTATAGCTCACGATAAGTGATCTAGCAGAGCAGCCCTAGTCAATAGCCTGTGATGCTCTGTCATGTCATTTATCGTGAGGTATACAAAGAAAGGAATAAGATCAAATTTAGTCATGTTGAGAATAACTGCATCGTCGATGATATTCAAATTCGATTAGTTCTACTCTCTTAAAACAGAGCGCATTCTCTCTTCATTCCATTAAGATAGAATGATACTCTGTTCCGACGGGCTCATTTCACGTCTAATCTCGGGGCCTTGCGGGATTTCGGTATCCAATCGTTGGCTCTAAACAGGAAAACATTTGAAAAATCTGTTACAAATATTCATTGGTTGACGCTTCAAATTACCGGCTTCAGCCAAAAATAAAAGCGACGTAATGTATACGTAATCGTACAAGATAAAACTGAATGATTTTGATTCGATAATTCAAATAATATGAAAATAAGGCAATGCCTCTGACCGAGGTCAAAATATATCTAGCTGTCATTTTCATTCATATCTTACATTTGTGATCCGTTAATGATAATCTGGTGATAGGCCAGATGAGTTTAATGAGTCCAAATGAAACTTTGAAAAGATGAAAAAAGAGGCTGAGTCCAAGAAGATTGCACATCAAACATAAACAAACCCTTTCAAATACAATAACCTTCTTTAACAGTTTCCCCATTGCTGAAGGCTAAGACTTGAATTGAAACGGAGTATTAAGGTATTTTCTTTGAATTTGGCCAAGTACAATATGACTTGGGGCATACAGCACTAAGCGACTGTTCTTACCAGATCAAAATCTAAAATTCTCATGTAGATCTATTGGACACTCTTTTACTTAATCTGTCTCTTGTTTCAACTCAAGTCTTTGAATGGTATTGAAGGAATATTCATCAAAGTCATTGTTCTACAGTGAAGAGGTTAGAAAAGTTGAATGAGACTGGTTAACATTTTTTGTCACGATAAGGTATAGGCCCAGTCTCACACAATTGGCGTCTACTTAACATAAACAGATATGCTTTATTATGTGATTTGTTTTGGACGTCCTCCGGCGGTGGTTTTGCTGTGAAAGTGTGACTGGGTCTTCAGCAGCAACACTCTTCAAAGTTATGGCCTTACATAGAGTGGGAATCCGAATGACAAAGACGGTTGTATGACTTGACAAACAACAAAATGCAGAGAAATGTGCAATCAAACTGTTTAAACAGTTGATTGAATGACATGACAGTCCACTATTTAGTAATGTTTTGAGGCAGTATTCTTCAAAGTCATTGATCTACCGTGAAGAAGTAAGAGAAGCTGAATTAGATGAATCAACATTTCATTACATGATAAAACAACCTAAGGCAATGACTGCTGTGAAAGTGTGATTGGGTCTTAAGCAGTAACATTCTTCAATGTAATGGCCTTATATTGAGTTGGAATCTGCATCTAATGATGGCTGTTGAATAAATTTTATGACCAACAAATGCATAGAAATATGCAACTAAACAGATTTAACTGTTGATTGAATGACGTGATGATTCACAATTTATTCCATGATTTTACGGTTTTGAAAGAACTCTTCTACAGCGAAGCATTGTTTTCCTTTGACAGAGAAGTTGAATGAAATATGTCACATTTCATATTTTGTTATAAGGTTATGGGCCCTGTCACACACAATTGGCGTCCACATCACATTAAAAGATATGTTTCATTATGTGATTTCTTTTGGACGTCCTCCAGCAGTGATTATGCTGTGATTATGTGACCTGGTCTGAATTAGTAGCACTCTTCAAAGTGATGGCCCTACATTGAGTGAGAATTTGTATGACATGACAGTTAGATAAACCTGACAATTTGAATAGCAAATGCATAGAAATGTGCAACCAAACAGTTGGTTTAATAGTAAATTGAAAGAAACTATGATGAGAGGCTAAAATGGTGTAGAAGCAGGTAAATCTTAAAACCAAATTTGGCTATGTGTGAAAGGAATGGTATTACTTAGTGAAATCTCTGTTGCATCAGAGCAACATAATTATACAAGATCATTTACGAAGTGCTTAAGGTAAGCTATTTTGATTGCTTTTTGTCCGTCGTCAATCTCTCCATCCGTCCGTATGTCTGTCTTATATAGGCAAATACGAAGGGATTAGCCTAGCTTATCGGATGATGATCTTTCGCTCTATTCTTTCAATTCACAGACCAAATCTTCTTAAATATGCTAGTACCATATATGATCAATCTCCATCAGATCAATATGCTTTCAAAATTAACCCTATGTTGTATATTGCTAAATAATGAAATAATTATTGGAAGAAAAAACTCAACCATTGTGCTTATTCATACCCAACTATAGAATCGATTGGATCAAAATTATTACTAAATTGTTTCCAAACATAATAGTATAAGTTTCATGCCTTTGAATTTGACAAAATTACCATTATCACTCTTGTCATCTTGATTCAGTTGAGCGGTTTAATACCATCGTGGTCTTCTTGTTATGTGATTTGTTTTGGACGTCCTCCAGCATTATTTATGCTGTGAAAGTGTAACAGGGTCTGAAGCAGCAACACTCTTCAAAGTTATGGCCTTATATTGAGTGAGAATCTTAATGACAATAACAGCTAAATTACATGAAAACAAACAAATGTATAGAAATATGTTTAGACATTTGATAAAATGACGTGAAATTCCATTATTAGTAAGGTTTTGAAGAAATGTTCATCAAAATCGTTGCTCTACAGTGAAGAGGTTAGAAAAGTTGAATGAGACTGGTTAACATTTTATGTCATGATAAGGTATAGGCCCAGTCTCACACAATTGGCGTCTACTTAACATAAACAGATATGCTTTATTATGTGATTTGTTTTGGACGTCCTCCGGCGGTGGTTTTGCTGTGAAAGTGTGACTGGGTCTTCAGCAGCAACACTCTTCAAAGTTATGGCCTTACATACAGTGGGAATCCGAATGACAAAGACGGTTGTATGACTTGACAAACAAGAAAATGCAGAGAAATGTGCAACCAAACTGTTTAAACAGTACTGAGTGAGAATCTTAATGACAATAACAGCTAAATGACATGGAAACCAACAAATGTATAGAAATATGTTTAGACAGTTGATAAAATGACGTGAAAATCCACAATTAGTAAGGTTTTGAAGGAATATTCATCAAAATCATTGCTCTACAGTGAAGAGGTTAGACAAGTGGAATAAGACTGGTTAACATTTTATGTAATGATAAGGTATAGGCCCAGTCTCACACAATTGGCGTCTACTTCACAAAAACAGATATGCTTTATTATGTGATTTGTTTTGGACGTCCTCCGGCAGTGGTTTTGCTGTGAAAGTGTGACTGGGTCTTCAGCAGCAACACTCTTCAAAGTTATGGCCTTACATAGAGTGGGAATCCGAATGACAAAGACGGTTGTATGACTTGACAAACAACAAAATGCAGATAAATGTGCAATCAAACTGTTTAAAGAGTTGATTGAATGACATGACAGTCCACTATTTAGTAATATTTTGAGGCAGTATTCTTCAAAGTCATTGATCTACCGTGGAGAAGTAAGAAAAATTGAATTAAATGAATCAACATTTTAATACATTATAAAACAACCTACGGCAATGACTGCTGTTAAAGTGTGATTGGGTCTTAAGCAGTAACACACTTCAATCTTATCGCCTTATACTGAGTGGGAATCAGCATTACATAATGACAGTTGAATAAACTTGATGATCAACAAATGCATAGAAATATGCATCTAAACAGTTTTAACTGTTGATTGAATGACGTGATGATTCACAATTTATTCCATGATTTTACGGTTTTGAAAGAACTCTTCTACAGCGAAGCATTGTTTTCCTTTGACAGAGAAGTTGAATGCAATATGTCACATTTCATATTTTGTTATAAGGTTCTGGGCCCTGTCACACACAATTGGCGTCCACATCACATTAAAAGATATGTTTCATTATGTGATTTCTTTTGGACGTCCTCCAGCAGTGATTATGCTGTGATTATGTGACCTGGTCTGAATTAGTAGCACTCTTCAAAGTTATGGCCCTACATTGAGTGAGAATTTGTATGACATGACAGTTAGATAAACCTGACAATTTGAATAGCAAATGCATAGAAATGTGCAACCAAACAGTTGGTTTAATAGGTAATTTAAAGAAACAATGATTAGAGGCTAAAACGGTGTAGGAGCAGGTAAATCTTAAAAACAAACTTGGCTGTGTGTAAAGGAAATTACTGATGCAGCAGAGCAACATAATTATACAAGATCGTTAGCACACCTGAGCACGAAGCGCTCAAGGTGAGCTATTGTGATTGCTTTTTGTCCGTCGTCAATCTGTCCATCCGTCCGTATGTTTATCTTATGTAAACAAATACGACGGGATTAGCCTAGCTTATCAGATGATGATCTTTCGCTCTATTCTTTCAATTCACAGACCAAATCCTCTTAAATATGCTAGTATCATATATGATAAATCTCCAACAGATCAATATACCTTGAAAGTTAACCCTATGTTGTATATTGCTAAATCATGAAATGATTATTGGAAGAAAAAACTCAACCATTGTGCTTATTCATACCCAACTATAGAATCGATTGGATCAAAATTATTACTAAATTGTTTCCAAACATAATAGCATAAGTTTCATGCCTTTGAATTTGACAAAATTATCATTATCACTCTTGTCATCTTGATTCAGGTGAGCGATTTAGGACCATCGTGGTCTTCTTGTTATGTGATTTGTTTTGGACGTCCTCCAGCATTGATTATGCTGTGAAAGTGTGACCGGGTCTGAAGCAGTAACACTCTTCAAAGTTATGGCCTCATATTGAGTGAGAATCTTAATGACAATAACAGCTGAATGACATGAAAACCAACAAATGTATAGAAATATGTTTAGACAGTTGATAAAACGACGTGAAAGTTCACAATTAGTAAGTATTTCAAGGAATGTTCATCAAAATCATTGTTCTACAGTGAAGAGCTTAAAGAAGTTGAATGAGACTTGTTAACATTTTATGTCATGATAAGGTATAGGCCCAGTCTCACACAATTGGCGTCTACTTCACAAAAACAGATATGCTTTATTATGTGATTTGTTTTGGACGTCCTTCGGCAGTGGTTTTGCTGTGAAAGTGTGACTGGGTCTTCAGCAGCAACACTCTTCAAAGTTATGGCCTTACATAGAGTGGGAATCCGAATGACAAAGACGGTTGTATGACTTGACAAACAACAAAATGCAGAGAAATGTGCAACCAAACTGTTTAAACAATTGATTGAATGACATGACAGTCCACTATTTAGTAAAGTGTTGAGGCAATATTCTTCAAAGTCACTGATCTACCGTGAAGAAGTAAGAGAAGTTGAAATAAATGAATCAACATTTTATTACATGATAAAACAACCTCCGGTCATGACTGCTGTGAAAGTGTGATTGGGTCTTAAGCAGTAACATTCTTCAATGTAATGGCCTTATATTGAGTTGGAATCTGCATCTAATGATGGCTGTTGAATAAATTTTATGACCAACAAATGCGAAGAAATATGCAACCAAACAGTTTTAACCTTTTATTGAACGACATGATGGTTCAAAATTTATTCCATGATTTTAAGGTTTTGAAAGAACTCTTCTACAGCGAAGCATTGTTTTCCTTTGACAGAGAAGTTGAATAAAATATGTCTCAGTTTATATTTTGTTATAAGGTTATGGGCCCTGTCACACACAATTGGCGTCCACATCACATTAAAAGATATGCTTTATTATGTGATTTTTTATGTCCTCCAGCAGTGATTATGCTGTGATTATGTGACCGGGTCTGAAACAGTTACACTCTTCAAAGTTATGGCCTTATATATTGAGTGAGAATTTGTATAACATGACAGTTAGATAAACCTGACAATTTAAATAACAATGCATAGAAATATTCAACCAAACAGTCGGTTTAATAGTTAATTTAAAGAGACCATGATTAGAGGCTAAAATGGTGTAGGAGCAGGTAAATCTTAAAACAATACTTGGTTATGCGTGAAAGGTATTACTAAGTGAAACCTCTGTTGCAACAGAGCAATATAATACAAGATCGCTAGCTCACCTGAGCACGAAGTGCTAAAGGTGAGCTATTGTGATTGCTTTTTATCCGTCGTCCATCTATCTATCCGTCCGTATGTCTGTCTTATGTAAAGAAATACGAAGGGATTAGCCTAGCTTATCAGATGATGATCTTTCGCTCTATTCTTTCAATTCACAGACCAAATCTGCTTAAATATGCTAGTACCATATATGATCAATCTCCAACTGATCAATATGCTTTGAAAATTAGCCAATTTTTGTATATTGCTAAATCATGAAATAATTATTTGAAGAAAAAACTCAACCATTGTGCTTTTTATACCCAACTATATGATTGATTGGATCGAAATTATTGCTTAATTGTTTCCAAACATAAAAGCATAAGTTTCATGCCTTTGAATTTGACAAAATTGCCATTATCACTCTTGTCATCCTGATTCAGGTGAGCGGTTTAATACCATCGTGGTCTTCTTGTTATGTGATTTGTTTTGGACGTCCTCCAGCATTGATTATGCTGTGAAAGTGTGAGCGGGTCTGAAGCAGCAACACTCTTCAAAGTTATGGCCTCATATTGAGTGAGAATCTTAATGACAATAACAGCTGAATGACATGAAAACCAACAAATGTATAGAAATATGTTTAGACATTTGATAAAATGACGTGAAATTCCATTATTAGTAAAGTTTTGAAGAAATGTTCATCAAAATCGTTGCTCTACAGTGAAGAGCTTAGAAAAGTTGAATGAGACTGGTTAACATTTTTTGTCATGATAAGGTATAGGCCCAGTCTCACACAATTGGCGTCTACTTCACAAAAACAGATATGCTTTATTATGTGATTTGTTTTGGACGTCCTCCGGCGGTGGTTTTGCTGTGAAAGTGTGACTGGGTCTTCAGCAGCAACACTCTTAAAAGTTATGGCCTTACATAGAGTGGGAATCCGAATGACAAAGACGGTTGTATGACTTGACAAACAACAAAATGCAGAGAAATGTGCAACCAAACTGTTTAAACAGTTGATTGAATGACATGACAGTCCACTATTTAGTAAAGTTTTGAGGCAATATTCTTCAAAGTCACTGATGTACCGTGAAGAAGTAAGAGAAGTTGAAATAAATTAACCCTTTCCCAAACAAGACCTGGTTTTGACGTCCCTCATAGAATTGGTTTGGGAAAACATTGAAACAAAAGAAGAAACTGCTGATAATCAGCAGTTTCTCCTTTTGTCTCAATATTTTCTATGTCATATTTTACACAAATCCTATCTTTGATAACATTCTTTTTGTCATTTGTGGCAGTTTTTGAACAGGATCACCCTAAAATTTTGACGTTTGGGAAAGGGTTAATCAACATTTTATTACATGATAAAACATCCTCCGGCAATGACTGCTGTGAAAGTGTGATAAGGTCTTAAGCAGTCACACTCTTCAATGTTATGGCCTGATATTGAGTGGGAATCTGCATCACATGATGGCAGTTGAATAAACTTGATGACCAACAAATGCATAGAAATATGCAACCAAACAGTTTTGACCGTTGATTGAATTACATGATGGTTCACAATTTATTCCATGATTTTAAGGTTTTGAAAGAACTCTTCTACAGCGAAGCATTGTTTTCCTTTGACAGAGAAGTTGAATGAAATATGTCACATTTCATACTTTGTTATAAGGTTATGGGCCCTGTCACACACAATTGGCGTCCACATCACATTAAAAGATATGCTTTATTATGTGATTTTTTATGTCCTCCAGCAGTGATTATGCTGTGATTATGTGACCGGGTCTGAAACAGTAACACTCTTCAAAGAAAGTTATGGCCTTATATATTGAGTGAGAATTTGTATAACATGGCAGTTAGATAAACCTGACAATTTATATAACAATGCATAGAAATATTCAACCAAACAGTCGGTTTAATAGTTAATTTAAAGAGACCACGATTAGAGGCAAAATAGTCTAGGAACAGGTGAATCTTAAAACCAAACTTAGCTATGTGTGAAAGGTATTACTTATTGAAACCTCTGTTGCATCAGAGCAATATATATCGTCGGTGTAAATGCAAAACCTCGTATGTCGATTCTTGTGATTTTCAAAGTACAAACTTCCGTGCCCAGTTTAGAAGATTCTCGCACTTTTTGAGATATTTTTACTGATCAGTATTAATGACACATTATTTGTGAACAATATGTCAAAATTTCAAGTAAAACATTTTAGTTTGGAAAATGTTATTACACTTTTTCCCTCCCTTTTAATTTTTTCCAAAAACGAGATATGAGGTTTTGTATTTACAATGACGATATACAAGATCGTTACCTAAGCACGAAGTGCTCAAGCTGAGCTATTGTGATTGATTTTTGTACGTCGTCCATCTGTCCAACCGTCCGTATGTCTGTCTTATGTAAATAAATAAGAAGAGATTAGCCTAGCTTATAAGATGATGATCTTAAGCTCTATTCTTTCAACTCACAGACCAAATCTTCTTAAATATGCTAGTACCATATATGATAAGTCTCCAACAGATCAATATGCTTTGAAAATTAGTCCTATGTTGTATATTGCTAAATCATGAAATAATTACTTGAAGAAAACACTCAACCATTAAGCTTTTCATACCCAACTATAGGATCGATTGGATAAAAAATATTACTGAATTGTTTCCAAACATAATATCATAAGTTTCATGCCTTTGAATTTGACAATATTGCCATTATCACTCTTGTCACCTTGATTCAGGTGAGCGATTTAGGACCATCATGGTCCTCTTGTTATGTGATTTGTTTTGGACGTCCACCAGCAATGATTATGCTGTGAAAGTGTAACAGGGTCTGAAGCTGTAACACTCTTCAAAGTTATGGCCTCATATTGAGTGAGAATCTTAATGACAATAACAGCTAAATGACATGAAAACCAACAAATGTATAGACATATGTTCAGACAGTTGACAAAATGACGTGAAAGTCCATAATATGTAAGGTTTTGAAGAAATGTTCATCAAAATCATTGCTCTACAGTGAAGAGGTTAGAAAAGTTGAATGAGACTGGTTAACATTTTATGTCATGATAAGGTATAGGCCCAGTCTCACACATTTGGCGTCTACTTTACAAAAAAAGATATGCATTATTATGTGATTTGTTTTGGACGTCCTCTGGCAGTGGTTTTGCTGTGAAAGTGTGACTGGGTCTTCAGCAGCAACACTCTTCAAAGTTATGGCCTTACATAGAGTGGGAATCCGAATGACAAAGACGGTTGTATGACTTGACAAACAACAAAATGCAGAGAAATGTGCAATCAAACTGTTTAAACAGTTGATTGAATGACATGACAGTCCACTATTTAGTAATGTTTTGAGGCAGTATTCTTCAAAGTCATTGATCTACCGTGAAGAAGTAAGAGAAGCTGAATTAGATGAATCAACATTTCATTACATGATAAAACAACCTACGGCAATGACTGCTGTGAAAGTGTGAATGGGTCTTAAGCAGTAACATTCTTCAATGTAATGGCCTTATATTGAGTTGGAATCTGCATCTAATGATGGCTGTTGAATAAATTTTATGACCAACAAATGCATAGAAATATGCAACTAAACAGATTTAACTGTTGATTGAATGACGTGATGATTCACAATTTATTCCATGATTTTACGGTTTTGAAAGAACTCTTCTACAGCGAAGCATTGTTTTCCTTTGACAGAGAAGTTGAATGAAACATATCACATTTCACATTTTGTTATAAGGTTCTGGACCCTGTCACACACAATTGGCGTCCACATCACATTAAAAGATATGCTTCATTATGTGATTTCTTTTGGACGTCCTCCAGCAGTGATTATGCTGTGATTATGTGACCTGGTCTGAATTAGTAGCACTCTTCAAAGTTATGGCCCTACATTGAGTGAGAATTTGTATGACAATACAGTTAGATAAACCTGACAATTTGAATAGCAAATGCATAGAAATGTGCAACCAAACAGTTGGTTTAATAGTAAATTGAAAGAAACTATGATGAGAGGCTAAAATGGTGTAGAAGCAGGTAAATCTTAAAACCAAATTTGGCTATGTGTGAAAGGAATGGTATTACTTAGTGAAATCTCTGTTGCATCAGAGCAACATAATTATACAAGATCATTTACGAAGTGCTTAAGGTAAGCTATTTTGATTGCTTTTTGTCCGTCGTCAATCTCTCCATCCGTCCGTATGTCTGTCTTATATAGGCAAATACGAAGGGATTAGCCTAGCTTATCGGATGATGATCTTCCGCTCTATTCTTTCAATTCACAGACCAAATCTTCTTAAATATGCTAGTACCATATATGATCAATCTCCATCAGATCAATATGCTTTGAAAATTAACCCTATGTTGTATATTGCTAAATAATGAAATAATTATTGGAAGAAAAAACTCAACCATTGTGCTTATTCATACCCAACTATAGAATCGATTGGATCAAAATTATTACTAAATTGTTTCCAAACATAATAGTATAAGTTTCATGCCTTTGAATTTGACAAAATTACCATTATCACTCTTGTCATCTTGATTCAGTTGAGCGGTTTAATACCATCGTGGTCTTCTTGTTATGTGATTTGTTTTGGACGTCCACCAGCATTATTTATGCTGTGAAAGTGTAACAGGGTCTGAAGCAGCAACACTCTTCAAAGTTATGGCCTTATATTGAGTGAGAATCTTAATGACAATAACAGCTAAATGACATGAAAACCAACAAATGTATAAAAATGTGTTTAGACAGTTGATAAAATGACGTGAAAGTCCACAATTAGTAAGGTTTTGAAGGAATATTCATCAAAATCGTTGCTCTACAGTGAAGAGGTTAGACAAGTGGAATAAGACTGGTTAACATTTTATGTAATGATAAGGTATAGGCCCAGTCTCACACAACTGGCGTCTACTTCACAAAAAAAAGATATGCTTTATTATGTGATTCGTTTTGGACGTCCTCCGGCAGTGGTTTTGCTGTGAAAGTGTGACTGGGTCTTCAGCAGCAACACTCTTCAAAGTTATGGCCTTACATAGAGTGGGAATCCGAATGACAAAGACGGTTGTATGACTTGACAAACAACAAAATGCAGAGAAATGTGCAACCAAACTGTTTAAACAGTACTGAGTGAGAATCTTAATGACAATAACAGCTAAATGACATGAAAACCAACAAATGTATAGAAATATGTTTAGACAGTTGATAAAACGACGTGAAAGTTAACAATTAGTAAGTTTTTCAAGGAATGTTCATCAAAATCATTGCTCTACAGTGAAGAGCTTAAAAAAGTTGAATGAGACTTGTTAACATTTTATGTCATGATAAGGTATAGGCCCAGTCTCACACAATTGGCGTCTACTTAACATAAACAGATATGCTTTATTATGTGATTTGTTTTGGACGTCCTCCGGCGGTGGTTTTGCTGTGAAAGTGTGACTGGGTCTTCAGCAGCAACACTCTTCAAAGTTATGGCCTTACATAGAGTGGGAATCCGAATGACAAAGACGGTTGTATGACTTGACAAACAAGAAAATGCAGAGAAATGTGCAACCAAACTGTTTAAACAATTGTTTGAATGACATGACAGTCCACTATTTAGTAATGTTTTGAGGCAGTATTCTTCAAAGTCATTGATCTACCGTGAAGAAGTAAGAGAAGCTGAATTAGATGAATCAACATTTCATTACATGATAAAACAACCTCCGGTCATGACTGCTGTGAAAGTGTGATTGGGTCTTAAGCAGTAACATTCTTCAATGTTATGGCCTTATATTGAGTTGGAATCTGCATCTAATGATGGCTGTTGAATAAATTTTATGACCAACAAATGCATAGAAATATGCAACCAAACAGTTTTAACCTTTTATTGAACGACATGATGGTTCACAATTTATTCCATGATTTTAAGGTTTTGAAAGAACTCTTCTACAGCGAAGCATTGTTTTCCTTTGATAGAGAAGTTGAATAAAATATGTCTCAGTTTATATTTTGTTATAAGGTTATGTGCCCTGTGACACACAATTGGCGTCCACATCACATTAAAAGATATGCTTTATTATGTGATTTTTTATGTCCTCCAGCAGTGATTATGCTGTGATTATGTGACCGGGTCTGAAACAGTAACACTCTTCAAAGAAAGTTATGGCCTTATATATTGAGTGAGAATTTGCATGACATGGCAGTTAGATAAACCTAATAATTTAAATAACAATGCATAGAAATATTCAACCAAACAGTCGGTTTAATAGTTAATTTAAAGAGACCATGATTAGAGGCTAAAATGGTGTAGGAGCAGGTAAATCTTAAAACAATACTTGGTTATGCGTGAAAGGTATTACTAAGTGAAACCTCTGTTGCAACAGAGCAATATAATACAAGATCGCTAGCTCACTTGAGCACGAAGTGCTAAAGCTGAGCTATTGTGATTGCTTTTCATCCGTCGTCCATCTATCTATCTGTCCGTATGTCTGTCTTATGTAAACAAATATGAAGGGATTAGCCTAGCTTATCAGATGATGATCTTTCGCTCTATTGTTTCAACTCACAGACCAAACCTTCTTCTTAAATATGCTAGTATCATATATGATCAGTCTCCAACAGATCGATATGCTTTGAAAATTAGCCCTATGTTGTATAGTGCTAAATCATGAAATAATTATTGGAAGAAAAAACTCAAACATTGTGCTTTTCATACCCAACTATAGGATCGATTGGATCAAAATTATTGCTTAATTGTTTCCAAACATAATATTATAAGTTTCATGCCTTTGAATTTGACAAGATTGCCATAATCAGTCTTGTCATCTTGATTCAGGTGAGCGATTTAGGACCATCATGGTCCTCTTGTTATGTGATTTGTTTTGGACGTCCACCAGCAATGATTATGCTGTGAAAGTGTGACCGGGTCTGAAGCTGTAACACTCTTCAAAGTTATGGCCTCATATTGAGTGAGAATCTTAATGACAATAACAGCTGAATGACATGAAAACCAACAAATGTATAGAAATATGTTTAGACAGTTGATAAAATGACGTGAAAGTCCATAATTAGTAAGGTTTTGAAGAAATATTCATCAAAATCGTTGCTCTACAGTGAAGAGGTTAGACAAGTGGAATTAGACTGGTTAACATTTTATGTCATGATAAGGTATAGGCCCAGTCTCACACAATTGGCGTCTACTTCACAAAAACAGATATGCTTTATTATGTGATTTGTTTTGGACGTCCTCCGGCGGTGGTTTTGCTGTGAAAGTGTGACTGGGTCTTCAGCAGCAACACTCTTCAAAGTTATGGCCTTACATAGAGTGGGAATCCGAATGACAAAGACGGTTGTATGACTTGACAAACAACAAAATGCAGAGAAATGTGCAATCAAACTGTTTAAGGTAGAATAATTCTAATGGATATTTACTATTGTCGTACATTTTCGACAAATGTCGACATTTTCCGTATCTATTTTTAGCAACAGTATTGCTGAATATAGCAACAGTATTGCCAAATATTACTTCTCTTTGTAAATGAAATTCCCCGAATACACCCCGTATATCTTTTTCTGGTATGAATCTCCGTTTAACGGCAATTTTTCAGAGACATTTTTCGTGTAATTTTATATGATTTTGATTGATATCATCAGTTTGTAAGTGATTAAAAACTTTGATTTTAATGAAACTGCCTATTTAGGAAACTAATTGTAGTATGTATAATAGTCGTGTCTTCCCTCGATACTGGCTGGCTCAATGTAACGAGAAACCATGTAATAGAAGACACATACATGTATTCTAATGAAATCTATGATGTGGTTATCAAACGCCTATCGTTTGAGAACGACGTGTGGATCAGATCATCATTGTTCAGACTTTCGCACTCGATTTTCATCACTTCTTCGCCGGCGACCCTTATTTAAATGTGCAAACTCGTTGTCAGTTAATTGTGACGTGGTTTGGTCCGTGGTTTCCTTTCTTTTGGATTATTTTTCCATTTAAGTCCTTAGATTCAATATGCAATCCAGAAGAAGTGGTATAAGGAAGCTGTTATAAACAAATAAAAAATTAAGTACAATTTTGTCTTTAGAATTTGCATTACTTTTTACAAATAGCGATGTTCAATTGGTTACTAGGTAAAGGGTGAAACTGGTGAAAGTCATACGAAATCGCAACTGATATGTTATCATTTGCCAACTTCTGAAAGTCTAATACAACGATTGGGTTTTAGTTATAAGCATTATAATTAGATATGGGCTACGTTACCCTTCATTTGGGGCATTGACTTCTTTTGGGAAAGAAAAAGTGCGTTCGAAAGCATGAGGGTACTAAGAATTACCTTTATATATTTTCAATTTTTGACGGATAAAATGTACATATGTGGATTTTATCGTGTTCCTACACATATAAGAATAATTTTGATATCGGTTTTAGAGAGTGCGCGAACTTATTTCTGGCACTGTCAACATTTGTTTCAGAAGCATAAATTTCAAACTAGGAAATAAAGAGGCTTTATTTTTAAATAAGCACGCAGTAATTTAACAAAATATCTCTCATATGCGCACAAATGTCATATCATTTCACATCAGACGATGGGTAAACATGTTTTTGATAATAAAAACCAAAATCTAAACACATTTAATGTGTTTATGTCCAAAATTCAGATACTTTTTTGCTTTGCGTGGTGGCCGCCATATTGGAATTTTGCAAGTTGGGGTGGGATAAGGGAAAATCAAATTTCTAGCAAACCTCTGGACGAATTTCTGTCATATTGCACATATAGATGTCTAATATAATGTACTATCAGGCAGAAGTGTTTGTCACCTCAATTTCTAAAGTTGCCATTAGGCGTATTCTACCTTAAACAGTTGATTGAATGACATGACAGTCCACTATTTAGTAATGTTTTTAGGCAATATTCTTCAGTCATTGATCTACCATGAAGAGGTGAGAGAAGTTGAATTTAAATGAATCAGCATTTTATTACATGATAAGGTTAAAGGCCTGGTCACACGCAATTGGCGTCCACATCACATTACATAGAGATTAACTAACTGAATAAATGTGATATGAATTTTTTTCACGAGAATAAGGTGAGATGCATTTGAAAAAAACGAGGTTTTTTTAACCGCATATCAACCCATTCGAGTGAAACAATTATCATATCACATTTATTCAGTTAGTTAATCTATTTATTACATGCCTATTTCGGAAATTTGACCCCCATTTTGAGGTAAAAACAAAAAATCCTTCTTATTTCCCATTTGATTCCTGCCTTCTTTACAACGCGTATAAATACTTGTTCTTTATGTATTTTCAAAAAAAGGGCCGCCATTTTGTTTGAATTTTGAAGCGAGAAAAAATGAGCATATATTTGGCCTAAAAATCATAAAATAAGACCGCAAAGAAAGGATTAAAATGAACCTGAATAAAAATTCAACCTCTTTAGCATTGCAAACGCCAGTCTAAATTATACAACATCTCAAAAGTCAGCTGCCAGCTGAAATATTTCACTTGTTATGGGCCATGATGGGCAAAACAAACATGTTAGCCTACAGTTCGTTAATCCGATATTGTAACAGAAAAATCGGCTCATACAGCAACGAATGCAACTCAACTCTTTATTTAGGGTTGAACTTGTGCGAATCTTGTGTGTATGTGCGAGTGTGGATTCGGATCAGAAGGGCGGGTCCGTTTGAACAATGAATAAAGTTAACTTGAAAGGGAAAAATTACGTAGCAAATTTAACAAGAGCGTGAGCACATACCAGAATATTCGTTCGTTCTCTTATTCCCTCCAACTGCCACTTCCCCAATTGTTGATCCATGCACTTTATTTATTAGCCTTTGGAGGTCGTCCATTTTAAAACACTTTTCAGTCTCCAACAACTTGAACAAAACGAGTGTTGTTTGTGGCGAATATGCAAATTTCAAGCCAATGATAAACCTGGCATGTCAAACAAAGCATACAATTTTCTTGAAATAAGATGAATAATCATTTTCCAGCTGATCTCCCCTCCAAATCCTCAGATTTAAAATCCTCCCTGTTTGACGATCTGTAAACATTGCATTTCCAGAGAAATCAATATGCAGGCCTACTTTATAGATTGTGTGTAAATTACGTAACATAAAGTCTCATCGAGTCTATATTTAGATCAATAATTGAGGGGCCTAAAGTAGGGAATTATGTCCACTGATAAGGAAGTGCTCTCGTAAAAGCAAATTTCAACATTTAAGCTCATGAAATAGACTCTTTATAATGTCTCTGGGTTAGAAAAAAAGAAGTTCCTAAATTACGGCAGTTAAACTGGAAAGTGATATCGTCACTGGAGTGAAAATATCAAAATTTATTTAACTGAGAAATTCCAGGATTTCACTGCAAGGAATGTAATAACCCTTCATGTTGTTTGGACAACCCCCGACAATGACTGCTGTGAAAGTGTGATTGGGTCTTAAGCAGTAACATTCTTCAATGTTATGGCCTTATATTGAGTTGGAATCTGCATCTAATGATGGCATTTGAATAAACTTGATGACCAACAAATGCGAAGAAATATGCAACCAAACAGTTTTAACCTTTTATTGAATGACATGATGGTTCACAATTTATTCCATGATTTTAAGGTTTTGAAAGAACTCTTCTACAGCGAAGCATTGTTTTCCTTTGACAGAGAGGTTGAATGAAACATATCACATTTTATAGACGAATCCAGAAATTAGTATTTACATAATTACCTCCCTTACCACCGCCATTAAAGTACTGAAGATTTTCAACTTCTCAGTAGTCGAATGCGAAGCTGTTGATAAATTAACATTAATTCCGGGATTTTCTTGGATATTTGTGGCATAATTAGGCCAAAATGCACATTAATCCAACCGTGGACAACCAAGAGAAGTCATGGATTGTTCAAATAATAAAAATGGTTGATTTGAGAAAAAATCGCTCACGGGATACATGTATACATGTATCTATTTCCCTTAAAGGGGCTCATTCTATGTTTTATGCTTCCGAACTGTTCGGGAACTCATATTTGTGCATGGAAAAACAATTAGCAATGCATAAAAACCTCAATCTCGGCGAAAAACATCTTTCCTTTGCTATAGATCAATCCTTTACAAGCGTGTTTACACATTCTATTTTTACTTCAAAACAAGACAAGGTCAAGGTCAACGAGACATACCTCCGCGTTATCAACACACCGTACAACCGACTGTGTCGATGACTGTGACCTTATTTGCGAGGAATACGTGAAAAGGTTTATTTTGTACAAGCACTGAACATTTATACGCGCATTTATCAACTATAGAATACCAAAGATCCTTTCGTTTATTTATAAAAGTAAATTCATTTGACCTACCATGCACATGACATCAGATGCCGAATCTGTCTTCGCTGACTTTCTACGCAGCCGGTTGTACGGTGTGTTAAATATCGCTGAGCACAGATGACGTATCTCTGACGTAATAGATTTTTGAAGGTTGGGCATATGTAGCCGTTACAAAACAAAAACAAGGACGACCAACATGTTATTAATTGACTTGGATTTTAATACTTAATAAAGCTCGACGAGTGGGAACAATGGACATAAATGATCTACCCCTTCAGGTTGGTAATTTCATACGTTATTTCTGGTTTGTTATTATTGTGCCATTTGCATTTTCGACAGCCTAGCTCGTCCCCCTTTAAGTTGCCTCTGTCATTGATTTTATGACGTCACAAGACTACACTGTGTAATGCAAAATCATGACGTCGCGTATTGGCACTCGCCTTATTTGAGCTACACCACGGGGAAAATATATATTTTCAATGCAAACAGCATAACCTTTCACAGGGTTATGAGATATTTCTCCTTCTCTCAATGTTTTCAAAAAAATCTTTCTGATAGGGACGTGAAAACCACGAGTGTGTAATTTTGGAATTGATTTATTGTAACAGCCTCAACGGCTGACAGAATGGAAGAAAGGTTGTTTCTAATAGTGCATGTCTTGCAAGATCTAGGCCCTACCTGTTTTGTTGTGTAACCTTCTCCCAAGCAACAAAAACACACTTTTCTTATTTGAAAGCTATTTGAGGCGACCAAAAGGATGTTGATAGAATTAGGATAAAGTGTTTACAAATCCAATAGGAACAAATAGATCTAGATCTACTTAATTAATTTATTCAAACGGAAAGAAAATTTTGGAGATAGGCCTAATTCTAAATTAGAAAATGTTGGCCATCAACATTTTCATCTTTTCTTTCAAAAAGTAGATCGAGATCTATTTAGGTCATCATTTTGCAGGCATAGCCTGCAACTATTCTTAGGGCGGATCATTGAAATTTTTTGTCAGTTTGAGAAGACCTCCTCCACTAGAAATTAAGCTATATGCCTAATGAAGGTCCCAATACAAACAGTCTCGGAAAACATTGTGACAAAAGAAGACAAATTTCTGATGCTTTCTTTTTCACCATTTGTCTAAATATTTTTGTGTAAACACTTTATCCTTGAAATCTAGATCATCTTATCAGGTTCCAAAACGTGTTATAGGGAAAGGGTTAGTTATTTATTTTCTTATAACTCTTTCCATCTCCATGTCATAGAGATCTTCGAAAGGTGATAAAGACGAAAAATAAATACTGTTTGAATAGATCATTTAGAAAACATGGATAAATAGGCTAGTTCTATATCAAGACTAGACTAATAGATCTATGTAGTTTTGTCTTTTTCTCTAAAATGTTTGAAAAATCCTTTTCATATTCTACTTTTTGTTTGTTTGGGAAAGGTTTAACGATGCTACATCTGCACCGTCATCCACATAAACAAAATAAAATATCTAGAATCTAATTCTCTAATTTTTCACATTGTTACGACGAATTTCAATATTATGGCGTATGTAACTTTATCTAGCTCACTATAAAACTTCAGTACCTTAATGGCTGACAGGTCACATGACTTACAAAATGGCGGCGGTCAATTAACTGTTTCTGGAATCGTCTATATTTTGTTATAAGGTTATGTGCCCTGTCAAACACAATTGGCGTCCACATCACATTAAAAAATATGCTTTATTATGTGATTTCTTTTGGACGTCCTCCAGCAGTGATTATGCTGTGATTATGTGACCGGGTCTGAAACAGTAACACTCTTCAAAGTTATGGCCTTATATATTAAGTGAGAATTTGTAAAACATGACAGTTAGATACGAGGGGCGTTCAATTAAAAGTGGTACTAATGGTCCACCATACCTCACTGTTCTACAGAACTAGTGGTGCTTGCGGCTATTTGACGGGAATATTACTGTCTATATTTGATCAAAATTTGAGACAAATTCGTTGATTCTTTCAAAAGTTATTGAAGTTTTAAGTTGGTTCAGTCATATACACTGGCTATTTCGCTGTGCGCAAAATGGAAAACGAACTAAAGTAGGATGTACGGGTCTACATTAAAGATCGCATAGGCTTTGAAATATCTGCATCACATGTATACAATGAACTATATCAGATTTGTGAACATTCGAACGTTGAATATACGTCAGTTTTTAGGAAGTTATTAAAAATTAAAATTGGTAAAACTGGCCAGAATGATGCCCCCCTCTCAGGCAACCCGGGTAGAGCTCGTACCAAAGTAAATGTTGCTGTAGATTCCGACATGACCGAACCAGACGCATGGTTCAATGTGCAAGAAATAGCAGATAAAGTTGGTTTTTCATCGGGGACATGTTATACGAGTTTGACGAAAGGGTTGGAACACAGACAGGTTTATGCCCATTGGGTCCCTCACCTGCTGCCTATAGGACAGAGGGCCATCCGTGCGAAATATGTTTTGAAATAAAGCAAGAAATGCAACAAATGTGGGCTTTCTGAGCTTTAAACATGTGATTGAACAATAATCTACTATTATGAGCACCCATGGCGTGTCATTAGCAAGCAATGGATGCGAAAAGATCAGGAAAGGCCCGTAATATCCAAAAAATTAAAAGCGCGGCAAAAGTTCTGAACGCGGTAATTTTCAAATGTAACGGGTGTATTGTTCAAATTACTATTGCAAATAGTACCACTATCGCCGTTTATTCATACAAGAAATGTTTGTCGGTGATATTAAAGATATATCACGAAAAGAGCAGGTCTAGGACCGGCTAATGAGGCATGTGCCAAATCCATGACAGCAGAGCTGTCCACAGGTGTCCATGACTTCCTGGAAGAGACAGATGCTGCACAGCTTATAGCTGGGCTTCAGCCCGTGTGGCTTTTTTGTGTTCACTATGATGACGAAAAAAGCCTCTGGTCGTCGGTGTAGGCCTTCATATTCCACATGCAGTTCAATTTTCCAGTGTCTGCGGGGTGTTCAAAAAGAGGCCCATTTATTGGCATATAAGTAATGGATCTCAAAACTTTAGAAGTGTGTGGGTGCCAAAGAGGATTACTTCGAAGGACTGAAGAAACTTAAAATTGAATTGCGACATAACTATGGCTTATAGAACCCCAGTTCCAACATTAAATGAACGTCCCTCGTAAACCTGACAATTTAAGGTAGCTGGATACCCCTGACGTCAAAACTGCAATTTCCTCAGAATTGTACGAAATTGAGAGGGATGCTTCTTTAACATATGCGCTTTCGTGCAGCAGTGTTCAAACTTTTATCGGTCACATGATTGTGACGTCATAACGTCGTTTAAATACCCGCCCTATTTTAAAGGGTCTTCGCTCTTAAGGACCTTTATTGCAGATTATAATAGGTCGATTTTATTGGAAAACCCACAATTTTCTTAACGAATGAATGTCTAGTTTATTCAAGTAAAAAATAAAACGTCTAAAATTTACACGTTTTTGTCTAACGCCGATATTCTTAAATTTCACGTTTTTTTAAGTTCTGTTTTTTTTTCATGTCATTTTTCTAAACAACGACGTTTTTTTCAATATTTAGCCCGTTTACCTATACTAAATTTTAGATATATTGTAAGTCAAAGCAGTTTTCCCTAAATTTATCAAATAAAAAAAGTTAGTCATTGAGTTAATTTTTTTGTAAAATTTAATTTTTCAAAGTTGGGCTATACATTTTTACTGCGTTTATAACGTCAACGTCGCACTTTAACGTCGTTTTACGACCGCATTTTCTAGGGTAGTTTAGTGACATTCAAGCGCAAACTCAACGAATTTAAATTAATTGAGGCGTAATAGTTTATTTATGCGGCACATGTAATTCTTTGATAAATTATCACAGAAAAAATGCTGTTCATTCCGTATAGTTTTCAATTCTGCCTTTCCATCTAAATCCTTTTGATACACGATTACAAATGGCATTTAGAATCATCACCATGAATAAAGTGAAGACCATGATTATATGAAACACTAGACAAAGTAGCAATAATATATTGCATGCAAAACAGCGCATGTAATACTCGTCAATGCACCTTTAACTTTGGTCCCGCTTTTATAGAACCTGTGATTGAAATAAGACTGAGTGCCGATCCAAAAAGATATCTAGCCGTAGGCTATCTAAATTTTAAATATCCCTGTGTTATAAATGATCTTAAGGACAGTTTACCAAATAATGTGAACAATCTATCGGCAATTGTTTGGACGTAAAAAGGTCATAAAACTGTATCATTACAATGAAAAAACATATTTGCTAAAAATTTAATTTCAGGAATTTGGCAATCGAATAGCAATGAATGTTGTACTAAATCCATCGGTGGCGTTATAAAATCTCCTAACACGGCTTCAATCAAGACCGCAGTTGCAGGGTTTTAGAATAACACGGACGAAATACTATTGTTTGTCCGAAATTACGTCAATTTACTTGATTCAATTGCGCCCTATTGGCTCGTGATTGTACAATGGGAATTTGTTCGAACGAAGAATGAACGAACGGAGTATTTAACGTTATGACGTCACAATTACGTGACCGATAAAAGTTTGAATACTGCTGCACGAAAGCGCATAATTATGTTAAAGTAGCATCCCTCTCAATTTCGTACGATTCTGAGGAAATTGCAATTTTGACGTCAGAGGTATCCAGCTACCTTGAATAACAAATGCATAGAAATATGCAACCAAACAATCGGTTTAATAGTTAATTTAAAGATACCATGATTAGAGGCTAAAATAGTGTAGGAACAGGTAAGTCTTAAAACCAAACTTGGCTATGTGTGAAAGGTATTACTTAGTGAAATCTCTGTTGCAGCAGAGCAATACAATATACAAGATCGTTAGCTCACCTGAGCACGAAGTGATCAAGGTGAGCTATTTGTAATTGCTTTTTGTCCGTCGTCCATCTGTCCATCCGTCCGTATGTCTGTCTTATGTAAACAATTACGAAGGGATTAGCCTAGCTTATTAGATGATGATCTTTCGCTCTATTCTTTCAACTCACATACCAAATCTTCTTAAATATGCTAGTATCTTATATGATCAATCTCCAACAGATCAATATGCTTTGAAAATTAGCCCTATGTTGTATATTGCTAAACCATGAAATAATTATTGAAAGAAAAAACTCAACCATTGTGCTTATTCATATCCAACTATAGGATCGATTTGATCAACATTATTACTTAATTGTTTCCAAACATAATATTATAAGTTTCATGCCTTTGAATTTGACAAAATTGCCATTACAACTCTTGTCATCTTGATTCAGGTGAGCAATTTAGGATCATCATGGTCCTCTTGTTAATTGATACCTTCACATGATTCGTAAAATAAAGAAATATAAAACAAATGTCACCACAATATACGAATGGGGTTGTCTCAAAAGTGACGAGATGGCAATGTTTCAGCTGATTTTTGATGCAAGTTTTAAAATTTTAGGAATTTCTGCCCAATAAAAGTGTTACAATATTTTGAAAGTTGATTAACCTGAAAAAGGATATGTAAAATTAAGAAATAAAAATCAACTATTCCCACAGTATATGAACGAGAGACAGTCTCAATCGTGTTTTCCACTGAAAAAGCAACATTTCAGCTCTTTTGTATAGCTATTGGTAGTGATAGGAAGTACAGTGTATTGACCAAACAAGAGTCATAATCAGGATCGTAATATGTTGCTTGTTTGATTTAAACATTAAATCGATTTTAAAATAAACGTGTGTCGTTTCAATATTGTTTTATTTTATTGTTGAAAAGGGAAAAGTTAGGCCTGTATGGCTATTCGACTTTCATAGAGATCTATATGCAAGAAATGCGTGCCCCAATTATAGTTCCGGAACTTTAAATGCAATAAGTTTCGAAATGGCATCACTTAAAGGGACATTTCATTCTCATTTCAATTTTTTAAAGTATGTCTAGATGCCTAGATTGGTTACTCTAATGGGCATAAATGCAATAAGTTTTTTTTTTTTTTTTTTTTTTTTTTTAAGTTGTTGCTTATAAGCGAAAAATACGCCTTTAAAGTTGAGATATGTATGACAAATTCCATATAAATCTGAAATGTTGTCTACAACAATTTGTTTAATCTTATCACAAAATTATATATTTCTCGTAAACGGTGCAATATTTTGGCTTGAAATCTTCAGAATTTTCATAAGAAAATATGCTTTTTCAGATAAAAATGAAAGTAAAATTTATGAAAAATAAATGTGAAATGTCACTTTAATGTTATCGCTTTGTCTACAGATATTTTATCCTTGCTTCAACTTGGACACGTCATATTAACAAGTACATCATTAGAGCATCATAACACGGTGATGCTTATCGACATACACTCTAGTATTCACTGTTCATCTAATCCCAATTCTGGGGTTATTAGTGACATCGTGTACTTGAACATGCAATTCCAATGAGTATCCATAACAGAGAGCTCTTATTAGCTCACCTGAGCACGAAGTGCTCGAGGGGAGCTATTGTGGTCACTCACCGTCTGTCGTCCGTCTGTCCGTCTGTCCGTCCGTCAACAATTTGTTCAAACATCTTCTTCTCCAAAACTAACATGCCAATTTTGACCAAACTTGGCAGGAATGTTCCTTGAGTGACCCTTCTCACAACTTGTTCGCAGATTTTTGATTCGTCAAAAAATGTGGGCGTGGCATGGCGGGGCTTATCGCACTTCGAGAAATCATAAGAAAAATCTTTAAAAATCAACCATTGTTCCAATTTGAACCAAACTAGGCAGAATTGTTCCTTGAGTGACCCTTCTCAAAACACGTTTTCAGATTTTTGATTCGTCAAAAAACGTGGCCGTGGCAGGGAGAAAGGGGCTTATCAGACTAAGAAAAATCATAAGAAAATTCTTTAAAAATCAACCATTGGGCCAATTTGAACCAGACTTTGCAGGGATGTGCCTTAAGCCATTTTCTTTTAAAATTTGTTCACAAATATTTTCATTTGTAAAAAATTGTGGCCGTGGCAGGGAGAAAGGGGCTTATCAGACGTAGAGAAATCATAAGAAAATTCTTTTAAAATTAACCATTGGGCCTATTTGAAGCAGACTTTGCAGGAATGTTCTTTGAGTCTCTCTTTTCAAAATTGATTCACACATTTTTACATTTGTCAAAAAATGAGGGCGTTGCAGGGAGGAAGGGGCTTATCAGCCTTAGAGAAATCCTAAGAAATTTTTTTTAAAAATCAACCAATCGGCCAATTTGAACCAAACTTGGCAGAATTGTTCCTTGAGTGTCCCTTTTCAACATTTGTTCATAAATTTATAGTTTCGTCAAAAATCTTCTTCTCCTTAACCATAGGGCCAATTAAAACCAAATTTGGCAGGAATGTTCCTTGGGTGACCCTTCTTAAGATTTGTTCGCGGATTTTTTATTCATCCAAAATTGTGGGCGTGGCAGGTCAGCATTTACCAGACTTGAAGAAATCATAAGAAAATTCTTTAAAAATCAACCACTGGCCCAATTTGAACCACACTTGGCAGAAATGTTCCTTGGGTGACTCTTTTCAAATTTTTTTCTCAAATTTTTTATTCGTCAGAAAAAAATTGGGCGTGGCTTATCGGACTTACAGAAATCCTAAGAAAATTCTTTAAAAATCAACCATTGGTCCAATTTGAAGCAAACTTTTACAGAAATGTTCCTTGAGTGACCCTTTTCAAAATATGTTGGTAAATTTTGCATTGGTCAAAAAAAGTGGGCGTGGCTTATCAGAATTAGAGGAATCATAAGAAAATTCTTTAAAAATCAAGCATTGGGTCAATTTGAAACAAATGATGCAACAATGTTCCTTGAGTGACCCTTTTCAAAATTTGTTTGCAAATTTTTGATTCGTCAAAAAAAAGAGGGCGTGTCTTAAACTTCTTTCAGGTGAGCGATATAGGGCCATTCTTGCCCTCTTGTATAAAATAACAAATAGAAGAGTTTGTTTACTTCATTTGGTTATTGTAAATAATCAATACATAGATTAACTCTTGTTCATCTTTTTGTGAACACAGAAAATGTATAACGAGATACAAATCGGTGTAAAGGGCGGTTTACACGATGTTTTTAGCACATGTGCTTTTTAGCTCGCCCGGGACGATAGTCTTGGAAGAGCTATTGTCATACCCTCGGATGTCGGCGTCGGCGTCAGCGTCCAGAAAAACTTTAACCTGGCCCATATCTCATGCCCTATTACACCTACAGCCTTCATATTTCATATGTGGATACCTCTCACCAAGACCTTTCATTTGAGACCATGACCTTTGACCTTGTGACCTTGACGTTGGAGTTCGACCTACTTTTAAAAAACTTTAACCTGGCCTAAAAAAAACTTTAACCTGGTCTATATCTAATGCCCTATTGCACATACAGCCTTGATATTTCACATATGGACACCTCCTACCAACACCATTCACATTTGACCATGACCTTGAACCTTGTGACCTTGACCTTTGAGTTTGACCTACTTTTAAAAAACTTTAACCTGGCCTATATCTCATGTCTTTTTACACCTACAGACTTGATATTTCACATATGGACACCTCCTTCCAACACCATTCACATTTGACCATGACCTTGGACCTTGTGACATTGACCTTGGAGTTTGACCTACTTTTAAAAAACTAACCTGGCCTTTATCTCATGTCTTTTTACACCTACAGTCTTGATAGTTCACATGGACACCTCCTTCGAACACCATTCACATTTGACCATGACCTTGGACCTTGTGACCTTGACCTTGGAATTTGACCTACTTTTAAAAAACTTTAACCTGGCCTATATCTCATGTCCTTTTACACCTACAGCCTTGATATTTCACATATGGACACCTATTAACACCATTCACATTTGACCGTGACCTTGGACCTTGTGACATTGACTTTGGAGTTTGACCTACTTTTAAAAAACTTTAACCAGGCCTATATCTCATGTCTTTTTAATAAAGTTTTTATACCTACAGTCTTTATATTTCACCTATGGACGCCTCCTTCCAACACCGTTCACATTTGACCATGACCTTGGACCTTTTGACATTGATCTTGGAGTTTGACCTACTTTTGAAAAACTTTAACCTGGCCTATATCTTATGCCCTATTGCACATACAGCCTTGATTTTTCACATATGGACACCTCCTGCCAACACCATTCACATTTGACCATGGACCTTGTGGCCTTGGAGTTTGACCTACTTTCAAAAAACTTTAATCTGGCCTATATCTCGTGTCTTTTTACACCTACAGTCTTGATATTTGACATATGGACACCTCCTTCCAACACCGTTCACATTTGACTATGACCTTGGACCTTGTGACTTTGACCTTGGAGTTTGACCTACTTTTAATTTTTTTGACCTGGCCTATATATCATGTCCTTTTACACCTACAGTCTTGATATTTCACACATGGACACCTCCTTCCAACACAGTTCACATTTGACCATGACCTTGGACCTTGCGGCTTTGACCTTGGAGTTTGACCTACTTTTAAAAAAATCATTTTGGGCCATGACCTTTCTACCTTGACTTAGGAAATGACTTTTCTTTGTGACAAGCTCTCGTTAGGGCGAGCTTTATTGTCCGCGGACAATTCTTGTTCACATATGCTTTTAGCACACGTGTTTTTTGCGTTCACATGGTATGTTTTAGCACATGTGCTTTTGGTGAACTTAGCTTACCTAGGTCAAACTGTTTACTGGCCAGTCGTACATTGCATTCCGAGGATGGAGGATTGTGAAATATTATATCCCCTGTGCTTTATCCATTTTGTTGTAGCTTATCGCCAATACTTAAGAAAAAAATAAGAAACTAACCAATTTGGGAAATGAAAACATTGCTTGCCACAAACATTTTCTTCATTTTCCGCAATGTTTTCCAAAGCCATTATTTTGTAGGGAGTCAAAACGAGTCATTGTCTGATAATGGGTTTAAGTTCACTGGCTTAGCATGACAAACGTTATTGCATAATTCTCTATTATTATATTTTTGATAAAATTGCAATTAAAATGTTAATGACATTTAGAGTCTCCTTTTAGTATAATATGATGATTATCATTTCCCAATCAAGACATGTTTTTACATCCCTTATTCAATAGGTTTTGTAAAACTTTAAGGCCAAAGAAGAAAATGCTGACATTTTCTCATTTTGCTTCAATGTTTTCTATGTTATATTGAAACAAATTCTACCTCAATAAAGATATGTTTTGTCTTATGCAATAACTTTAAGATTAGACCAGATTCAAAATTCTGTCATTTGGGAATCGGTTAACTAAAAAAAAACAAACAAAACGAAAAATATAATACGATAAAAACATTCTTGTTAACCCATTCCCACACATTGACTCTTTTTGACTCCCAAAAAGATAAATGCAGTAGAAAACATAGTGGAAAATGAAGAAATTGCATAGACAAGCAATTTCTTTCTTTCCCACAATGTTTTCAAAAGACAAAAAAAAAATGATCATTGCATTCATCCTCTTTCATTTTAGATAAGTCTAAAATTTTGTTGTCTTGTAATGGGTTAACAGTTACCTGTAGAGAATCAGTGGGTTCATAATGATTAATGAGGGACCGAGCAGTATTTATTTATTTTACCGGGTCATATCTCCGGAATCAGAGATCTGATTGGTCAATTTCTATGTGCTTTTTCATATGAAATAGGACATGCTCTAAACCGTATGCCTTTTCACATATCGTCGTTGTAAATGCAAAACCTCGTATCTCGTTTTTTGGAAAATTTTAAAGGGGAGGGAAAAAAGTGTAATAACTTTTCCCAAACTGAAATGTTTTACTTGAAATTTGGACATATTGTTCACAAATAATTTGTCATTAATACTGATAAGTAAACATATCTCAAAACCTGTGAGAATTGTTTCATTTGTCTCTCACCAATGGATGTGAATCATCTATGTGAGAGAGCGAGCCTCCCTCGGTTTGGATAGTGTGGTGGCGCTGATGAGAGAAATACCAGGAAACCAGAGATATGTGCTCCAGCTACCGCGAAATGACTGTTGCAATGGGGGACATTGGTCGGTTATCCGCCCTTGTTTTTATAGAGGGCGCTACAATCACAGCGGTCCTTTCACACTTCCGGTGTACAATCCGCTAAGTTGATTTTCATATGAAACCACGGAAAAATTATTCTATTTCACTCGCAGGCTTGCATATTTCAGATATATTAAAAAAGAAAAATGCACCATTTTTATGTTAATTGTATAAGCAATTATTACTGGAAAAATTATTGTAAAAAACCATTAAGGTAATCTTCGCCATGGAATTTGTATAACCCCTATGAAATAGCCTAATGCCAATGAATAAGCATTTCTTTATTTTGACTGCCTTCTATAATTTTGAAAACCAACATAACAAATCAAGACCTCTTGAAATTTAAAATTTATTCTTCGGTGTACAAATGATAATATTGTTGAAAAAGTTAATTATTTGTGCTCTTAATTAACATCATCTTGGTCGTCTGCTGAATCTTTCCGTCAAAGATTTTATCGTTTTAGAAACGGTATTCAAACAAGAAGTTCTCATCCTGTTATTTTTACCTGTCTACAGCTAGGGTCATACATGGATTGGGGTTGGATGTTAGTTTGAAATTTCGATGGAAAGACTAGGATAATTGTAAAGGACATGGGAGAAAGGATTCAAATGATTATACATTTATTCTTCCCGTTTTCAAAATGTTTTCAAAGATTTTGTTGCGAATGGTTACCAATTGTTGTCTCTGGTTTGAGGTTTAACTGTCTGAAGTGTTAGTGAATGCATTTATGAAAAATGAAAACACACCAGATTATACATCAATAAAGGAATTTATTCTTATTGTTTTATTCAGTGTGTGGCGTGTCATTTCTCAAAACAAAGGTCTACTCAACTTCTCAACGGAGATTATCTTCAATTCCTTAATCCGTTCTCAAATGACAAAATTAATGGACGTTGCAGACGACAAACCAATATAATTTAAAATGAAATACAAATGTATGAACAGACATTATATCGGGGAAAATTAGAGAATGCTGGAACCTGATCATTGGTATTTTCCTACTTTTCCGAAAGAGTTTCTAAAAATGTATCTAATAGTGTTAGATTTTTGGTCGAGAATGGTTAATTAAGCTGTTTTCCTTCAGATTTGTAATGAAAAGTTTGTATTAACCCATATCCAAAGACTGAAATTTTGGCTGCCTGGCCTGAATTAATATGGGTTCAGATATAAAAAGATGTTAAAAAGTACGGGAAAATCTTACATAAAGCGTAGAAAAGGTTAAGACAAAAGGAGACAAATCCAATGTAAACAAGTGGCTTCTTTTCTCCTAATATTTTGAAAGAAATCAATCTAGACCTGCCTGTATGTCATTGTGTTTTGTTCAATCCTTTTTTATGAAAATGTTGAAGAAAAGGGAGCTTGAGACAAATGATTTCTTCTTCTTTCGACACCTTTCCTCACAAGTACATGTAGTATCAAAAAGGAATAATAATTGTAGTCTTAATCGAACGCAAAGTGTGAAATTGTCCAAATTGAAAGTAATTTCATTTGAAACTATTGGGACAATGATCCATAATACGCAAAAAGTACTTAAAGGACAGAAAGAAAACTGGGAGAAAACTAGTTAATACTGCCCGAAAAGTTGCGATTATAGGACCGCTGTGATTGCAGCGCCACCTGGATAATCCGCCAGGACCGATAACCGACCAAAGTCCCCCATTGAAACGGCATAAAACTTCAATACAATAAATCTTGTTTTTCCATTTTTAAAGGAAAGCTGTCTGCAGTAGATTTTGAAGTCTTAACATCAATGTAAGGTTAGTTTTAAGTTTGGTATAAGTTTTATCAAACATGACCCACTTGATAGTCCGAAACTATCAATAATCGAGAGTTTATTGATGGATCTCCACTCCAATCAAAGAATTTGAATCCATAACTAATCGTCGAAGCTTATAATCTACATGTAGATTAGTTGTTATCGGGTATGTCTAAAAGGCCAATATGACCGTAACGCAAATAGAGTATTAAATTTTGGTAATTTGTGATTTTGTTTTTAATGGTGGGTTGTTGTTGTTTTTGTTTTGTGTTTGTGTGTATTTATTATTCTTTTTTTTTTTTTTTTTCATTTTATGTTTGTTTGTTTGTTTTTGTTTTAAGGGGGTTGCTTGTTTGTTGTTGTCGTTGCTGTTTATTTTGTTGTTGGTTGTTGATGTTGTTGTTGTTATTGTTGTTTCATTCTGGTATTTTGTTTGATAAACGACCATTGGTCCGTTATAAAATGTGCATAAATTATAAAGTATTGGAGAACTTTTTTAATATACAACAAAATTTTTTAATGGAATTGAGAAGCAGCCTTATTTGTACAAGTTTTTTCTGTTCCATACATGTAATTTGAGATGCAGTAGGGTGTTTTATTATGTATTATTTTGCATATCTCATTATTTTTTGATAGAATGACAATAGGTGCAAATTATTTGTCATTCATAAAATCGTGACTTGGTGATGATGAGTTTTGATAGTGTGTCAGCCTTCTAGATTTTGGTTATTTTATTTGATACATAAAGATTATTTTTACAAATGTCAAGGCTACTGAGCTACTGAGCTGCCAATTTTACTCTGCTAGACTCCTTGATTTGGCAGCTTCTGAAAATCAGTATCCTTATGAAATAACCAACCCCTACCCTCACGACCGCATTGAGAAGTATTTAGAAACCGTTTATAGAATATATAAGCAAAAGCCCTTTCGATATTTTTCCTTCATCAAAAGTTTTAAAAACCAGACACTTTTTAGCGAGCTAGGATTTTATTTCAGGAGAGCTTATGTCACGGCCCTAGAGTCGTCATGGGCCGCGGTCTTAGCACAGTTGGTAGGGCATCAGCCTTTCATTCGAGAGGTCCCGGGTTCGATACCCGGTCGCGACAAATACCCTTTCTGACATAATTGCCACCCACCAATGGGTTTGAAATCGTTTACCTAAGTGGGCGAGCAGCTGAAGGCTCAGTAAGGGTGTTGTGGTAGTACTGGTTTGAGAAACAACAGGAATCCATGGTTAGGTGCTCCAGCCGCCGCGATATGACCATGGTAGATGAAAACGGCGTAAAACCCCAATAAACTCTCAGTCGTCGTGCCGTCGCGTCTCCCAATAAAACTGGCATTATCTCGTGCACTATTACAGTTACAGCCATTATATTTCACAGATAGATACTTCATGCCAAGGCATTTCTTTTGTAACTATGACCTTTGACATTGGCCTTGAAGTTTGACCTACTTTAGAAATACTTTAACCTGGACTAAATCCCATGCATTATTATCGACAGAGCATTGATAATTCACATAAGGATACCTCCTACCAAGACCTTTCATTTGGGACCATGACCGTTGACATCTTGACTTTGACCTTAGATTTAATTTTATGACAAGCTCCCGTATAGTCGAGCTATGTTGTCTGCAGACAATCTTTTTCATCGAAAGGGTTAGGTGACCATAAAATGCGGCTGTTGCATTCTTTTATTTGTAGAAGGACGTTAAAATCTACATTAAACGAGTCATAATGGCAATCCTAATGTTATCATATGAGCCAATATTTTATTTCGTGGAAATCGCTGTCCTGGCTCATTTTCTCAGAAATGGCCTTTCATAAACGTGTCATTTTAGTTACATCGTGTAACGACCATCACTACCAACAACAGAGACAGTTTATTTGGCCAGGCAGATGGAATGTTTCTGAACATATTGCACTTTAGTACCGGAAAATGACCATTTTCTCTTGTCCCTGGACAGAATTATCAATTTACAACATGATTTGCGATATAAAATAATCGGTACAGATCTGATTTTTATGCTCCCCGAAAAAAATTCGGGGGAGCATATAGTCGCCACGCTGTCTGTCCGTCCGTCCGTGTGTCCGTCCGTCCACAGCCAGATCTCAGCAACCCTTGGACCAAACTCAATGAAACTTCACATGTGAACTCCCTGGGATAATTCCTAGGGACATGTTTCTCCGTTATTTGATTTGAGGCTGCGTCGTGGAAAAGGGGGCCTTAATGTAAAAATCATTTTTTCTCTAATTTCTCTTCATCTAATGGGCAGAATTTAATGAAATTTTGTTCTTATGTGATAAATGAGTTGTTCTAGACCATATTTTATAAATAATGTGTGTACAAAAAATCTGTTATGGGAGAAGGGGGCTTAATATATGATAGTTTTTATTTTGTGACAAACACTTATTCGGGGAACATAATCCGTCTGTGACGGCTCCTGTTCTTCATTTCATTGATGTCTTATATCTCACATTATTAATAGTGTCAGCCCTTTTTGAGAAAATATAAATACGACGAAGATGTTTGGCCATATATGTCTGTCCCTGGATGTTTTGTACGAAATGTCCTCGCAATAACTTATATGTGCGTAATCAAAGTCTTTTTTTGGTCAGATTTTCTTTAAATACAACCCAAAACGGAGGTGGAAACATTCATCAAAGCCACGATGTTTAAATGAAGACAAAGCGATACATAGTTTCGAAGTTGCGAGGCAAATTAGGTAGGCCGTTTGCTGCGTAGACTTACTTTTTCGTTTTATATGCAACGCGATCAATCACACTATATTGGTCAGATCTTAAAATCGTATAGTTTTACTTATTCTGATATAGAAGCATGTCGTTTATAAGATGCAACATATTTTCTCCATAGTTATTCTTGTGTTTAATTTTGAGCGAATGGTCGTGGAATTCCTCGCAATAACTGTCCTCGCAATAACGACAGTTTTGTTACTGGGAGTACGAAAATCGTTACCGCAAAGACATGTAATTTGGACTTTTTTTCCAAAGAGACAAGGGTTTTGACGAATAATTGTCTTAAACTATAATAGGAAAGCGAAATATTTCAGCTGAAAAAATATAATTAATGTTGCCAAACATGTGTACCGATCAGTTGTTACGGAGCGGACTTGAAATCGTTATTGCAAGGACTTCTTACACACTTATGGATTCTTGGTACCACAAATGAATAAATTTTATCGCTAGTCTAATGGAGATATTTTGCCAATCACCTTTGAATGTTGTATGAAGGATATAATTCTGATTAATTGACAAGATTAATTCTAAATGATTGTTCTTAAATGACCTTTCCTCAATGTTGGAGAGACAATAAACACCATTTCTTTTTAATGTACGAATCTGTATATCTTTGTTTCATAGGTTTTGAAGATGTTACTTAGTCATTTTTAGCGAGCCGGGACTTTATGTCCGGGGAGCTAATGTCACAGCCCTAGTGTCGGCGTCGGCGTCGGCGTCCTGTCCCATCCCGTCCCGTCGCGTCTTCACTTGAAAAAACTTTAACCTGGTCTATATCTCAGGCACAATTAGAGATACAGCCTTGATATTTCATATATAGATACATCTCGACAAGACCTTTCATTTGAGACCATGACCTGTGACCTAGTGACCTTGACCTTGGAGTTTGACCTACTTTTGAAAAACTTTAACCTGGCCTTTATCTCGGGCACTATTAGAGATACAGCCTTGATATTTAATACATAGATACATCAAGGCCTTTCATTTTGGACCATGACCTTTGACCTAGTGACCTTGACCTTGGAGTTTGAACTACTTTTAAAAAAAATGCTGTTTTTGTGACAAGTTCCCGTGGTGGCGAGCTACGTTGTCCGCGGACAACTCTTGTTTGAAAGTGGTTATGGTAAAGGAGTTCCTGGTGCTATATGGGTACCGTGAAAAGACAATTAGATTTTTTATTAATTTTCAATTCGATTTACATGTATTGATTCGAATTGTGCTTGTAATCTTGCAATCACAACATTTCATCCCGAAAAAAAGATGGAATGTTTTTTTGTCAAATGTCATCTTATCTAGGTAAACAAGTTAGCAATAAAACATTTTCAAATTACTTTATTTCTTTTTGTTTTGTCTTGTTTTTTGGACAATCAAGTTTGGGACACTCAACGTTTTACAACCGTGTATCTAAATCATTATTTGAGATATCTTCCAAAAAAGAAATAACAACAACAACAAATCATCTGCGTATATTGCTAAAAAGATCGAACTCAATCAGTATGCCAAGACTGTACAGCCAGACTATGGTCGAGATGTTTCCTTCCTAAACGATTTAATATACATTGAATGTTTTTTACTTGAATTTTCATATGTTATTATTTTCCCATTGTGATATTCTATGCTTTGACGAGAATGTTTTTAAAGACATTCCTTATTTTTTTCTTTTTTTTCGTCATATTTGTAATTGCTTAACTTTCTTCACATCTTCTCATTTCTTTCACAAAGAAGACTTGGTTTTTACTTTCTAAGTTACAAACACTAAGGTAAGAGAAGTAAATGCTGTTTACCAGCTTTGACTCCGTTTACCTTGATATCCATTCATCTATATTGTACACACAAGTTAGATTTTCATAAACTTAATTTTTGTAGTCTCCAACAGCTTTCAAGTTGTATAACTTTTATGCTAGGTATCCACTGCCGATCAGATCAACTCGACCAAGCTGAATCAAGCGATCGAGTACAGATCGAACTCGATCGCCATTTGTGATCGGGAATGGTCGTGGTAACTTGTCGAGCTTTATCCGAATCACTTTGTTCTCTATTTGTTTAAATATCAAAAATATTTTTGTAAGAATGGGTAGAAAGTTGATCGAAAAGCGATCGTGTATTGATCGGATAGGCGATCGACAAGATTTTGAATCAATCAAATCTGGAGATCGAGTGTGATCGGATAAATATCTTTATATTGATCACATTGACTTTTACTCAAGTGCCTCCCAACCACATCTTGATCAACTCGATCTGTGCTTTATCTGAACACTCGATCAAATAGACGGTAGATGTCGGGTTGATCGAGAAGAGATCGAGAAAAAGTCTTTAAGTCGGGAATAATGGGCCAATTTGAGCTAAACAAATCATTTTTTGGAAATCGACTTGAACACAAGTCCTTCAGTCTGGCTTCTTATTCTTAAAAAAAACATACTTTGAAATAATTTTAAAACTTGCAAATCGAATTTCTGACAGAAAATGTGGTTGTTACAGCGAGGACATTTTATTGAGACAATAGATTTATGAAGGACGATTTTGAGTATTTCCATGTGCATCGGAATGTTCCTGTTTACGTTACTCATTACCTTAAATGTAGTACTTTCATCCTGAACCAAAATTTCACAGAATAAATTGGAAATAAAATTGAACCATTTTTCGTCAGATTTCCACGAAAATAAATATTGGCTCTTATGTTAATTAAGAAATCCTTACACAAATCATAAAAGCGAAATGTATTGTCCAGCAAGATTAACCCGGGACATCTGCATAATGTAGAGACCCCACTTCGACAATGTTTTGTTAACACACTCAACTAACGTACTTTGCACACGAAAATTAAGTTGTCCCGGGTTAATTTGGGTGGATAATAAATACGGCAATCTGTATATTGCAGGGAAAACATTGATATATAAGAATAAAATTACGGATATCAGCATTTCTTTTCTTTTAATGCTTTTTCCAAGAAAACATTGCTGGTAATTGACTTCCAAATTAGGCCTTTGTGAGAAAGTTAAAAAGAAGGATTGTAATCTAATCTACGAACTAATTAGCTTAATGTCGTTGTACCACTTTCACAATATATAATTGTTTTTGTTAATTAATGCTTAAAATAAGCCCTGATTTATACATGACTTCAAACTTTGTCTTTGTCTTTGTATTTCATGTGCACGTATTCCTCTTTATTTCTGTAAGAAGAACTGAGTGAATAAAGTGTATTGTAAACATAATGTCTAGAAGATACTTTATATGAAACAAAAAGTGCTTATTATATACGCATGTTCCATTTGCACTGTCAAAGTGAGAATGCTGATGCTTAACATTTTTTTCTTTTTCTCAATGTTTCTCAGAAAGATATCTTACAGAACGTCAAAGTAAGTTGCCTTTAAAATGACATTTCACAGATATTTTTCGTAAATGTTACTTTTATTTTTGTCCGAAAGAGCATATTTTCTTTTGAAAATTCTAAAAACTTCGAGCAAAAGTTATGTGCGTTTACGAGAAATATATTTTGTGTTAGAATTAAACAAATTGATGTGTACATCAGTCTAGATATGTATGATATTTGTCATTTCTGTTTTAACTTTAAAGGTGTGCTTCTCGCTTATCAGCAACCACTTCAAAAGACTGATAGCCTTTATACGCATTAGGATAACCAATCTTAAAAAGGATGAAATAGGAATGTGGTGGTTCTTTTAGTTAGAAAGTTGTAACTGCAAACGATGATTCCATCGTACAATCAAATCATACAAATACAATTAATACATAAATTATTTAATGATTGTTTTGCAATTCTAGCATCAAAAGTCGTAACTACAGATATTCAACAAAGCAACTTTCAGATATCGTTAAGGACAAAAACTATTAGGATTGTCATTGTTGATTTTGGTATTTTCAAAAAAACGATATGGGCGTGGCAGGGTCAGGGCAATTTCGACTTGGCGATATCATGAGATAATTCTTTAACAAAATCAACCGATTTCTAATTTGCACCCAATTTTACATGACCGATATGAACAAATTGTTACTAAATTGTTTCGGAACAGGAAGTCCTTAAGTTTCATGCCTTTGAAAATGACAAAAGTGTCATTGTCACTCTTGTCATCTTGGTTTAGATGAGCGATTTAGGACCATCATGCTCGTCTTGTTGTTTTAACGTTATCTAGAATTTTATTATCTGTCCTGAAAGTTTTATTAATGCTCAAGGTGAGCTATTGTGATCACATTTTGTCCGTCGTCCGTATGTCCGTATGTCCGTCCGTGTGTCAACAATTTGGTGTTTACACTCTAGCATCTACAAATATAAGCCAATCGTAACCAAACTTGCTCAAAACATGTATGACCATGAGTTCTCGGATGAGTTCGAATTTGGGTCAGATCGGACCGGAAAGTCCGGAGTTATTTGCCCTTGAATAAAAAAATAGCTATTTTGACATTTTTACACTCTAGCATCTACAAATATTGACCAATCAATACAAAAGTTGGACACAATGTTGGTGACCATAAGATCTCAGATAAGTTTGATTTTGGGTCAGATCGGACCAGAAAGTCAGGAGTAATCTGCCCTCAAATTTGACAAAATTGTCGCTTTTGACCGTTTTCGACTTTGTTTACACTATAGCATCTACAAATATTGACCAAATCGAAACAAAACGTTAACACACTGTTAGTGACCGTAAGATATTGGATGAGTTCAATTTTGGGTCAGATCGGACCAGAAAGTCAGGAGTTATCTGCCCTGTAAAAAATAGCTACTTTTGACATTGTTTACACTCTAGCATAGATTTACAAATATTTGACCAATATATACAAAAAATGGACACAATGTTGGTGACCTTATATAAGATTTCGGATGAGTTTTTGTTTTGGTTTGATCGGAGCAGAATGTCCTGAGTTATCTGCCCTTGAATTTGACAAAAGTGCTGTTTTCGACTTTGTTTTACTCTAACAACCACAAAATTAATGGTGACCAATCAAGACAAAAGTTTGATCTTGGATATAATGGTTAATCGCCATAAGATCATGGATGAGTTTGAACTTCAGCACAATTAGACAAGCAGTTGCTGAGTTATCTGCCCTTGAAATGGACAAAATTCTCGTTTTTAGCTCGACTTTTCGAAAAAAAAATGAGAGCTAATACTGTCACCCGGGCGTCGGCGTTGGCGTCGGCGTCGGCGTTGGCGTTGGCGTCGACGTTGCAACAAAGGTTAAAGTTTTTTCAAACATTAATAACTTCCATACTATCAAAGGGATTCAACCCAAACTTGGAATACTTATTCACCATCACACCCTCTACCTTACTACCAGGGCCCACTATATTTGGAGTTATGCCCCCTTTATACTAATAGTCTACCTACCAATTCCAAAAAAGTGGCTAGAAAACATTTTCGTAGGCATTTTTTGAACATGGAGTTTTGATGTATTATTTGCAAAGTAAATGGCTTGCCCGATTTGTTTTGACCGGTAGTCGCCTCCATTCGGCCGTAATTAGGTCACAAAACCAGGTCAAAGGTCATTGGGTGCAAAATTCACCTAAGCCCCTTTTAAATGCGTATAACTCTGTCAAGTGTATGTCTAAATGCACGAAAACGCCTTTAAATGAAAGCCCAATAAATTGTCTTGTATATAAAATATAGTTAGTGATACTTTTCTCATGTAAACATTCATTAATATTTGGCGAAATGTAAAAAAAGCCAAAAATATGCAAAATTTGAACGTTGTGTAAATGGAAAATCATGCTGCATATGAAATATTATTGCAATTTCAATTACACAAATGCGCTGAAAAAAATTCTATAAACCCTAAGCAAAAATTTAAGATCACGTTTGGTAGTAAAAAGTCATTATTTCTGAATGCAGGTACAGCTCAAAATCAGCTGGGGTCAATAAATGTAACGATGGTTGCTTTTATACAGTGTCCATTTCATTTCAACAGTATTGATTGAACTTAAATGATATCATTTCTTTTGTCTGGATATTGACTCTAAAAAGATTATATTAATATATAATTTCGAAAATACTATTTAAAACGATGTCTTTTATACTGTAAATGTTAAAAATGTATAAGAATTCCCCCACCCACTCAAATAACCTAGGAAATTGGTACAATTCACTTTGGCGCCCAAAACATTTCAAGTTATGTAATGAATAAACATTAACAATCTAGGGCAACTTGTTTATATTATTAAAAAGTAAAAAACCACTAGTTTGGAAATGATTGACATGGTTACACCAAGCACACATAGGCCTATACAAACCTTTAGACTTACTTTGCCTCACCACATATGAATACTGATGGGTTACTACTGTACACTAATAAGTCTCATATTGTAAAGACTGGAGGCAAAACCATATTTCATTAGGCACAGAAAAGCTTATTCAATAAATAAAAAAATGATTTCCATGGTAATTTGTTACGTGTAGGCTCGTAGGATCAGAGCGGGGCTAGGGTGGGGCTGAGCGCCCCCCCCCCCCCAAGTTGGCCGAATATGTCGATCTTTCTTTATTTTACGCTGAATTTTTGGAAAAAATCCAATTTAGCCCCCCCCCCCCCCCCCAATATTCAGACACCGGGGCTTCAGCCCGTCCAATATAAAATTGCTTCCTATCGGCGTGACATGTACATGCAGAAGTATAAAAAATGGCATTTTCTATTCATTGAAAATAAACTTTTGGTCAAACTAAACAATAATTACTTTTTCATAGGAACTGAAAAAGCAAGTCAATTCGTCAACGTGATATGCGATCAACTACGTACTTGTATCTTCATATTGGTTTGCTTAACTTCAGTGCGTTTATATAGATCTAAAGAACGAAGTGGGATCAAACACTAAAATTTCAAAATATACAAGTGAGATCCGAACAATATTTTAGGCAGGTTTCAGTGAAAAGCAGTAGCAAAATGATATATCATATGAACACAGTACTGTTAATGATACATTAAAGCAACACTCGGCATCAAGTTCTTTCTGACATTGTGCTAGCTTGAAACAGTGGAACCGTAGCCTGGGTTCAGTCGTCAATATACAATTTGGTCAATAAGATAGCGCATAAAAAATCAATACCCGTTAGATATCGCAGCATCCGTTTTTGATCGTGTTGATATTGACGCCTGGGGACAAGCACGGTATTTTCCAATGATAAGCCGATAAACCGATTGATCTATTTTTAGACGTATAACCTATTTAAAGCCTGTCGTTTTAAAACGAGGTTCGATACTATAATGGAATGAATTACGTTTGAAATATTGAGAGATAATTAAATTTCTGCAAATTCTAGCATTTTCTCATTATTTTCCAAGAATGTTTCCAATGTGCTTCTTTAGTTTTGGTTGTCAAAATCACATATTCATTGTCAGGTAAAATTTGGTTTTGCACGGATGAATAGATTTTTAAGAATGCAATTGGGGGACAATGGTTTTTATGTGAGCCATGGCAAATCCAATGCGGATAGATTAACCATTCCCAAACTGCATATATTTTTTCTGTAACAATTACAAAAAAAGTTTTTAAGGAACAAGCACGACTTTTGTTTGGTTTATATCGACACAAAATGATTGTTTTAAAGCTCAACAGTGAACTACCCTAAAGCTTGGATGGAACCCTTGCAAACGATTTTTATTCTGTCTTCTTCTTTTCCTTTTTATTTATTTTCTTTTATTCGAACATAAATTCGTTTAACTATTAAATTCCTTCAAACTTACAACAGTAGGAGAAATTAATGTTGTTTGAAATTCTATTGTACATGAAAAACAATGAAAAATGTTATGTTCCATTTCTTACTATTGTCTGATACAAAATGTAAAAAAAAATGGTCGAGAGAAAAATGAAAAAATTATTATGACGCAATTTGACAAATAGTTAATAAATATTTCGAGAAATGGGTGTTTTTTATGTAAAAACTAACTCATCAATGGGCCATTTAAACTATTTAATCATTTCCCGAACATGACCTTTCCAATAGAAAAGGCTGGGAAGATATTTCGATACTAACAGTTTTCTCCTTTTGTTTGAGTATTTTCTTGCATTATTTTAAACAAATCCTACCTTTATCATCACAAATTTTGTCGCCTGCAAGCATCTTCTAAAATGGGAGTCTAAATTGCGGTCGTTTGTTAAGGTGTAAATTGGTGGATAAGATAACAGACTGATAAGAAGAGGTGTTATATGTGTTATTGTCTACTGTAAGTGTGTCACACTAACCCATTCCCACATATTGACGCCTTTGACACCCGACATGATAAAGCTTTTTGAAAACATTGTGGACAATGAAGAAATTACTTGTGGCACATAACTTCTTAATTTCTCGCAATTTTTTCTCCAAAAAGAAAAAAAAAGTTACATATCATTAAATGATTTACTTGAAAATGTCGTCTGCAACATCTAGAATTTAGACAAGATTGAAACTTTGTTTTCTGGTTATTAGTTAGCCCTTCGACTGCTCCAATTTGAAAACGCTGCAAAACCAGAAACTGTTGTTGATAAAGATGGCATTTGTACACAGAAAGAAAATATTGAGATGAAAGGAGAAAACTGATGGTAATATTAAGTTTCTGCTTTTTTTCTTCTTTTTTTAGATCACCCGTTTCCATTATGGTCTTTTTTGGGAAAGGGCAAACCCTTTCTCAAACAAGACCTGGTTTCAACGTGTTTAATTGAAAAGGCTTGTGGAAACATTAAAGCGAAAGAAGAAATGTTGATAAACAGCAATTTCCCCTTTTGCCTCAGTTTTTTCTCAGCTTCTTGGTTCACAAATCCTTTTCTGTTCAACATCCCTTTCGGCAGCATTCAAAATAAAGCGGTCAAAATGTTTGCCGTTTTTAAAAGGGTTAAGCGACCGACACCGTAGGATTTATAGCCAACCGTTTAACCCTTAGTAATAACAGTTTACCAAAAAGATATAAAATCCAATAATTGCTGAATTGTGCAATATTTGTTAGCCTAATTAGAATTATCTTGAAAAAGACGGGTACCCGATTTCCATGAAGAAATACGGGTACCAGTCTAGTCCATGGGGATTTCTGTTACTAAATATAGCACTAGATAATTATCTGGACGAGTTACCGTTCGTGAAATTACCCCCAAAAATTGTGAAAAAAGCAGATGGTGCTTTTGCTTGACCCCAGACTGATCTTTGGACCGGAGAAAGTAAAGGAGGGAAAAATGATCAGTCTGGAACCCAGTCTAGTGGAACCGGTGCACAGAGGAGAAAAATATAGAAACTGAGGGATTTTTCTCAATACGCTTTATTTTGCACATTTTGATTGCCGAGTAAAAATGTAGATTCGAAACAGCTTTAAAGTAGGCTGACACATGACAATTCTTGTACCAGTAAGTCCCATAATTCAATGATCTGCTTTGATAAGGTTCTATTGGCTAGAACCTTCGTTCAAACATCCTTCCATAGGCCTCCATATTTCACAACTGAAAAAAGTTTTAAGGACAAGCCAGACGATCGTTCTTTTATGATCCATCTGACAGATGTATCCACGATGAGCCAATCTTTTAAAAGCAAAATAGTCTGTTTCTATGGACAATTGACGGAAAGTACGTTCACAAGAACAACTGGAATTACATGTTTTTGCGTAAAAAAGGTCGAGAATGTGTTTGGTTGGCATTCATAAATGTTATGGCACATAATCAGTGAAAGACAATATGATCAATCTTAATTAGAACTAAACGGAACTTCTACGCTGGAAAACGTGCAAAAATTCCATCTATCAGATATTGAAACACGAAATTAGGGTCATTTATGATTTATTTTCTATCCTTGTAGGGCGTTGTGTATTGAGGACCGTCAGTATTTGGACTTGGTTGGAATTCTTCTTTTAAATACAAGGGGATATCAAAAAGTTTTGAGCATCGGGTATTTATTCCATTCAGATGGTTTAATACTTTTCAGTATAAATATTTCAAATGCAGATTGATTGTAGGATAATCTTGCTAGATGTTATGATACAGCCACAAAAAATATTGTTTAAGGGACACATCCTACCCCTAAATATCGAACAAATGGACAAGATTGAAAACAGGGTTGCGATGATGCTTCTATTCCTGAAGGCTAAATCTGCCAAATGTGAAGAGCAATTTTCCGTAGTTTATGGCGAGTTCTCTCCTTTTTGCAACCATCAAACTCAAGGTGAAGACATCTAAAGATGCGGGGGGAGTCAAGAAGATGAAAATTGATTAAATGACTGCTACTGTGGAGGACCGGTTAGGGTACCAAGACGTTGCTTTCTATAGATCAAGTATCAACGATTGGCAGAATAGATGGAGAAATAGTATAGTATGGAGTTCGAAGAAGTCCAAGTGGAATAACAAAAACAGTTTCAATACGAATATCTGGTTCTGTCTGTGCGAGGCTCAAAACGCTTTGATTCCCTATTAACACTCAATGGCAGAATCATGATATATACTGTAGGTTACAGTGCAGACACATTAGCGTGTTGTTATTCTGTAAAAGCTATTGATAACATTGTTTGAATATGTCTATAACACTATAAACGTGATACTATACATTGCATATCATAAAAACGATAAAGTAGGAACGGTTTTTACCAGACCGCCCGTTCTCGTAGTGAGACGAAATGTTTCTTCAACTAAGTTTGATTCGCTAAACATGAGCATAGACTAGTCAATTTACACATTGAAACAGATTAGACAGTCTATGTACAGGAAGAACTTTGTGTGAAGCCTTGGTCTAGTCGTCGGTATACAATGTGGTGAATATGATTTAAAGACACCAATGCACGTTAAATTGTGGACAGGTACCTGTGAACAGCATTTATAGAGAAACAGCAAGACATTGTTAGACTAGAATCCAGGCTGCGTGGTGCACAGTATTATCTCGGAAGAATACCAAGTGTCTATTTGAAAGGTTGTAGACATCTTCAAACAAAATTGCCATACGATTCTAGTTTTTTATCGTACTCTAACCCTTTCAAAAAAGAGGTCTCGCTAAAAGCGTTGTCAAGTCTGGTAGATAATTTAGGTATTCCATCCGTTATTAGATACAAACACTTTGTGTAAGTTTACCTCCATCTTCAGCGTGTCCCATTACCGTGCAAATTGACAAGGGTATCCGGTTTTTAAAAATCTGTATATCCTTGTCAATCACCGTTGCTACTGATGACGCCAAAGATGCACGATAATATATTGTATTTCGCATCTATTGGTGGATGCAATGTACCACAATAGTTATTCGATGTGAATAGTTATCCAGGAATAGCTGATATGTTCAAGCCTTCATCATTTAGACCTTCTGAAACAATAACTGTTGTCGAGTCTAGCTATTGAGGGAATAGAAGAACACGCTTCTTTTCCCATAGGTGCATTCCCGGAAATATAATTTTGTAATTACGTTTCTGATTCTATCAATAAGTCCGGGGTTTTGTGCCCCTAAACTTCACAAATGGACGTGTATACTGAGAATTTCTTGCATCGACAAATAATAAGATTTCCAAGCAAATGAATGTTTTACTTTTTTCGTATGATTTATGATAAGGTACAAGAATACTATACATATACAAATGAAAGATACAATTTTGAATATAACGAAAATTATTATGGAATGAAGAGTTCTTAGTTATGTTATAAATAAGTCATTGCCCAGAGGTTTATCAGGTACAGTATATTGTATTGAGGTTAACTTAAAGCAACCACAGGTTCAAATATTTTCACTACTTATGTTCAAAGAGTTCCTTGGTGCCAACTCCACAACCCATCAGTTGTGGTAAGGATTGTGCAGGATGGATGAGCTACCGATCGTTGTGTCTTTATTTTCTAATATTCACCAGTAACATAATGTAATATGTTATATTAAAGATCCAGCGATTTGCATAATTAAAGGTGCATAAAGAATCATATTTAGCTCAATTTCTAAAACAATTAAAAGCTTATTGTTTTGTGTTGATCATGTGTTGATCCATGGGCACTTAAATAGCCATTCATATAATATACCATAACAGCATATCAGAACAGTAAGCCTGATGATTGTGATGATTTTTCCATATATCCGTTCCTAATTACATTTTATAATACATGTTGAAAAAATGCTATTACATGTTCGAATGTTCTCGTACGGCTACCAGGTTACCAAAATTGCAATAATGAAATTTAACGTTCGGTTTACAGAATGAAACTACATCATCAATGGACGAAACGTGTTGAAACATAAATGCTTACTTTTAATGTCTTAAGGTAGTAAGATAGTGAAATGACTACTTTCAGCTGCTAATTATTCTTAATTTCTGGTTTTTTAGTCTTGTTTTATTTAATTGCACTTTTTAATGACTAGGTATTCGTTCAAAGGGGTATTGTTTTGGCTTTGTAAAGTTGATATAAGCTATACATAGTTCTATTTCTGTTTTAATTAAATAAATGTTTTTGTCCTTAAATTCTTATCATTTTTTAGGAAAATGCATCGAAAGCTATAAAAACTCATGAAAATATGATTTTAAAACAAGAATTTGCAATAAAACATCGAAAAAAATATCGTAGAATGTCATTTAAGTGAAAGGCGTATTGTTTCACCAATGTTCGTGTTTCTTGTATTTTTTGGGAAATTTACCCCACCCACTTTTAGCTATTGCTACATGGGTAAGTTAAAGACTAATTCTGTAAGCAAATATGTATGAGTATACACCAGGTGTATAGGCAATTTTTAAGTATAATGTCAATCATCCAAACATACCGTTGGTATTTTTTATGATTTTTTTTACTTTTCGAAACAAAATATTTTTCTGATTTTTTTTTTGGCTATTTTTCGCTCTATTTATCAAAAATTACAAAAACACAAATTCGTAAAGTTGCATATTAATGTTTTAAGTATTAGTAAAAATCATCAGCTCTGTTTAGGTACCAAAACAATGGTTTTAGCTTAATAAATGAGTAAGTTATGGAGTATTTTGGGGGGCATGTGTGAAAATTGTACCGAATGACCTTTGACCTAGTTTATTTCAACCAATATCGCCTACTAAAGGCGACTACCGGGCAAGCCGTACGTACCATATCTTGAAGATATCATTGGGCATGGTAGTCGCCCATGTTCAGAGAATGCCTACGAAAGTCACATTTTTTGACTTAGTAGGTAGACTATAAGCAACTTAGAAAGTCGAGCGCGCTGTCTTCGGACAGCTCTTGTTGACTTTGTTGTCACTCTTTACAACCAGCTATATTGACCTATAAAGAGGAAAGAGGGACATAATATTGATAACCATAAGTTTGTTTTCAGTCTTAATGTCACAAATATTAATTGATTCAAACAATACTGTGGCTCATATCATCTTGGTTAAGGTGAGCGATATAGGACCATCCTGGTCCTCTTGTATTGAAATACTATCCTTGTTTTATAGTCATCCAAAGATAAAAGGAAAGGTTCAACTGCAGTCGATAATGATATTCCATTTTCAAAAGGATTTTAGTAGCAAACGCCTGTACAACTACAAAGTTATTTATATTTTTTCTTTCTTATCACCACGTAGGATAACGTTATAAATGAGCTAGAATAGAGATACCTATTTTTAGTACTTTTAAGACAACATTGAGTCAAGATCAGATGTCTGATAAATATCCAAGCTATTGTTGTACACGTAACAGCTTCTTCACACTCCGCGGGAGAGAGCAGCATGGATCCTGATAAGACTGCATTCACACTGGGCCGACTTCGATTGGCGATGGTTCGAGCTATATTTTGGCTGTTCTGTCTATTATATTCAACCCAATTCTGTGTCAGCCGATCAAAATCTTTCTTTATCTCGACACTGATTGTTTTGATGTTTTTATTCGGGCCAAATGGGCCGATTTCTTGTCCACAATAGTTCCTCGATCTGCCGGTAGAAACATGGGATACCTTAAACGTGTTAATGTATTGACCGTAAGAGAGTTACTATACGTTTCTCATGAAAATTATATTTTTCAATAAATTTTACTTTTATTTTCATTTGAAAGAACATGTTTTCCTTATACAGTCTTTGTCAGTTATGCCTCAACTTTAGAGACGTATTTCTCGCTTATAAACAACAACTTCAAAAAACTGATATATAATACATAATTACATAATTATTAGAGTAGCATATCTTTGCATCAAGATATACTTTTTGAACTGAAATTGGAATACTATGCCCCTTTAAAGAAGTAATGTTCTTCGTTGATCAAAAACTATTGAAAGCGACTTCAATGTGTGTGCAGCGACTGATCTAGATCCGTATTAGCCTCAAATGCCATAGAGGCCCCTTTTCTAAACACAGGTTCGCAATTTTATCTTTGGGTTATATTTGATCACGGGTACATGTCTTTGATCACGTTAACAAATCAATAAAGTCGAACTTGATAACCAGGGTGGTAACATGTTTGCACAAACGTTAACTATGATCACATACTACGTTCATGATTCTACATTTCATATCGCTCATCACTTTGATAAGTGTCTGCAGTATCTTTGAATTTAAACCAGTCTAAAATGCTGCCGTATGGTTATAAGTTAAGGGTTTCTATTTGATTCTGTTTACATTAGATGACATTCACGAATATAAACTACATCAAACACAAAAACCAAATTACCAAATAATGTCCCATTTCATCTTAACATTCTTGCAGCTGTATGAAATATGATATTGATGTATAAAACACTTCAAACACCTAGCTTCGATGGAGTTTTTGCTTTCATGTAAATCGATCAGAAATTCTAGACAGACGAAACAAAATGTTTTAGCTACATTCTGCCTCTTATTGGGATATTGTTCATAATAGCCGCTTCTGATAGGTATAATGTTACCTCCTACCCATAGGCGGATCTAGAGGACGGGTCGGGGGGGGGGGTCCGGACCCCCCTGCCATTGGCCAAAAATTAAATTTTGACTATATAATTTTAGTGTAACATTACACATTTACTACATTTTAAGCCATAATTTGGGCTTTGACCCCCCCTGGAAAAAAATTTGGACTTGGACCCCCACTCGGAAAAAAATCCTGGATCCGCCCTTGCTACCTACATTTCGGTCATAATATACTGAGAGGCAAAAGAAAGTATACACTTTTTGATTTTCGATATCTCTCTTAATTTCCATCATATCGACTCAAAATTTTGCACTACTTATTCCTACTCATAGACCAATAATGCAGTCATGTTGAATTTTACCTGAAATTGCTTGACTACCTGCACTCTTGCTACATGCCGATTTTGCAAATTTTGCACGTGCGACTTAGTGGAGCATCAAATATTGCTGTTAATCCTTATTGGAATTCTTTATCAATTATCACAACAAATCACAACGTTAAATTTTCTCTATCATCATAACACAATTCTCGGTGGCTGGTAGAAAACGATCAACATACCCATTTTTGCCATTAAGACCCTTTTTTCTATGACGCAGCGTAATACGAAAGAAACGTGACACAATATACACTTATTCAGGTAGCATAGGAACATCCTGTGCAAATTTTATCAAAATCCGTCTATAATTTTAGAACGAGTTATGTCAGATAACTTGTTTGCATCAAGCCCCCTTTTGCCATGACGCATCATAATATGGAAAGCACTAACAATATACGCATGGTTCTAAGTATCTAGGCTCTTTCAGCGAACAGTTTATCCAAATCCGTTCATAAATGTAGGGTTTGTGTCAACGTGGATTATTGTGTTAATTCATTTCTTAAATCCCCTTTTTCGATGCCGCTGTATGATAGGAAAAACAGTCGCAACGGAAGGAAGGACAGATAGACGGGTAGGCGAAGAAGTGTACATAAAACAAACGACCTTCATCCGTGGTGTTTGTAAATCGTAATAATCTATACATCGTTTTCTTAGAATACGTGGAAGAACTAGGGTGTATACTTATTTTTGCCTCTCAGTATATTTGCTTATTTTATATACCAAGCTGTTGAACTAAAGATTTACCCCACACATGTCATTCACACAACAAAATATTTGAGCCAGGATCTGGAAAAACGTCCTTTATGGCATTTGAGAACAACCTGGATCCAGACCAGCCTGTGCATACGCACAGTCTGATCAGGATCCATGCTGTCCTCAAAGATCTTCTTCGTGATTTGTAGCAACCATAAGACAACAACATCGATCCTGATCAGACTGCTCTAAGGCACATGCTGATCTGGAAACATGGTAGTCTCAAATGCTACAAGGGACCTTTTTTCCAGATCCCAATTTATTATAGTTTCAGACCGATCTGCCATTTCCCTTTAGTAACCACCTTTCTCTCTTATGTATGGTATTTCTTCGAGATAGAAAATAGTGTGGTTATGACGCAAACATTTCAAATTGGTATGATAAAAAAAATCAAAATTTTATAAGATATAAATTTAGTAAAGACAGTATTGAGATAAAAGAAGAGAGTATGAGATATGCGCAGTCTTTTTCCACTGTGGAATTCAAAACCAAGATTGTTTCGGAAATGGGTTAATTTGGTCTTTTGTAAAAGGCTTGAAACAATAAATGAAAGAAAATCAAACTTTGGCATTATGTCGGTTTATTTCCATGTATGTTCACACTGTACGTTGTGATCTTTCCACAGACAACCACACTTTTTATTACAAATGACAATAAATCACGCATTTATCATCGAAAGTCTTACGAGCTCGATTTACTCAAATCGTAGTAACATTCCTTCAGAATTACACATCCTTTAAAGGGAGAGTACTCAAGTCAAGTTCATTGTAGTCTAAACTGAATTATTTACCTTCTCATACCCGGTTTAATTACGGCTTCCTTTCATTACGGAAATGTAGGGGGTTTGGTGACAGGGAGTTCAACGCTTCATTCAAGTGATATGGTAATATTGCGGCGGCTGGACCACCTAACCATGGATTCCGTTCGTTTCTTATACCAGTACTACCACAATATCCTAACCAAGCCTCCAGCTGCTCGCCCACAAAGGTAACGATTATCAAGCCATCGGTGACCGGCAATTGTGTCATAACATATTTTTGTCGCGGCCGGGCACCGAACATTGGACCTCGTGAGTCAGAGTAGGATCGCTACCGACTGTAGCCACGGACAAAGGAAATGTAGAATATTGTTAAACATTTTATAGTAAGGTCACTGTATTATGACACACCACGATTACATGTTTAAACTATCGAATAGCATCCTTAATGTCCAATATTCTTCTGTTTGTTACACCTGCAAGATTCGAACCACCACATGCAATATTGCAGTAGGAATTTGATACTCTGCTTTTACATGGGCATTTACGTAAACACGAGACATGATATCGTGACCGGACTATACAATATAATAAAGAATCTCTAGTATAGAAAAAAGTGTTGACCTTTCACAAAATGTACAATTTGACGGAAATGTAATTCTGTATTTTCTCGTAATCCTTTATCAAACGAGAAAAGCATTTAGAAAAATCTGAATTTCCAGACTCGACAAACTGAACAGTGATTGAACATTATTTGACCCTTTCCAGAACAAGACATGGTTTGACCTCCCAAAAAGAAAAGGCTTCTGAAAACATTTCTAAATCAAAACCAGAAAATGCTGATAACAAACATTCTCTCCTTTTGTCAGAGGATTTACTCTGTTATGTTATACGCAAATATTATGATTTGTCAATCTTCATTTTTTAACGCATGTAATAGCATTTGAAGTGGACCGCTCTAATATTTACCGTTTGGAACAGGGTTAAATGCCACAAGAAAACAAAGTGACAAATACAGAAAATAGTGGTTGTAACAGTCTTTGTAGATACTGGTCACGTTGTTCTTTAATGATCATTTCATCTTAAACCCTTTCCAAGTAAGATCTTGCTTAACCCTTTCCCAAACAGCAAATTTTGAGGGTGATCCGCTTCAATAACTGCCACAAATGACAAAATGGAAGTTATTTAAGATAAAATTTGTGTAAATTGTGACATAGGAAATTTTGAGAAAAAAGGAGAAACTGCTGGTTATCAGCAGTTTCTACTTTTGTTTCAATGTTTTCCTAAGCATTTTCTATTAGGGACGTCAAAACCAGATCTTGTTTGGGAAAGGATTAAACGTCACTAATAGAACAAACTTTAGAAAGCATTAAGACAAAAGAGGACATTGCTGCTAATCAGCAATTCCTTTTTTTTTTGCCTCTTTATTTATTTGATTTTGCACACTCATTATGTACTTTTGACATCGTTTTGTTTTATCGATTGCAAGAGCTTTCTAATCGTCATAGTAGTGTAAGTAACATTCGTTTTGATTGACTTTAAGTTTGGAATGAATGAATGGAGTTTTAAGGCCCGTCGACTACTAAGGTCATATTGGGCGCACTCAGATGTTAAGTTTGGATAAAAAATGAATCATTGACTGAAATGTTTATTTCAACCGCGAATTTGATAAAAAGCATTTGTCACTCACCAATAAGTTTTAATCGTCTACGTAAGAGAGCAGCTGGAGGCTCGGTTTGGATATTGTGGTGGTACTCATGAGAGAAATACCAAGAAACCATGGTTAGGTGCTACAGCCGCCGTGACATGACCATAGCAGTTGAAAACTGCAAAAAATCATTTAACGCGTATACGCAGTTTTCTAAAGTATTTTATAAACGATTGACAATGTTAATATCGAGAGGTTAACACTTTCCATAAAAAGACTCCGTTTTGACGTTCATACTAGATAGATTTTGCGCAAACATTGAGGAAAAGGAAAAACCTGATAATCATCCTCATTGTGTTAGTTTTAAGAAATATAAACAACGTAACAAAACTTAAACAAACACATAGAATTCTAACATCCTCAAGTTTTCTTTCTGGTTTCTATGAATATGTAGAGAAAAACATAACTGACAACCACTAGTACATCAGTGGAAACATCATAACGAGCACGATAAGCCTGTCAAACGTCTTTCAACATTTTATTTGTTTTTTACTTTAAAGCCGATTCACCAGAAAACCTGTACATGAAACAAATTGATAACCAAAATATAACAGATAATTCACAATTAAACGCGAATATTATACGGTTGTCTTGCTTTAGTTTTACGTAGGTACATGTAATAGTTCCTCCTAAAAATAAACCAAAACAACCTTAACTTAGTCCAAGCTGATTGCGATTGGTCTTTGTAGCAAAATGTAAAATCATTCAAAGTACCTATTCAAACAATGGAAAATAACTACATAATGTTTATAACCAACTTAACGTTACTAATTTAAATTTTGTTTACTACATTATGCCTTTGAAACATGTTTTTATTTCAATTGGCAAGCGAGTCGGCCATCTTGCTTTCGTTTACGGTTGTTGGAAATCTAGTTGGATTTAAATAGAAAAAAGGGTAAAAAACACTTGATTTATTCTTATGTCCATATCATTTTAAGGTCGAAATTTCGATTTCAGAGATAGTAAGTTGAGGGCTCAATCTCCGCTGTCTTCCGCGGAAATGCTATATACAAAATGGCGGATCTGATAAGACCTGACATTACGACAAAGAATAAAATATGTCAGGGCTTATGAAAATATAACTACCGTAAATCATGTTTGTACGTATTATACACGCTATTGTAGCATTGTCGTAGGGTTTTCCGTATGTTATGGAGATAGCGTAATATACTCTACCAGCTGTAAAGAGATATATCTTTAAAGCAAATAATCTGTAACTCACGCTGGTACCCCTCACTCGTGACTCGACCTATGATAGGTACCAGTAGCGTGGCTTCCGGGTTGAAATTTTATGTGCACTGATAACGTCAATCAGTAACAAAATCGCTGGAAACGGAATTTGGGAATAAATGTAATAACTTGTACAATCCGATTGCTTGTACCCGATTTGAATAATTTACCATAATCAGCGTGGGGAATCACATGACACAGCAATTTGCAAAAAAAACTTTAATTACCTTTTTAGTATGTGACTGATATGAAAAAGATTAATTTGTACCGATGTTGAAAAGGAGAGTATGCTACAAAAACACGTCGTTTTCGTATTTATACACTTTGACAATAGTTTTCTTGACTCCGTCGTTATGCATAAATCATAATAGGGTACGATTTTATCTAGTAACAGTGAATCCTTACCTGAACCAGTCCTCCTCAACAACAGTTAACTCATCATTTTAATCCCTCAAACTAGATCTAGATTCTATTTCTACCACGCTCAAACTTCTGTGCCCAATGTTGGAATATGAACAAAGATGCAGATACGGGGTTTTTGTTGAAAAGCGATGATAAACAGCAGTTTAGCCTATTTGGGAGATTTGCACCCTGGGCCAGAAACCATATCAAAATTAGCAGAAGTGCCCAATTTGCTAAATTGTGGCGGTGGGGTATGTCCCTTCAACAACCCATTGTGACAAAATCATAATATGCAATATGATACTGTATGTAATGCTTATAAAAATGCACGTAAAGGTTTGAGGTATCGGGTATCTACGGTGTCACTACTTAAGGTGACATGTGGGTTTTTCTTTTTTTGAAGAAAAAAGAAAAACGTGAAAACAATGTTGGTAAGCGTTTTACTTTTTTCAAGAAAAAAGAAAGAAAACACGATAACAATATTGTTTTCGTGTTTTTCTTTTTTCTTCAAAAAAAAGAGAGAAACGCGAAAACAATGTTAGTGAGCGTTTTTATGCTCCCCGAAAAGATTTCGGGGGAGCATATAGTCGCCATGCTGTCCGTCCGTCCGTCCGGCTGTCCGTCCGTCCGTCCGTGTGTCCGTCCGTCCGTCCGCCCGTCCACAGCCATATCTCAGCAACCCTTGGACCAAATTCAATGAAACTTCACATGTGAACTCCCTGGGATAATCCCCAGAGATCTTTTCTCGGTTTCTTAATTTGAGGCTGCGTCATGGAAAAAGGGGCCTTAATGTAAAAAATAGATTTTCTCTAATTTCTCTTCATCCAATGGGCAGAATTTAATGAAATTTTGTGCTTATGTGATTAATGAAATGTTCTAGACCATATTCTATAAATAATGTGTGTACAAAAAATCCGTCATGGGAAAAGGGGGCTTAATGTATGATAATTTTTATTTTGTGACAAATACTTATTCGGGGAGCATAATCCGTCTATGACGGCTCTTGTTCTTTTTATCTCCAAAAATGAAAAACGCGAAAACCAAGTCACTGAGTCGTGACCGCGAATTAGCCAATCAAAACTTATTAGAAATCTAGTCTGGAATACCTACCCCATACACTACGTGATAATCGCTAGACGTACACCGCTTGTAACGCATAAACACGGGTTAGGCATGCTGTCAGTTACCTATGCCCCGCCCAATTATTTTATCTGGTAGATAGTATAAAGACAAATAAAAGCGAAATGTAGACATCCATATCGAATATATTTAACACAGTCAAAAAACTTTTTTTAACTTGCAAAAATCATTTTCCATGACCAGTGTCATCGGTACATAGTTCATTTGAGTTAGTGAGACTGGAAGCATACCTAGAAACAGATCGGTCTAAGAAGGGGACATTGGCTTTTTTAGGATACAAATGTTGGTTATTGTTCACCAAACCCTGTATAGTGCGAACTCATTGGAATAATCTCTTCGAAAAGAATTCAATAAGTCCTCAAAACATAGGGTTTCGATGGTTGTCATCGTTGGCAGATAACTGATTTGAGGCTGCACATACAGTAATTTTTTTTATGCAATAATTAACGGTTTTCATTTCTATAGGCCTGAATCGTTTACGCACGGTCCTCAGAACGCTGATCTGAGTCTAAACTTACAGTTTTAAATGCTTATTTACGATTTAGTATGGTGTACACCGTTTACGCACGGTCCCTATAACGCTTATCTGGGTTTATAAATACTTACAGTTTTAAATGCTTATTCTCGATTTGATATGATGTACACCGTTTACGCACGGTCCCTATAAGGCTGATCTAGGTTTATACTTACAGTTTTAAATGCTTATTCACGATTTGGTATGATGTACACCGTTAAGTTTTCTTATAATCATTATTTTAATACTTCTTTTTTAATTAGAAAAAAAAACTTACCCAAACAGAGAGCCACCATTATTCGTGTACCTGACTCAATCAACGTAGTGTACTGTATGGGGTAGGTATTCCACACTAGATTTCTATTCAGTTTTGATTGGCTAATTCGTGGTTACGGCTCAGTGACTTGGTTTTAGCGTTTTTCTTTTATTGGAGAAAAAAGAAAAACGCTCACCAACATTGTTTTCCCATTTTAGCTCCACTGGCCGAAGGCCAGCGGGGCTTATGTCATGGCCATGTGTCCGTCGTGCGTCCATGCGTCCGTCCGTCCGTCCGTGCGTAAACAATTTTCAAACATCTTCTTCTCCAAAACTACTGGACCAATTTCAACAAAACTTCACCCGAATCATCCTTGCATGAATCTCTACCAAATTCCTTCAAAAGATTAAAATCTGTGCAGAACTTGAACTTTAAATAATTTAATTGATTTAAATTTTCGAAAAATCTTTAAACATTCTTCTTCTCCAAAAACACCGGACTAATTTCAACCAAACTTCATAGAAATCTTCCTTGCATGAATCTCTACTAAATACCTTTAAAAGAATAAAAATCCGCACAGAACTTGAATTTTAAATAATCTAATTAATTTAAATTTTCGAAACAATCTTTAAAAACAATTCTTCTCCAAAACAACTGGACCAATTTCAACCAAACTTTACAGAAATGTTCCTTGCATTAATCTCTTCACAATTCCTTCAAAAAATAAATTCTATGTAGAATTTAAATTTTAATTTATTTATTAAATTAAATATTCGAAAAATCTTTAAAAATTCTTCTTCTCCAAAACTAATGGACCAATTTCAACCAAACTTTTCAGAAATGTTCCTTGCATAAATCTCTTCTTAATTCTTTAAAAAATCTATGTAGAACTTAAATTTTGATTAATGAAATTAAATTAAATTTTCGAAAAATCTTTTTTTCCAAAACTACAGGACAAATTTTAACCACACTTCACACGAATCTTCCTTGCATTTATCTCCTCTAAATTCCTTAAAAGATAATTTCCGTGTAGAACTTTAATTTAAATAAATTGAATTAAATTGAATTTTCGAAAAATTGTTAAACAATCTTCTTCTCCAATACTACAGGTCCAATTTTAACCAAACTTCACAGGAATCTTCCTTGCATGAATCTCTTCCAAATTCCTTCACGATCGGACGAAAAGCTTGCCGTTGTGGGCTAGGCTTTTTTATGCTCCCCGATGGGAGACCATATAGTGTCCGTCTGTCCGTCTGTCCTGTCCGTACGTCATTCCGTCCGTCCGTCCGTCCGGAGCGATTTCTCCATAACCCTTGGGCAAAATCAAATGAAACTTACCATGTGAACTCCCTATGGCAAAATGCCGATGTACTTTTCTCGGTTTTTAGCTCGACTTTTCGAAGAAAATGAGAGCTTATACTGTCACCCGGGCGTCGGCGTCGGCGTTGGCATCGGCGTTGGCGTCGGCGTTGCAACCAAGGTTAAAGTTTTTTCAATCATCAATAACTTCCATACTATCAAAGGGATTCGACCCAAATTTGGAATACTTATCCACCATCACACTCTCTACCTTATTACCAGGGCCCATGACCCTGGCTCCACTATATTTGGAGTTATGCCCCCTTTATACTAAGCAACTTAGAAAGTCGAGCGTGCTGTCTTCGGACAGCTCTTGTTGGATTTGAGGCCTCGTCATGGAAAAAGGAGACTTAACGATCTGGAACCATAATGGATTTCGGTTATTATCGCCGATGATCGGGTATTTACGACACTCGGTTATTTCCGTGAAACGCACTTCGGAAAGATTCGATTTTGTTCTCACCTCGGTTTATTTTCTCGTAAATATTAATATATATCGGCCGTGTAAGCTATTTAAAGTGTATTTTTCTGCATAGATAGAGATAATTCTCGTATTTCTCGTTGTTAGTAGCATAAAAAATGCTTAAATATTATCGTTCTGAACACTCTGGCGATTAAACGTATATTAAACGTACATTCATTCCATTAGAATAGGAAATACATGAAAAATACTTTTTCATGTTGTATTCTATAAATAGCAACAAAAAAGAAAGTGAAAATACAGCTAAATAGGGAACGATTTTACCTAGTTAATCGTGACGTTATATCGGACATACAATAGTAATTCGTTGGAGCTGTTATGAAATCTCGTAGCTACGGCTTTAATCAGGCCGTAGTTACGATATTTTATGACAACACTGACGGTTTATCAAAACATAACTTTTAACCCAGTCTATTATTAGCACAAAATCCATTGCTATTCACATGAATTTTCCATGGTTTGTTCAATTTCAACATTTCCTTTCATAGATATTTTGATATTTTCAGTAATTTTAGGGTTATCAAGGCTTTAAGCGGTAAAAGGCATCGACAGTGGTGACGAACAGATTTACGTCAACTATTTTGATCGTAAAGTTACGGAAAAACACTTAGGAAATTCTAATCTTAGCTGCGAACAAGTTTTGTAAAACGCACTTACGCAAAAAATTTGAACTTCCGTTCAAATCTACGAAAATAATGTGCGTAATTTCGTTGATAAAACGGGGCCCAGATCACTGGTAGAAATAACAGAAAAACACTAAGAGAAAAGAAGAAATTACTGTTTCAATAGGCCTATAATTGTTATGAATTTACTGATTTGGTTATATAGAGCAAAGGACTGATGTGTCCTTCTCTTAACAAGTCTGGTTTTGACGTCCATTGTAGAAATAATTTGAGAAAACATTAAGAGAAAAGAAGAGGTTGTTGATTATCATCAATGTGTTATCATCAATGTGTCCCTTTTTCTCAGTGTTTTCTGTTCGTTTGGACTGGTACAGTTTTGTTTTTTTAGGGGGGTGGGCTATGTATGCACCAATACACTTGATTGATTCAAGATCTATACGAATAAGTGCTGAAGACCAGCATTTGATATAGTATCAATATTGCGTCTTCTGCCTTGATTTTTTTTATTATAGTCCAGTCACAATATAATGACACACGTTTACAAATTTTACAGTAATAAACAAAAGGTAATCCTCGTTAATTTTCAGTTCAACGTTGCATGTCTTGGTTCAAATCTTGAAGTGTAAGGGACCTGCAAGATTCGAACCATCACATGCAAATTTACAGTAGTTATGACTTTGCTATTGCGTTTTTTGCAAGGGTAAATTTTGTAAATATGTGTCATAATATCGTTAATTAAAGGTATGTAAAGACCCGGTAATCAAAGATACAAGTTCGTGTAAGATTAGCTTAATTTGATTAAAAATACGTTCTTATACAGTAGTACATGACACCAATTTCAACCCTCTTCCACCCCACGAATCGTATATCACGGCGGGGAATCACCTGACATAATGTTTTCGATATTTTCCAACAATTCTGTCAAAAGATGACCGATTTGAAAAGAAGAATTTAAGCAGAGACAGCGGGAACACTCCATGACTTTGCTGAATGCCAAGGATAATCTTTGAAAAATCAGCTGATATGAAAGTTATTGACGACCAACCAAAACTTAATCTGGTCGTCAATAACGTTTTTATACGCCGCCGGAGGCGGACGTATATTGGCGTCATCTTCTCCGTCTGTCCGTCCGTCCATCCATCCGTCCATCCGTCCATTCGTCCGTCCGTCCGTACGTACGTCCACTTTTCTTGTCAACGCAACTCCTCCTAAGTTTCTGGCTGGATCTTCTTGAAACTTGGTCAATGTTATCACCTCAATTGGTAGATGTGCATGAAGGAAGGATTTTATGGTTCGTTGATTTTTGCCTGAGTTATGCCCCTTAAAAACTTAGTCTCTGGGGCTTATTGAAATTGCAGCCTTGTCAACGCAACTCCTCCTAAGTTTCTGGCTGGATCTTCTTGAAACTTGGTCAATGTTATCACCTCAATTGGTAGATGTGCATGAAGGAAGGATTTTATGGTTCGTCGATTTTTGCCTGAGTTACGCCCCTTAAAAACTTAGTCTCTGGGGCTTATTGAAATTGCAGGCTTGTCAACGCAACTCCTCCTAAGTTTCTGGCTGGATCTTCTTGAAACTTGGTCAATGTTATCACCTCAATTGGTAGATGTGCATGAAGGAAGGATTTTATGGTTCGTCGATTTTTGCCTGAGTTACGCCCCTTAAAAACTTAGTCTCTGGGGCTTATTGAAATTGCAGGCTTGTCAACACAACTCCTCCTAAGTTTCTGACTGGATCTTAATGAAACTTGGTCAATGTTATCACCTCAATTGGTAGATGTGCAGTTTCTGACTGGATCTTAATGAAACTTGGTCAATGTTATCACCTCAATTGGTAGATGTGCATGAAGGAAGGATTTTATGGTTCATTGATTTTTGCCAGAATTATGCCCCCTTCAATCTTAGTCTCTGGGGCTTAATGATATTTCAGCCTCGTGAATGCAATTCCTTCCAGGTTTTTCACTGGATATTTATAAAAACCTTTTTGTGAACACAATTTTTTAAAGTTTTTTCAGTGAATATTTATAAATCCTTGTCAATGTCATTTTTTTGTCTCAAGTTTTATAAGTGGCGGCGTATATTGTGACGATGGCACTCTTGTTATCACTTGATTTGTAAAAGAGTTACCAACCATCTGATATCGGGCGTTTTACACTTTTTTTCTGTTTCAAACCGATTTCAAATAGGTCAAGTATTTACAAAATTATTGACGATTTTCTGAAATTTTGTGTCACATGATTCCCCACCGAAGTATATAATGCCCTTGTTTTGTTAACAATAGTTTATGTAGTAACTACAGGGAAATCTGGCAATGAATATTTGATAAAAATAAGTTCTTTATATAAGTTACTATAAAAAATAATGTGTTGTTTCATTTGACCTTACAATGAATATTTGATGGAATTGAATGACCTATTTTGGATAATTTTGTCCTTGTTTTATGCGCCCCTACTAAGTTTGAATTCATAAAAAAAATTAACGGTAACTTTTTCCCATTCTTGTTTTATTTGCACAAGTATAAATTAGAGATAATTTTGGTGTAGGTCTCATACCCTGCCAGTAAATATTACAAAAATTACAGATCAAAGAAAAATATTCATTTTTCTTAAACATGGAAAAAATTCAGTCGCAAAATCATAAACCTTATGTATAATCAAGTGTTTTTTCTCAATTTTGTTTTTTATAGTTTTGTATTTAGCTTATTTACGTTACATACATATCTGTTGTAGCATACAAGCTGAAAAATGTCAGATATTATCATCTTCTGGGAAAAAATATGAGATTTACGGAGTTGGTGCTTCCCCTTTTCCCGCCTTTTTTGTAAAAGGGGGTCAATAACTAAATAAATATATAAAATTCCAACATATCGGTAAAAATTGTTTTAAGTTTCATTTTACTTCCGTCTTATATCATAGAAATAATATATAACAATACTTTTTGTATTTTCAAAAGTGTCTATTATGGTTCCAGATCGTTAAGGTGAAATACAGTTTTTCTCTAATTTCTCCTAGTCTAATGGTCAGAATTTGATGAAATTTCATATTTGAGTAGCAAATCAGATGCCCTTGACAATAAACTGCTCTCCATGGCATACATTTATTGTGACAATGCCTTATTCGGGGAGCATTGTCCGTCCATGACGGCTCGTGTTTGCTATATGAAACAGTGTAATTTTAAGATTATTGGATTTCATTCTGGTGTAGCATGAATCTTCTTTGAATAGACCTCTATACTGTATTCCTTCAAGAAGTTCGTAGTCTAAATGTCTAAAAGCCAGTGGAGCGATACAGGGCCATCTTGGCCCTCTTGTTCTTTTTTTATCAACAAAAGAAAAACGCTATCCAACATTATTTTCGCGTTTTTCTTTTTTCTTCAAAAACAGATAAACTCGCATGTCACCTTAGTGCCACCGTAGGTATCACACATACTGTATCAATGGAATAAATACAAAATCAAAACATTTTGATGTACAGTGAGTTTGGCATCTAAACCTTGCTCAAACGACCAACTATTACACAGACCAAAGTCTACAGTGACTGCTAGATTTCAAAATTTTATTCTTCCAAGACTTGAAAAACCATTCCATTCGCATTTCTTTTTTTAAGTACATGTATTTTTATGCCAAAAATTTCTCTAAATGCTCACATTTTGTTGTTGATAAGCCAAATGAAACGCTTTTAAAGTTGGAACAGAAATGATCTATTTGGGATCTACATATCGTCGATGTAAATGGAAAACCTCGCATGTTGATTTTTACAATTTTCAAAACAAAGCCTTGTTTATCCAGTTTTGATTAAAGAAAATATTTAAATTTTTACTTATCAGTATAAATGACACATTACATGTGGACAATATGTCCGAATTTCAAATACAACCTTAAAGTTTCGGAAAAGTTTTATCCTCCCGCCCCCTGAAATGTTCCAAAAAAATGATACGAGGTTTTGCATAAACACCGAAGATATGAACTGTGGTTAACAATACTTAATTCATTTTAAAGTGACATTTCACAATTATTTTCACACAAATTTTACTTTTATTCTATCTGAAAGAGCATATTTTCTTATAAAAATTCTGAAAATTTTAAGTCAAAATATTGGACCGTTTACGAGAAATATATATTTTTGTGCTAAAATTAAACAAATTGTTGTGGACAACAGTTCAGATTTATATAGAATTGGTCATTTCTGTCTCAACTTTAAATGCGTATTTTTTTTGCTTATAAATAACAACTTCAATAAACTGATAGCATTTCTATGCATTAGAATAAACAATCTTTTCATCAAGACATACTTTTAAAAAGTGAAATAAATGTGAAATGTCACTTTAAGGAAAAAAACAGATAAACTTCCTAAAGGGCGCGATACTTGAATGTTTTAGAATTTTCATTAGACAATAAAAATGTAATATTTATGAGAAAATATTATACAAGAATGTGCGTTGAAATGCCGGTAACGACTACATAATCCAAACTTCATTCAATATTAATCCGATTTTAATGATCCAAAAACGTGGAACTCATTTAAGTTATGGAGCGTCTTTTATGACGATCTGTGACATAGTTCCTTCAATTTCAAACAAAAAAGTCAGCATTTTGTCCTCATATTTAATCAAATTCCTAGTAACTTGAGGAGGTGATAACTTCCATACAACGACTGTATTTTCTTTATTGTTCGTTATAACCTCAAGATGGTAGCCGCGAATGGTCCCGATTAGGACAAGATTCATTGAAGCGTTTAGGATGTATTCTTTTCTTACCAATGTCCCTCGAATAGCTACAACAAAACTCGCATTTCCTACAGTCTTGAGAAATCGGTGATACCCGAATTTTGCCCGTGACGTTTCGTGATACTATAATAGGAAACAATTCGTCTTGTGTTTTTGATAAAAGTGGTCCCCAAATCCGCTTAGGAATGAATTGATCTTGATTTATGAAATTCCCAAATGCTGTACCCCATTTCAATTATGACTGGTGTGAATTTGTTTCAATGTTAGATTGTACTGCCCTTGGAAACGTGTTAACCCTCTCCAAAACAAGACCTGGTTTTGACGTCCTGAAAAGAAAAGGCTTTGGAAAACATTGAAACAAAAGAAGAAACTGCTGATAACCAGCAGTTTCTCCTTTTGTCTCAATATTTTCTATGCCATATTTTACACAAATCATATCTTTAATAACATCCATTTTGTTATTTGTGGTAGTTTTTGAAGTGGATCACCCTAAAAATTTGTCGTTCGGGAAAGAGTTAAAGGGGGACGAGCTAGGCTGTCGAAAATGCAAATGGCACAATAATTACGAACCAGAAATAACGTATGAAATTACCAACCTGAAGGGGTAGATCATTTATGTCCATTGTTAGCACTCCACGAGCTTTATTAAGTATTAAAATCCAAGTCAATTAATAACATGCTGGTCGTCCTTGTTTTTGTTTTGTAACGGCTACATATGCCCAACCTTCAAAAATCAATTACGTCAGAGATACGTCATCTGTGCTCAGCGAGATTTAACATACTGTACAACCGGCTGCGTAGAAAGTCAGCGAAGACAGATTCGGCATCTGATGTCATGTGCATGGTAGGTCAAATGAATTTACTTTTATAAATAAACGAAAGGATCTTTGGTATTCTATAGTTGATAAATACGCGTATAAAATTAATGTTCAGTGCTTGTACAAAATAAACCTTTTCACGTATTCCTCGCAAATAAGGTCACAGTCATCCACACAGCCGGTTGTAAGGTGTGTTAATACCGCGGAGGTGTGTCTCGTTGACCTTGACATTGTCTTGTTTTGAAGTAAAAATAGAATGTGTAAACACGCTTGTAAAGGATTGATCTATAGCAAAGGAGAGATGTTTTTTCGCCGAGATTGAGGTTTTTATGCATTGCTAATTGTTTTTCCATGCACAAATATGAGTTCCCGAACAGTTCGGAAGCATAAAAACATAGAATGAGCCCCTTTAAAGCGTTCTATAATTATGTAAGCTCACTGGTTGTATGAATGCCTTCTGGTCTAAAAGTTCAATCTGCACCCTTTCATTTTTCACCTTTATGAATATTCTAAATGAAAACCACCCAATTTTATCAGCTTTTTCAAGTCACATGATTCAAATGTTTTCAGAATCAAATTATTCCATCACAAAATGAAGAAATTATGAGAATGTTTTATCTGAGTTATAAACAATGAAATTCAAGAGTTTATTACGTTCAAGATTGTCCACCACCAATGTTTACAATTATTACGTTCTGCTTATTTATTAAAAAATAATAAGCATCATTCAACATTATAATGTTCACACAAATAAAACAATTTCATTTATTTACTGTCAGAAAATTGAAATAACTAAAATTGTATTTATCCAAATAAATTTTTTTTTAAATAGAAGCAAGTATGATATACACCAAGAGGTAAAAAATGTCTTGTACCTTTATAGCGTCACGCAAAAACTTGGAAATCTCGAAAATGGCTTAAAATTAATGTGTTAATTTATCAATTATATGTAACCGAAAATGTAAAATTTGTGATGTAAAGAATGCGTTAATGTATAAAACAACACAATTCACACATTCAATTAGATCAACGAATCAGACGCGTTTAATGTCAAATGTGAAAAGTTCTACATACAAGAATTTGAGAAAACTCATTAATGTATTAAGCAACATGCCCCTGTTTCATGGAGGAAAAATATAATGTATGTACATGTATACACATGCTCTAAATTATCGATTCCGATCTTGAGAAAAGCATAAACAAATACGATCTAACAGTCGAAAATTTGTAAATTGTAATGACGTTTCATATTGTCAAAAAATTGGTAGCGAAATATACAGTAATTACCGAGTGTTGCGAATAACTGGAGCATTGTTCTTTAAAGGTTGAAATTTCAAACTGGACTTTATCGAAATGCAAAATGACCAGTTAAGTATCGAGATTATTTTTATCCATACCATGGTACATAATCTACACCGTGATTGTATGAAGACGAATTAAACAGATCATATTTCATAAGAAACGACACGACAAAACGTGAATAGTTTTAGATTATTCCACTGGTAACACACGATAACTCGCCCTCATCACGTCCGAAGCACGTCTTAAACAAGCCACCCGTGCAGTATGGCGTGATGTGGTCGCGTAAATATATTTGACCGGGCCTTAATGTATATTCTTCTGACATGATTTTAAAAAAAGAAATGAAAAGGGCATTGACATACCAAAAACACTCAAACTTGGAAGATTACGACCCCGATCAGACGGACAGGACTACGCCTGCCTACAAGGAGTGATATTTCCCATTTCTAAACGTATTCCAACGATCATGTAGTTGGTCTCGAACCTTAACACATTACCAAACAGCAAAATTTTGGACCAGCCCAAATTCAAAGATGTTGCAGAAAACATTTTATAGTAATTGAAATTTAAAAATTTCTGGTCTTTTCGTGTAGAAAAACATTGTGGGAAGTGAAGAAATTGCTTGTCACAAGCAATTTCTTCATTTTCCACGATGTTTTCCAAAGCCATTACCCTGTTTGGAGTGAAAAGGAGTCACTGTGTGGTAATGGGTTAAACACGTGACTGCATTTCTTCATGCCCCCGCGTATAATATTTTAACCTTGATAAACACATGCCGGGATTGATTACATTTGGATGAAATTAATCATAGGTGAAAATTAATACCTGTTACCCCATGGTACGCTGGCAATACGTGGTATCTATGGTATCATGTATTTTGTTACAGAGTTTGTGTGTTGTATAATTGAGCTTGAGGCCACCTTCTCTTGATAAAGCCTTTCTAGTATTTGAGAATGCCGCAGAGCCTGTGCATGGTCTACATATCAACAGTTGATCTGCCATGCACTGAAAAACTGTATCATCATGATCCATTCTGCACTGTTACATTTACCACACGTCAAAAAGAGGATGTTAGGATATTAGAGAATACCATCGTGGTTTTGATTAGTGTACACAGTCTAATCTGAATCCATCTTGGTCACAAATACTATAAGACCCCTTGTTCCAGACCCCGGCTCATTTACTTGTTTCGAACTAACGGTAAACTATTTATCCACTTCTTAGTAATATTCAATACTATTTCGTGCAAGTTCCAATATCCATTATTTATCAATTAATCAGCAATTATTGCAAGCTTTAATCTGCTCAATTAAATATGATTAAAAATCTCTCGGGCAATTTTCAAAGAACAATTACGATTATTAGAGATAAAGTTATGCAGCAATTGTAATAACCACCACCAGGCTAATACTTTTCTCAAAACTACAGACAACTTTGAAAAAAGGATTTTGAAATTAATGCATCTACATGACTGTTCTTGTTTAAGATTTTTTCGCCTATATCAAGCGCGCTATGGGTATGATTGAGTAGTTTTAAGAATATACGTATGTATATTGGAAGATTGGATATGAACGAACATTTATTAGACGATTTTTGTGTGAAGGTAAAGTGTTTGTCTCATGTAATGCAAGAAATGGTTACAAAGCTTTGCAGACAACAAAGTAGCCTTTAAATCATTGCACTTATAACCTATTTTTGTAATTGAAAAGAGACAAAATCCCTGGAATATCTACAAAGATTGTTATTTTTTCATATCTTACAAAGATGGCGTTTTCTGTAACTAAAGGGTTTTCAGTTTAGAGAATTAAACGGATGTTTCCACTCGTTAGCGGTTTCCCTCCCCCACTTCACGCTGTTATAAACGGGAGACTGTTGTATAGTTCCGGAGATATATACAAGTTTTGATCTCTCAACTGGAGTTTTAAGTAGTTTCCGTGTTGGCAAGGTGTGTTTCGCTAATTTCTCGTGAAAAATGAGTTTGATGTTTCAAGTATTTCAAACTTGCCATGTGGAAGGTATTTGGTTCGTGTGAGGAATGTGTGTAAGATATTTAAGGAGTAACTTGGATATAATATAAAGATTAATAGACGTTCGTGTATTGTATTGGTAACAAACGGACTATAATTCAAAGCTAATCCAATTTGAATTGTTGCAGACGAAAATTAATAAAATAAAACTATGAAGGACAAGGACATCATACCGGTAACTGCGGTTATCAGTATTTTGCTCTTTTTTGTCAGGGTTGTCTAAATAAATATAAAGGGTAACAATCCCCCCTCCGTTTATGTTAGGAAGAGGGTTATATGAACCCATTACTGCACGGTGCCAATTAAGAGAGATGTAGTGTTTGTTTGATGTACTTGGATGTCGCTTAAACCTCTTGAATCGCAAAACACTTATCTAAATCGTGTTTGGTGGCAATATTTATACGAACAATAATTACGAATGTTAATTAATCGACATAGAAAGCATTGTGAGAAGGAAAATTTGACGGACCCAAGCATTTTCTTCTGTTCTCACAATGCTGTACATTAGTGCTTCAGTTAGTAATCTTAACCAGTTACTGTTTCTGTTTGTTCTTCACTATATTTTCGATTTTCCATTTCCGTCAATCAAGCATCATATCTTCCGTCGTTAACAACAGGTATCTGTTGCGCGTTCTATGTCTATGATCAATTCATGTGTTTTATACCGCATGGATCTGAATCTGAATTGATATAAAATTGAAATAACATTTTACTTTTCATCCTGTTATTGACACGTACAGCATTCGTCTGTTAAGAATCAATTTAGTCACAACTAAACAATCCTTAAGTTTAATTCATTTCTGCAACTTTTGATAGATCTACAACAAAAGAAATTATTTTGCTCAAATAAACTTGTAAACCACGCTTTTTGCGTGTTTTGTGTGTCAGTATAATATAACATGTAGTAGCTAAACACCCATCTGCATAACCCCTAGAATCTCTGTGATTTCCAGAAAAAGAGGACTTCATTAAAGATAATAAAATAGCTATTAGGACAGTGGGGTGCTGTGACTTACCAATTACTGGTTAATTGGCCTGCTGATAAGGGATATAATTATGGTCAGTAATAGTAATAGTATAAGATCAGTAAGGTATGCTACTGCAGTATTTCCTGATAGTAACTTTCCTTATTTTCACAGAGGGAAAAAACTTTTAAAAAAATCAATAAATAACATTAGCCTAATTTGAGATGTTTATCTACAGTCATACAAAATAAAGTGAAACACAAGAATTCCATTGAATTTTATATCTCCATTATCAATGGCGCGTTTTTATTGAGATTGGTAGTTTAGCGCGACAAATCATTCTATTTGAATGCCAACTATTTTGCAAAATTATGATTGTAACTCATTGTTAGCTGATACAAATTTGGGGAATGCAAAACGTATACGTTCTCAAAATGTGTGGTTACAATTAGTATTGCATGTATACCTTAAAATGTATCGTTATGGAATTCTTCAAAATGAAATTAATCCAAGAGATTCCTTTACTTATCATTAAATAACATTGTTTAGTCATAGATCTATATATTTATTTTGATTGTATGGGACAGTCACGACAATAATGAGGATATGACTGAAGTGTGAGAAAACTTGTAAATATGGGTTTTGACCAGGCTGGACAACAACAAAAAATCTAATACCAAGGAAAATTAAAATCATATGTTTTGTGCATTGATCTACATGTATAAAGAGAAAGTTCGACCTACTTTTTGGACCAATGAAATTGCAGTATATATTAAAATTTCGCCGCTATATTTCACATAAACGGGCTGTCGGCTAGTTTATGTGACGTCTATACATAGTCACGCCCAGTTTCCAATGAACCGCTATCGAACACTTATGGCTTAATTCATTCCTTGACCCAAACTTCAGTCAAATTCAACAAAGGACGCCTGAAGTTACTGATCACGCCGTTAGCACGGGATCCCCCATCTTCGCAAGCCAAGGGTGACATCTACGATGAAACGTCGTTTCTGTATTCACCCTTGGCGTATTTAGTCCGATTTTCTTAGTCTCCTGGAAAGCGTTTTCATTGGTTCCAGCGAGGTATCGCTGGAACCAATCAGATTGTCGACTGAAACATTTGTTATGAATACCCAAATCATGACAACGGGCGGGAAAAAGCATTGCATTTGCAACTCAAAAACGCGAAGATGGGCGATTTTTGCTAAGAATTTCACTGCAATAGACAGGAATTCCCTAACTTTAATCGACGAATTATTATACTTTTGACAATTCGACCAAAAAAGCAGCTAAAGTTTACATAATCCGCATGACGTATGACGCGAAAGACAACGCGCGTTAATGACGTCATCAATAATTGACGTAAACAACCAGCAGAACAACCGCTAGGCGGCGTTTCGCGATTTCAAGAAAATCGGGCTAAATCCGCCAAGGGTGAATACAAACGTAGGTGGGTTCAACCTTGGCTAGCGAAGATGGGGATCCCCGGACCAGAAAGACTCATTAACAAAATAGTATTCACAGTCAAAATCTTTCTTTTCTTTATAGAGGAAGTGTTTCTTAACCCTTATCTTAATTTGTTATAATATTTGACAACCCTTTATACCCGTTTCGTCGGAACATCGCTTGAAAGTGATTTTCATAGTTAAACTATTTTTGTAGGAAAGGTTATTCATGTCATCATAGATAAATCCGTTCGACAAAATACAAAATTTTAATCCTCTGACAAAGAACAATGCTTCTGAAAACTTCGATGGAAAAGAATTATTATGCGGTTTGAAGATAAGCATCATTTGAAGATATCATCAACAATTTCCTCTTTTCTCTTAAAGTTTTCCGATATCATTTTTGTCTTATTCATAATATAAGTTGCCGCACATTTGAAACTGGACTTGTCTAAAATTAAATAATTAAAATGAAAATGTAAAAGGTGACAAAAGAAAAAGCGTTTTGGGCATTTTAAAAAAACTGAAATTTTTACTTTTATATCACAAAAACTTGATTTTATGGAAGAATATGTTTAAAAAAAAATAAATTCCAGCAAATTTTCTTTCAAAAATCTGCAAAATGTAGGAGAAAATAAGCAAGAGTTTATCTCAAGGTCCGACCTTCTTGCCTCGAGAATTCCTAATTTAGTTTAGTCGCTTCGAACACTCCTTATGTCTCTGAATACGAACCTGTCCTCAAGAGCGAAATCTCATAAAAACATCGTGCTGGCTGCACGATAAAATGTAAGAAACTTGTGCAATTCTAGTTGAGTTAACTTCAGATAAGTAAGAGTGAGGTTCATGAATTAAGCCATTAGTCATATCAATTGCTGAAAAACTTTTAAGTTTAAGTGCTAACAAGGCATTGTTTTCTATCAAACAAGGTATTTTTGATAAGAATATAGATCCTTCAGTGATGTTACATCTTTTTGATGTGCTCGTAAAACCTCTCTACAAGGCGTGTATGCAAAGTCGAAAGTCAAAAGTAGAGAGTCAAAACTCAAAATGCAAAATGACCCTTCAGGGCTTCCATTTTCAAAAAGTCGAAAGTCAAAAGTAGAGAGTCAAAACTCAAAATGCAAAAATGACCCTTCAGGGCTTCTATTTTCAAAAAGTCGAAAGTCAAAAGTAGAAAGTCAAAACTCAAAATGCAAAAATGACCCTTCAGGGCTTCCATTTTCAAAAAGTCGAAAGTCAAAAGTAGAAAGTCAAAACTCAAAATGCAAAAATGACCCAGTGCTTCCATTTTCAAAAAGTCGAAAGTCAAAAGTAGAAAGTCAAAATTCAAAATGCAAAATGACCCTCCAGGGCTTCCATAGATAGGCGCTTGGCTGTACTCAATTTTACAGTGAATCTGTCTATTTCGGATGACGTGGATCATCGTACATGTATATTAACAGGAGTTAAATTATTATTTCAAAAGTTTTCGGTCGTTTGATTCCTCGTCTTCTACTAGAGTTTGACAAGCAGATTGAAGCATGTTGAGTCTTTCCGTGCCTTTCTGATGCCTTAACCCATTACCAAACGACGAAATTTTAGGGTGATCAAAACTCAAAGATTTTGCAGACGACAATTTAAATGAACGAAATTTAAAATGTTTTGATATTTTGGAGTAGAAAACATTGTGGAAAAAAAAGAAATTGCGTGTCACAAGCAATTTCTTCATTTTCCACAATGTTTTCCAAAAGTTTTTATTTAAGGGAGTAAAAAAGAGTCACTGTGTGGTAATCATTGGTTAAGAGTTCTAAGATGGGATCGTAACGAGTGTCAAAACGTGACTTACAAACCTATGAGCTCCTAGTCTATGTTAAAAGCCCTAAATATACTACAATTGACAACATGGAAATAGAGCACATTTTAGAACAGAAATTGTTTATAGACAGAGGAGAAAATGCTAGTACCAACTTCTTCTTTTTTATCATTTTTTTTATTTTACCACAACAGTTTCAATGCTATATATTTACTTTTGACTGTGAATACTATTTTGTTAATGAGTCTTTCTGGTCCTTTCTTTACAAGATCCATTTTGTTGGATGCAACTACGTTCAATACCTTGTTTTTTGCTAATCGGGAAAGGATTCAAGGAACCAATCCAGACACGACCTTTGACATCCCTTATAGATCAAGCAAACTATTTGAGAAAAAAAAAACACTCAGGACGTCACGTCAGTTATTGCTTAACTTTGTAAAAACGGCGTTTATGTTTAATTCGATTCTTCATGAATCCCTTATTATTTATCGCACGCTAACAAAATTTATATTGGATAGAAAGAAAGAAATACTGGCATTGTAAATATGTTTTCATATTTTTCAAATATTCAATTATTTTTTTATTTATCGCACGGTGAACATCCAGCGACGTCGCATTTTTCGCCGGTGATTTGTAACACATTATCGCGACAATTTATACGTAAATTGCTCTGTTTTCGTCTGTTTCGGGAGAATCTGTGGGAAAAAGTACCAAACGATGTAAAAACATCTCCTCTTCATAGATGTTCACGTGCGAGAGAAGATTCAACATTAGTTTTCAAAATATAATCAAAGTTAGTATACTCGATAGTGGCGTGATTTTTGTATTTAAAATTATACAGTCGGAACATTTTCAAAAATATGTTTTCTGAAGGCAAAACAAAAACATGTCGATAATTAGTATTTTCTCATTTTGCTTAAATATTTTCTGTGCTATATTGTACAAAAAATCAGTAAAAACATTTGTTGTGTTACTAATACCAGAAAGACTTCTTATCTTTCTCAACCACCTTTGCATTTAAGATAACTGGCCCTAGAACTGGTTGGGGGCCAGTGCCTGCTGTGTTAATGAAGTACTGAATCAATTAACCAATTAACTTGAAGGAGGACCATTTTTGGTCCTCTTCTATAGGGTTGTGCGGATAGGTGTAAAAGTTCTTACCGGCCACTTTAAAAATCAAAGTGCTGTCAGCACTGTAGATTGGGCATCACTGAGAAATTGATATTGTGACAAAAGGACAATATGCTGATTTGCAAAATTGCCCCATTCTCTATTCGATGGTTTTTTAAGCATTTTCTATGAAGCGAGTAAAAAGGCGTCATCGTTTGGAAAATGGTTAATCAATGTGTAGGCAAACGTGCATAGGTGATAAAAACAAGTTGAATGTACACCCTCCAGGTGAATCCAAAAGGTGAGGCTGTTTGGGAAAAGGAAATGTTACACTTTACCGGATTTTACATTAAATCAACATGTTGAATTATTCTTATTCTTAGCTAATCAGAATAATACCAAATACGGACCCATTATAGAGGCTTATCCTAACTGATCTCTGATCTGCAACTCGGTCTGCAAACATATTTCGATTAAATAGAATGCACTTGTTCATTGGATCAAATGATCAGTCTAAGAACAGTATATGTGGTAAAAATGTTTTAAAAATTCTACAAAACGGCAAATTTAAGACGATGATTTTACTTTGATTAACATAATTTAAAATCACAGTGTTTATACTCTATAGCCTCGAACCATTCGTCCTTTTCCAAACAAGACATTGTTGTGAAGCAAATAATATGAAACCGGAAATTTCTCCTTTGTCCCAATGTTTTCAGTGCTTCATTGTACATAACATGATTTCATCTTTATTGTCACCTCACCCGTTTCGTCGTCTGCAACTCTTTCTAATTTGAACCACTCTAAGATATTGTCGTTTGGAAGAGCCTTTAACACACTGAGTTAAAAAAAAACAATAAAGATAAAGCGATCAATGCAGAATAAATCCTTAACCCAATTTCAAGCAAATAAATCGTTACTTTGTTTGGTCTTTCTGAGAAGAAAATATTGTGGGAAATGAAGAACTAGCTTTTCACAACCATGTCTTCATTTTCTACCATGTTTTCCAAACACATAATATTTCATGGGAACCTAAAGGTGTCAGAATATAGGAATGGGTAAAGCGCACACATTGTTTCTAGTGAATGGGCTAAGGGTATAAATACACACAGCGGCAGTGTCAAGCAGTGACCCAGTTAAACACCTGGCAATGCATTCACTAGGAAACTACCATTGAAAGTCAGAGCAGTAATATTGTAACTATATGGAATTTATCTGAGAGTTACACTATTTTGCTTTCAAGCTCTTTACTTAACGGATAAGATTGTAAAAACGCTGAAAATACTAATAGGTATTTAATTTAAGGGAAAATTTCATCAAATGTTATTATTAACCCTCTCCTTATTTGTCGCAAAAGTGAAAGAGATGAAAAACTTTGAAGATATTGACTGATAAAGGATGTTTCTGTGGTGTTTGAAATAACATAGTTTGGCTTGAACACATAGCTCAGCGGGTTAGGTTTAGAACGTAGTTGTCTGGAGTGATGTCTGGAGTGAAAAACCGGTTTTAATAGATTGGGCTATAAATAGCCCAATCTAAAAAGGAAGATTACATTTTTAAATGGCTATACAATTTTACATGTGACTGTTTTCAAACAAAATTTACATAGATAAATTTGATTATTCCTTTGTAGTTATTGAATTTGAAATAAAGAAAAAAAATCTTAATCCATACATAGAAAAAGAAAAGTTTTTTTCCTCATTTTTATGCAGGTTCTGACTGCACAATGAGAAAGGAAAGTGGATTTGGTAAAAACAGTACTTATTTTAATTTAGCCCTCAAACCGTTACAAACATGTTCAAAATATGATTTTGACATTGTAAAATGACGCAATGTAGTTTTTTAAACAAATTTTGCATTATATATTCGTCAGGGCCCACCAGCCTTTTTCAAAAGCATTTTCCCATGAAAGATGTTTTATTTGTTGCATTTAGGAACCGTACTTCAGTATAAACTTTTTCCTTTTCTTGAGCCTTATGTCACACGCAGTTGTCGAACATTATTTTTCCTTTGTCTACGTTTCCGCTAATGGCATTTGGCTAAATAAATTTTGGCAAAAACCTTCGGGAAAAATGCATAAAAAAATCACTTTATAGTAAAGTGGCCGGTTTGAACTTTTTACTAGTATATTGCAAATGTAGAAATAGTTCCAGATTTATCAAATTGTCTGACTAAACAATGCATAAATTATGAGCCCTAATGGATTTTCAGAAAGTCGTATGTCATTGACAGCCTATACTATTATTGTCTCTGTCGAAACACATGTAGCATTATATGCCATGGACGGATCTAGGGGGTCAGGAGGGTTCGGTCGGACCCCCTGGAATTGGCCAAATATATTTTTTACTGTATAACGTTACAGATCAAACACATTTAAAGCCATTATTTCGGCTTGAACCCCCCTCCCCCCTGGAAAATAATCCTGGATCCGCCCTTGTGTGCTAAAATTTTCATTTATCATCTAATAGAATTTTTATTATGCTCCCCGAAGGGAGAGCATATAGTCGCCGCTTCGTCTGTCCGTCCGTCCGTCCGTCCGTCATTCCGTCCGTCCGTCCGTCCGTCCGAAGCGATTTCTCTATAACCATTGGGCCAAATCAAATGAAACTTACCATGTGAACTCCCTATGACATAATGCCGATGTACTTTAGCCAGTTTTTGGATTTGAGGCCTCGTCATGGGAAAAGGGGACTTAAGGTCAAATACACTTTTTCTCTAATTTCTCATAGTCTAATGGTCAGAATTTGTTGAAATTTCATATTTGAGTAGCAAATCAGATGCCCTTGACAATAAACTACTTGAAATTTGGGTATAAAAAGTATGTCATGGAAAAAGGGGGCTTATCGTTTGTTAGCTTAATCTTAGCTCTGTATGGCATACATTTATTGTGACAAAGCCTTATTCGGGGAGCATTGTCCGTCTCTGACGGCTCTTGTTACTGTAACGTATATTAGTCGGCACGTTTAAGAATTCTTGTGCAATGACAATACAAGTGTTAAATGGTTGAAGGCGGCGTTAACGCTAAAATCATTACTCCACACTAAATATAATGTAAGCAGTTTGTGTTTTCTTATCATCTATTCGTACTCTGCCGAGGTCAAGGGTAATAGGCACGAGCTATCGTGAGAGAATAATTTCAGATAAGTTATCTTTCCCATACGATGATATTTTCTCGCGTAAAGGTCAGATTTCCTGATACATTTTTGCATGATTCAATAATCATTTTTATTTGACTAAATTATGTGCAGAACACTTGAACTGTAGGCCTTTGGTACTTTGGGATAAAGCGTTTTGACCTTCATCGAACCGTAAAAGTAGTATTTTATTGTATGATCACAAATCACAAATATCTGTATAAAATTATGTACTACTTTTGAGAAGTTATAAGAAAGATCATAATTATGCTCGATTTGGTTACGTGTATTTGTAGACAAACCTACATCTATGTCGTATTTACTATTATGTTACTTATCTCAGCTCATGTATGTAGATAAGTCTACATCTATGTCGCATTTACTATATTGTTACTTATCTCAGCTCATGTATGTAGATAAGTCTACATCTATGTCGCATTTACTATATTGTTACTTATCTCAGCTCAAATATGTAGACAAACCTACATCCATGTCGCATTTACTATATTGTTACTTATCTCAGGTCAGGTATGTAGATAAGTCTACATCTATGTCGCATTTACTATTATGTTACTTATCTCAGCTCAAATATGTAGACAAATCTACATCCATGTCGCATTTACTATATTGTTACTTATCTCAGCTCAAGTGTGTAGACAAAGCTACATCCATGTCGCATTTACTATAATGTTCCTTATCTCAGGTCAGGTATGAAAAAAAAAAAACCTTTCTCATTAGGCAAATAAATGGATTAATCAAATTGAGAAGCTGCTGCAGACAACGAAAAAAGATTTAAAGATTTAGATCTAGTTTGTAAAGGAAGAATTGATGACCATCATCATTTTCTTCTTTTCCTTCGATGTTTAATTTTGACTCTATATTCTTCAGTGGCCTCAAAACATGTCTTGTTCGGAATATAATTATATCGACATGTTACTTATGAAAAAACTGTCCCGCACAGAGTGTGCCAAATATGGTTATTACAACGATTAAAACGAGCTTTCTCATTGGCTAGTTCATCTGGGCCAGAAAAATAGTCTGTTTTAGCCTGCGAAAATTTCGAGACCGGTCGCCTAAAATATGCGTGCTCGCGTAAAATTAACGCGTTGACGTGTATATTTACGCAAGCGCGTAGAATTAAACTTTCGACCCATTTGATACGTCGTAGAGGTTATTCAGGGTAATTCGGATTCAGGTTGAATAGAGTAAATCAATCGATCTCTAGAAACGATTGATTCTCGATCAGGTCGACCTTCTTCTCGGTCAATATACGAACTCTAACGATCCATTTTCTATCTGATCGCTACACGAGTAGGCCTTATATTGCCTGTCATAACAACACGAGTAGGACGCCATTGTTATGCTAATTACCAGGCCAAGCCGACTGAGCTCGATATGTAACCTATCGTGTGATCAAGTTGATCTGGTCGACAGTAGGAAATAGCTGAAAGTTAAATACGAATACGTCTTTTAGGTAGAATACCCGGAATAAGATTCGCGTGATATCGGAATTATTCGGGCGCGGTCGAAAACATTCGGCGGTGGAACTTTCCACCGCCGAATATTTACGACCGCGCCCGAATAGGTTCAGATACGTAACGACGCAGCTCGAAACAAGCCGATGTTTTATATATCTCAAAATGGCCACATTATGGGTTTTCTACCTTAAGTTTGAATACAAATACAATAATAATAATCATTATCAAAAATTAGAGAATCTAGTACTAACGAGCGAATGTGTGTTTTTGTTATGCCTTGTAACTATCAATGAGCCGTAGATCAGACTTCCTGCTGCGACACTTGGTTCTACTGATAAATCAGGTAATTAGATAATTGCTCTCGCTACATTCATGTAGTTTCTTAATGGATGCTAGTCTGACTATCACATATCCTTGTATTCACGGAATCCCATTTTATTGTATTTGTTGGTTGTTTCCAAACTTTGTATGTCGATCATTTACCAAACGAGTCCTGGTTTTGATGCCACTTCTAAGAAGTATATTAGAAAGTTATACGAATAATATAGAATCGGTGATTATCAACCGTTTTCCTTTTGCCTCAAATAAAATATAATTATGTACAAATAAGTTCCAATCACTAATGACTACGTACAGTACGAAATATCAGAAATATAACAATCAGAACGGAACACGAGTGATTAATCGCGAACGAATTGTAGTCGTTTTATAGTGCAAATTGATTGAATTGTCGATTCCTTCAAACCAATCGCCCAAATCTCTGGTATCAGCTAGGTGTTTTATCAGGCTGACAGCCATGATTTTTATTACACAAAAATAATTGCATATTAGTCGGTATCATCGAAATCCGCACGTTCTTATTGTCAATATTATAACTCATAACTCCTTGAATTTAAAAATGACATTTCCGGAATTTTCTGCCTTCTAACAAACAATGACGAACTATCAGACTGCAATTTAATAATCTTTTTGGGATACAACTCACCTGTTTAATAATTAGAGCTTAGTTTTAAAAAGATTTCCATAGATGTTGAACACCGTTTTGTGTCGTTATAATTCTGTGTTGGCTAAATGTACTTGGATAGAATGCTTGTTGAGTATTTATCGTGTAAGACACTTGTTCTGGAGGCTCGGTATGTATCAATATAGTGTAGATCCGGATGCCTGCTGCGACACTCGGCTCTACAGATAAATCAACTAATTATATAACTAGTCCAGCTACTTTACACTCGCGGAGAACTTACACTTAACTGCGCTTCTACAGTTTTGTCTACCGTAATAACTATGAAAGGTTACAGTCAAACACTGCCAAACACACGGTGTATAATCAAGTGACTCAGAATTTCCCATAATCTTCAATATATTTTTTAATACTTTACCAACTTGAATTCGATTTGAAGCAGAGAAGGTGGCAAAATGCCCGTAATAAGCTTGACGTGTTGGACTTTCAAAAAATCATCTGATAAAAAAGTTATTGAAGATAAACCAAAATTTTGGTTTTTCTTCAATAACTGTTTTATCGGTTGATTTTTCAAAAATCAACCACGTCCATCTAATGCGTGACGTCTGTCCAAATTCTCTGCTTCAAACCGAATTCAAATCGGCCCAGTATTTACAAAATTAGTGGAGATTTTCTGAAAATATTGTATCACGTGATTATCCACCGCGAAACAGAGCGGATTCTCCAACAGCAAATGTTTTTGAAGCCATTGATGAAAAAAAAATACTGATGATCTAGATTTCGTATTTTTCCTATAATATGCATTCCACTCTAGGAAGTAAGTACGCCTCGTTTGGTAAAGGATTAAGGAGAGCGGGTTTTCAGAGACTGTGTCCGTATCATTCATGTCTAGATTGTAAACCAAGTTTCGTCAGTTTGGCTCTTATACAATTAAGATAATGAGTTAATTAATTCAGTTCCTGTCTTAGATATCAGATTTCAGACTACTGTTCAATATACTTTTTATAGAGAACATACAGGCCATTGCAGCTACATGCTAGAAAATTGACCACAATATCATTTAAAAACATTATTGTGCTAGATCAGCTTGCATATGCAAACAATCTGATCAAGATGCGTTTTGTTATATAGGCAATTAAGTACAATGTATAACATTTATAAATGTTATATGATGCAGGTTAATTCATTGGATTTTTTATATATATTTAAAGAGAATTTCAAAAATACATCGAATGAAAAGCTCCTTTCTATGAAGAGGGAAAGTGATAAGATCTACTTTTAAGTTTTAATGACATGAAAGATAGAATAATGATTATGATCTGTCCCGCGTTGGGAGAGATGTGTGTCCCATTTCATGATGGCGTTATAGGTTCATTTGCTCGCAGTTTATATGTTACCAGACCCATTATCGGTAAAATCAAATGCATTTATAGACACCAGCCTGCTAAAAGTATCATATGACGGCATTAGATTAACCATCACGTAAAGGCAAGTCATCAAAACGTGAGTCGGTAAATAACCCTGTAAATAACACTATATATTTATCATTATGCATTTCCGAGTTAATCATGTGTGATTAAATTGTAGCAGACAAAATAGAGACATCACTCGAATGTACAATGCTTGAAACGAGTTTCCCCTCTGTATTCTATGAAAGTCGTTGGTTTGAAAAGCCGAGCGATTTACCCCCTCCCCCTCCCCCCCCCCCTCCACCAATTGTTGAGGATACATGTAATAGGTTTATGGTAAAATAATGGACAAACTAAACGCTGATAATCATCGTATTCTCTGTTTGATTCAATATTTTCTTTTACACCATTCATTTTTTATCAGCATCCATTTTATCGTTTGAAGCAGGTTTTTTGCTGGCTCTGTCTATGTTACCCGCTTGAAAACGCTTAAGCAGGATTGTGTTTTTTGAATTTTGCACCAGCCATAATTCATAACGAGAGGTTAAAAAACCTTAAAGGCCCGGACACATACTACTCCGTCCATATCGCACACATATCACGGCTAAAAATCTGAAAATATTTTGGACGTGGTTGGACGCGGTAACTTTTATTTCCTAAAAAGTATATCAATATATACTGAAACAAAAAGAAACGCAACTTCCATTTCAATTCCTTTCTACACAAAGACGTCAAATCAGATTTAAACAAAATATAGTACATTTAAAGCAATAACATTTCACCTTGTAAAGTACACAAAATCCCATTTGTAGTAAATTCCATTAAAAAGAAAACGTCCAGTTTACACCGGGCGTCAACACAATTTGACAAAAAAAATTGAATGTAGGTCGAAAAACACAATCTGTTTCGATCAGTTTCGTCCGATATTCGAGTGTTGTGAAGCCCATGCGATTTATTAGAGGTCTCCGTTGCAGCCTTAAACCTATCCCGTAGGTGGGGTTAACGTTGTGATACGGTCCTGCCTTGACGTCATATCTCTTGCTTGTCCGCTTCGTGCTTGATCGGTCGTGGTCACATTTAGAGCCAACAACGTATACAGTCGGAAATGTGTCGATTTGTTGCCCCATCAATGTCTTACGACAAAATTTTGACTTTTTCCACCTAACAACATCCGTACTGCACCTTGGCGCTGGTTTTGGCGCAGCCGTGCTATGCGTAGGGTAGTGAGAAGTGTGTGAACTCTTTTGACTCTTCTTTGTCTATGTCCAAGCTGGTGTTTGATGAAAATTTGCTTTGATAGAAGTCATTTAGAAAACACGACAGGGGAAAACCGTTTTTAACCATTTACTATGTATCTCGTGATCAATTTACGACATCTGAAGAAAATGACACTTTATTTATGCGTATGGATGCAGGTATGTTAAACATGTACTCAATAGCCATTAAAAACATATTTTGTCGAAAATATTATGAAAAATGGGGGTTGCGTATCTTTTTTGTCCTAGTATATAAAAATTAACTGGATTTTTTGCGACTGTGATAAAATACCTATAAATTGACAATTGAACATTCGAGTATAAACCCCAGAAATTAATTTTCTGTGTTTTTTTTATTGTACTAAGACCGTACAATCCGAAGAAATTATGAAATAACAGCAATAACATAAAAAAAAATTCACTTAAAGTAGCATATTCCTTCTATTCTTTTTTATTCTATTTTTTTATGGGTCGACTGTTCAAACGAAAACATATGTGTATTAACACTTTTTGGTGATTTATTTAGAAGTCAGTTGACACCTAGTTTCACTTTTAGGGCTGACCTCGCTTTGGACCGCCGTAGAAATGGATCAAATTGTTTAACAGAATGTTTAGAAACAATATAGAATAGTGTCTATACAACATTGATCATTACATCACGTCTTCATTTTGCAATGTTATATTTTAGGACATATTGAAAACTTTAAAAAGAAAAACGGGGGACTCTGATTTTTTTCTATTTGAATCAATTAAATTCAAATTCTAGTAAACAGGTGGAATTTAGTTCATGTAGAGTCAATAGGATCTTTTAAAGATCTAAGTCTGGGATAGACAGAAATTTAATGTGATATATTTGGTATAAGAATAGAAAATGTCAGTCAATCAGAGAAAATTAGAACAGAATATCGTCTGCATGCTGAGAGCGGAATTTTCTATTTTATACTTCCGTTAAAAACCCTATCCTTTACCACGGTGGAGAATCAATTGACACAAAACTTCAAAAATAGTCAATTATTTCTTAAGTATGTGACCGATTTAAAGTGGGATTGAATATAAGCAGAAGGGAGAAGAGGTGAGATCACGTGGTCACGCATTTGACGACGTATTTGGTTATGGTGCAGTCACACTACAGCATAATAGAGCAAGCGTTTGATAAACGTATCAAATAAGCATATGAGGTTAGACCAAACAAAAGCTGGAAAAAACAATGGTTCTAGCTTACCGTCGACGTATGAGTAGCGCACATCAGCGTACCTTTCACGTATGAGAAACGACTGCGGAACGTCAGCCTAGCTTATGCTGAGCGTAAATAAAAGGGACTTTGAAATGTGTTTCTGGAGGACAAACAGCTCCTGAAGTATCTGATCTTCATTCTAAATAAAATACAGATTGATCTTAAGCATAAAGACTAATCAACATCAAAGGCACCCAGTTCTTCTTGTTCTTGTAATTGTTCTTCTTGTTTTTCTTCTTCTTCTTCTTCTTCTTCCTCTTCTTCTTCTTCTTCTTCTTCTTCTTCTTCTTCTTCTTCTTCTTCTTCTTCTTCTTCTTCTTCTTCTTCTTCTTCTTCTTCTTCTTCTTCTTCTTCTTCTTCTTCATTATCATCATCATCAACATCATTATGCCCAAAAGATTATACGTTACTCATACGCTATAGTTTGAGATATCCGAGATATGTTTGATTTCATTTTCTGTCTTCTAAACATTTTTATCACGTGATTTGACATATTCTGTGACTTGATATTTTGTTTCTACAAGACCTAAATCGCATCCGTCTCAAACGTTTTCTGTTTTAATGTCAACGAATTTGAACGACGACAGAATATACGACAAATACAAAACGAATACCGTTAAACATGTAGTAAATTATTTAAGATGTTGAAAGTTTATATAATCATTTTGTTTATAAATGAAGGAAAAACAGCAAAAAGCGGAAGTTGTTTTTCTGATTTCCTTCATATTGAAAGGAACGTTTCATTTAGTTAAAAAAAGTCCGATTTTGTTAAGGAAAGGTTTGGTCCGATATGAATTGCCTTCAAAGTTAACGACCCACCATCGAACTTTTATTGGTTAAGGCCCAGTCACACTACAGCGTATGGAGCCAGCGTATGAGTAACGTATGGATTTTTGGGGCATACGCTGAAATACGCTGGAGATACGCTAGATGTACATAGTTATACGTTTCTCATACGCTGGGGTACGTCGGTATACGCTGATGTAGGTAGAGGGCCAAACTAATTTTTGAACATGCACAAAAATTTTCAGCGTATGCCAGCGTATAAATTTCACGCTTGCCATTCGTGTCTCATACGCTGGATACCCTAGAAGTACGCTTTATATACGTTACTCATACGTCGAGTACGCTGAAAGTACGTTACTCATACGCCGAGTACGCTGAATGTACGTTACTCATACGCCGAGTACGCTTCTTATACGTTGACCAACACGACAATAATTCATTAGAATTAGCAGTTTGAATGCTGTAGCTGGAGGAGATGATGATTATGACGACGAAGATTACACAGGACGAAGGAGAAGAAAAAGAACAAGAAGAAGAGGAAGAAAAATGAGAGGAAAGAGAAAAATGAAAAGAAGAAATAGAAGAAGGAGAAGAAGAAGGATGAGGAGGAGGAAGAGAAGTAGAAGATGAAGAAGCAGGCTTTAGCCTCCTTTCCTCCTCCTCCTCCTCCTCCTCCTCCTCCTCCTCCTCCTCCTCCTCCTCCTCCTCCTCCTCCTCCTCCTCCTCCTCCTCCTCCTCCTCCTCCTCCTCCTCCTCCTCCTCCTCCTCCTCCTCCTCCTCCTCCTTCTTCTTCTTACTAGTGAGTGTCCATTTATTTTCTATGATAAGGGCCAGTTTAATGGTGTATTGAAAAATGAACATCGGGTACTTTAGGAACTGTCTGCACATGCCCCCAGACACACTTTTTAAACTTCCTTTAGTTAACGCTCATCATACTTTAGGTTGACGTCCCGCACTCGTTTCTCATACGTGAAAGGTACGGTGATGTACGCTACTCATAAGTCTGAACACGCAGTGAGTTCACTACTCATACGTTGACGGTACGCTAAGAATTTTGTTATGATAACCGTTGTTTGATCTTAGAATAACATCATACGCTGAGAAGTTGTGCGGATAGATGATTTTCCGAAATAAACGATACGTTACTCATATGCTGGCTCTATACGCTGTAGTGTGACTGCACCATTACTTAACTCTGGTTACATAAGGTTACCCTTGGACATGACAATGTTTCGATATCGTTGTGGTATTGTTGTTGCTGCCACTGCTGTTGTTGTTATTATTAACGTCATTCTACAAAAAACAACTATGTAAACAATTATCGAAGTACAAGTATCGATGTAGTAATTGCGGATGGTATTCTTACGTGTATAAGGCACAAAACAGATGAAGTTTGCCAATTTGAAACACGTTACGGACGGCCGAAAATGTGTGAATTGCAATAATATTGAGATGATAAAAGGAAGTGTGTGTGTGTGGTTTTTTTTATTATTTTCATTTATTTATTTATTTATTTATTTATCCTTCATATTTTAAGAATCCTTTGGAGGTTTGTGGCATAATTAATCAATTAATCAACAAACGTCATTCGAATGTTTATTAATACATAATGAGGGATTGCTCTTTTAGATTGCTTTCAAAAGACACAAACTTGTATTCTGTCAGTGAAGTAAGATATCTTGAGTAGTTGATCTTTTTAGTGCCATGTCTTCTTTGAAAGATGCTGCATAGGACAAAATGGGTGTTGCTAACTATTAAATTATATGGTTTGTGCGTGTATGATTTAGCTCCGAAAATATTGAAATCTATGAATGTTGGTTATCAGCATTTTCTTCTTTTTTTGTCTCCATGTTTTCTCAAGGTTGTTCCGTAAGAGAAGTCAAACCAGGCCCCGGTTTCTCGAAAAAAACTTTAGTACGTTCTCATGCTCAAATCTGAGCACCGTGCTCAAATCGCACAAAATCCACGTGAACTTCAATCGAATACCCTTCAACGTTGGAGAGTATCCCTTTGAAGTTGAGCATGTTTTATGAGAATATACTTAAGTTTTTTCGTGAAACCGAAGCCAGGCCTTGTTTGGGAAAGGGTAATGCATATTTGACAAATTCACAGGTAAAACATTTTTTTCAACTTTTCAATGGGATTAGATTTGAAAGAGTAACGTGAAAAAAAACTATGGAAAATGCTAATAGTGGCTTTTGAATTAATGTGACATTCAATGATACTCGCCAGAAAAACTTGTGTGACACGCTTGATAGATTGGTGCAGTTAATGAGTATGTTGCGTTAGTAACTGTCCATATTGGATGTAGTATATGTCAATCAAGTAACATGGTAAAGATGGCAACGCTGAGGGATTTACAAATGGCATTAGCGGAGAAAATAGAAGAGTTACATCAACGTGACGCTCTTATAGATGAACTGGAGGGCGAACTGGATGAAAAGGATAGTTTAATTCAGAATCTGAGAAATGAGTTGGAAAAGTACCGGTCAGTTCTCAAGGTGACCGCTGTCACACAGAAACAGCGTCCTCTTGCTGAAGTAAATTATCGTGAGAAAAGGACAGCCATATCTGCGGAACCGGTTCGTTTTGTAAATATAGGAAATATTAGACGGATATGGAAACGGCAAACGTGAGTACTTTTTAAACATGATCAAAGTACCTTTCTTCCGTCGAGAAATTCTCTGTTTGTGTCATTCAAAGTTGTTATTCGCATAAAACATTACTTAATAAAAATTTCTCAACAGTATTTTGGTCTAGACATATTTCCAACGCCGTTTTTGTTCATATGTAAACTGTAATATAGGCTTATTCAAATAGCTTGTAAGCTCCACTTACCGAAGGCCAGCGAGCTATTGTTATGGCTTTGTGCCCGTTTTGCGTCCGTCTGTCCGTGCGTCCGTTAACTTTTTCTTTAAAAATCTTCTCCTCTCATACCAGTGTGCCAATTTTTTGCGGGAATCTTCCTTGGGTGACCCTTTACTTTAATTTATCGATGTTGATATGTCAAACACTACCTGAATTATGAGTGAAATTGTGACCAGGGTCCTACTGTTCTCAAGACGACAATGTTTTGAATTTTTCAAATCTGAGAGACACTACAAACACAGAATTAATGTGATATAAAACAGACACTTTATGTGAATTTGAGAAATTACAGGGAAAATGCTTGTTTTCATAGAATATCATTTTCTTTTGCTAAGCAATAAAATGCTTTCAAAATATGTAGGCTACCTCTTTACCATCTGTTGGGAAAAGGGGTTAATGCACTTAAATGCCATTTCAAATCAGGCGAACTAATCACGTAATGATTCTAATTGTCTTGAAAATGTGTGGAAGAGAGGTTTTACGATCGCGTGAGTTAATTAGTTAATAAAAGTTGACATAGCCCGCCTAATTGATTCTCACACGGGAATGATCCTTGCACCTTCCTGCACACACAACACTGTATTTGAAACAACAGGTGAAAACATCACACCCTTGTCAGAATCGACGTACACCACAGTCTCACGATGATCGAGTATTTACGTGCTTCACAGATCCATGGCATTCCTTTCAATACGTGACATGATTGATAAATAAGCGTAATCATTCAATATGAGAGTACCAAATGGCACGTGTGTCGCGTGTCCCGGACACTTCCCGTCAATATAGATCCTACACACCGATTTGTCACTGTTGAAGATTGTCTGATCACTCCACTCATGATTCAAAACTGTATTATAACTACATGACTTGTATACTAATACTGTACTGCAGTACAAGTATGATTTCTTCTTCATATGTATTTTATTATTTTTATGCCCCCGATAGGGAGGCATCATAAATTTGACTTGTCTGTCCGTCCGTCCGTCTGTCTGTCCGTCTGTCTGTCCGTCCGTCTGTCCGTCATTCCGTCCAAAAACTTTAACATTGGCCATAACTTCCTTATTACTTAACATATTCGCTTCATACTTTACCACAACATTCCTTGGTACATTACCTTTCTGTAGGCACATACTTTGGTGACCTTGACCCCTGGATGACCTTGACCTTGAACATAGATTGGCCATAATTTAAAATCAAAGCGGTGTCGGGGGCATTGTCATCTTACAGTGACAGCTCTTGTTTATTATTTTTTTTATTTTTTTTTATTCATTTACCTATTTTTTCATTGATTTATTTATTGATTGATTTATTATATACATGTATTTATTTGAATGTAAATGGTATATTTTTCGAGATATGTGATTGTAAAACTGCGGTAGGGATTCATTAATAATTGCTTCATACACATTACATGTGTTATCTTTATCAATGCTTAAATAGATGGGTATAAGACGTAGGTGTATCAGCTAAACTGACATCTACATTGCGTAAAAATAACTCATTTAAAACTGAACATGCTCAGTCAGGTAACGATTGATGATTTATCAGGCCCGTGAGAAGCAATTTCATATTGGGATGGCTAAAGCCAATGTATCTGAATATCGGGGGGGGGGAGCTAAAATGGATTCTCCCAAAATTTCAGTGTAAAGTAGGGAAACTTCTGCATTTTTGGCCAATTTTGGAGGGGCTAAGCCCCCGCTAGCCCCCTGTTCCTACGGACCTGTTTATATGACAAAATTAAGTGTGGTGCAATGTGGAAGCTGTTGTAGACTACAAAATGGATGTTAATAAAGATAGGACTTGTGTAAAATTTCCGAATAAAGATTAAGGCGTCGGGAAGAAATGCTGCACTTTCTTCATTTCTTGCAATGTTTATCCAAACCGTTTCTATACGGGCGTCAAAACCAGGTCTTGTTTCTGTCACTGTTTTGTGACTGTTCATAATAGAAGCCGACAGTCTGCAACCTTGTGCGTCCTTGTGCGTCCTTGGGCTCCTCGCTACGACCTCGCTGCGTCCCTGTTGCGTCTACGGCGACTGTTCTGCGTCCTTGGTCGTAGCTATGTCGCAGTAAAGTGGCATTAAGGTCGCGAGGTTTGACTGTGTGAGGGGTATAAGCAATGGATTTATCATTGCTCTGTTATACCAGAGTTTATTTTTATGCCCCCTTTCGAAGAAAAGGGGGGTATATTGATTTGCAAGTGTCGGTCGGTCGGAAGGTCGGTCGGTCGGTCGGTCGGTCCGTATGTCGGTCGTTCTGTCCGTAGACCAAACCTTGTCCGGAGCATAACTCGAAAAGTATTAAAGGTAGAATCATGAAACTTCACAGGTGGATAGATATCATCATGGAGAGGTGCAGTGCACAAGAACCGTAACTCTGCCGATCAAATTTTTGGAGTTATTGCCCTTTGTTGATTTTCAAAGTTGATTCTTGTCCGGAGCATAACTCAAAAAGTATGTTAGGTAGAATCATGAAACTTCACAGGTGGATAGATATCAGCATGGAGAGGTGCAGTGCGCAAGAACCTTAACTCTGCCGATCAAATTTTTGGATTTATTGCCCTTTGTTGATTTTCAAACTTGATTCTTGTCCGGAGCATAACTCATAAAGTATGTTAGGTAGAATCATGAAACTTTACAGGTGGATAGATCTCATTATGGAGAGGTGCAGTGCACAAGAACCGTAACTCTGCTGATCATATTTTTGGAGTTATTGCCTTTTGTTGATTTTCAAACTTGATTCTTGTCCGGAGCATAACTCAAAAAGTATGTAAGGTAGAATCATGACACTTTACAGGTGGATAGATCTCAATATGGAGAGGTGCAGTGCACAAGAACCGTAACTCTGCCGATCAAAATTTTTGAGTTATTGCCCTTTGTTGATTTTATAACTTGATTCTTGTCCAGAGCAAAACTCAAAAAGTATGTAAGGTAGAATCATGAAACTTTACAGGTGGATAGATCTCATTATGGAGAGGTGCAGTGCACAAGAACCATAACCTTGCCGATCAACTTCTTGGAGTTATTTCCCTTTGTTGATTTTTACACTTAATTATTAACCTTGCCTATATCTCATGTATTTTTACACATACAGACTTGATATCTCACACATAGATACCTCCTATCAACATCATTCACATTTGACCATGACCTTTGACCTTGTGACCTTGACCTTGGAGTTTGACCTACTTTAAAAAAAAATAAACCGGGCATATATCTCATGACCTATTACACATACAGCCTTGATATTTCACACATGGACACCTCCTACCAAGACCTTTCACAATTGACCATGACCTTGGACCTTGTGACCTTGACATTGGAGTTTGACCTACATTTTCAAAAAATAAACTGGGCCGATATATCATGTCCTTTTACACATACAGCCTTGATATTTGACACATGGAAACCTCCGACCAAGACCTATCACTTATGACTATGACCTTGGATCTTGTGACCCTGACCTTGGAGTTTGACCTACTTTTAAAAAAAATAAACTGGGCCTATATCTCATGTGCTATTGCACATACAGCCTTGATATTTCACACATGGACACATCCTACCAAGACCTTTCACATTTGACAATGACCCTGGACCTTGTGACCTTGACCTTGGACTTTAACCTACTTTTATAAAATTTTAACCTAGCTGATATATCATGTCCTTTTACACATACAGCCTTGATATTTGACACATGGACACCTACGACCGAGACCTTTCACATTTGACCATGACCTTGGACCTTGTGACCTTAACCTTAGTGTTTGACCTACTTTTATAATACATTAACCTGGCCTATATTTCATGTCATTTTACACATACAGCATTGATATTTCACATATGGTCACTTCCAACCAAGACATTTCACATTTGACCATGACCTTGGACCTTGACCTTGAAGTTTGACCTACTTTTAAAAAACTTAAACTAGGCCTATATCTCATGTCCTGTTACCTATACAGTCTCAATATCTTACACATGGGCACCTCCTACCAAGACCTTTCACATTTGACCATGACCTTGGACCTTGTGACCTTGACCTTGGTGATTGACCTACTGTTATAATACATTAACATAGCCTATATTTCATGTCATTTTACACATATAGCCTTGATATTTCACACATGGTCACTTACAACCAAGACATTTCACATTTGACCATGACCTTGGACCTTGACCTTGGAGTTTGACCTACTTATAAAAAACTTAAACTATGCATATATCTCATGTCCTGTTACCTATACAGCCTCAATATTTTACGCATGGACACCTCCTACCAAGACCTTTCACATTTGACCATGACCTTGGCCTGTGTGACCTTGACCTTTGATTTTTACATACTTTTAGAAATCTTTAACCTAGCCTTTATCTTATGTCCTATTACACCTACAGCCTTGATATTTCACACATAGACACCCCTGCCAAGACCTTTAACATTTGACCATGACCTTGAATATTGCAACCTTGACCTTGGAGTTTGACCTACTTTAAAAAAAACTTAAACCAGGCATATATATCATGTCCTTTTACACCTACAGCCTTGATATTTCACACATGGACACCTCCAACCAAGACCTTTCACATTTGACCATGACCTTGGCATTTGGCCTACTTTTAGAAACTTTAATCTGGCCTATATTTCATTTTACTTTTACATATACAGCCTTGATATTTCACACATAGACACCTCCTACCAAGACCTTTCATATTTGACCATGACCTTGGACCTTGTTAACTTGACCTTGGACTTTGACCTACATCAAATGTAGGCACTTGAAGGGGGCATATATGTTTTACAAACATCTCTTGTTTAAATTCGTTTTTGTAACTGAACCTACTTGTATAAATGATCATACATGAAGATCTACTTGTAAATTCTAATTCGAATGATACAGGGTGTTTCATAATATGTGTTACCATTTTGACTCTTAAGTATGTTTGAATTAAAAAAAATGCACATTTGAATGAAAAGTACAATGCGAAAATAGACATAATAATTTCTTATTTGACTTATAACAAAATTTTATTACATTCCTAGCAGTGAAATCCTGGATTTTCACAGTGAAATAAATTTTGATATTTCACTGCAGTGAAATATTTCACTCCTGCCGAAACTACTTTTTTATTCTTTTCTCCACATTAATTCATTATCCTTTACAGATTCCATGCATGCATAACATCGTAAATGTATGTCAAATAAAATCTACCTGCAAAAAAGAAAAACATCTAAAGAGAACTAGCCTATATTCTTTGTTTTCGCCCTTTTTCTACATTTTTATCATGAAAGCGAAGATCTATCCAGCGCTGGAGTGTTGAAGGGAAACATGACGAAATTTGTTCCGTGATAGGCCTATATTCAAATCACTTGACACAGACTGTTGTTTTTTACGCCTGCTCAAAGCAACCGAACGACACATCACAGAATTGGATAAAGATTGTTGCTAGACCATCCCTTTTGTCTAAAACACGCTAAACCAATAATTTTCCGCTGAAAATTCTGTTTCTTTAACAAATCTGTCCTTCCAGTTGTTGACCTTGTTGTTGTTGTTTTTATTTTTAACTTAGACTGGACTTTTGGAAAATTTAGACTAGAAAGGTTGAAATTTATTCAGTTCTCTTTTTATTCGTTCATTACAATTATTTTTGATAATTTAATGTCCAGATAGATTATTCATTCTTTGCTCGCTTCAAATTTAAACAAAATGGCGGCCTTTTTTTCTGAATACACAAAGAACATGTATACATGCGCGGTGTAAAGCCTTGGATCAGATTGGAATAAGAACGTTATTTTTTTAAAAGATTTTACCCCAAATTGAGGGTTAAATTCCCAAAATAGGTATGTAATAAATATACTGAGAGGCAAAAATAAGTATACACCCTAGTTCTTCCACATATTCTAAGAAAACGATGTATAGATTATTACGATTTCTAAACGCCACGGATGAAGGTCGTTTGTTTTATGTACACTTCTTCGCCTACCCGTCTATTTGTCCTTCCTTCCGTTGCGAAGGGTTTTTCCAATCATACAGCGGCACCGAAAAGGGGGATTTAAGAAATAAATTAACACAATAATTCACGTTGACACAGGCCCTACATTTATGAACGGATTTGGATAAATTGTTCGCAGAAAGAGTCTAGTTACTAGGATCATGCGTATATTGTTAGTGCTTTCCATATCATGGTGCGTCATGGCAAAAGGGGGCTTGATGCAAGCAAGTTATCTGACATAACCCCTTCTAAATTTATAGACGGATTTGGATAAAATTTGCACAGGATGTTCCTATGCTACCTGAAAAAGTGTATATTGTGTCACGTTTCTTTCGTATTACGCTGCGTCATAGTAAAATGGGTCTTAATGGCAAAAATGGGTATGTCGATCGCTTTCTACCTGCCACCGAGAATTGTGTTATGATGTTAGAGAAAATTTAACGTTGTGATTTGTTGTGATAATTGATAAAGAATTCCAATTAGGATAAACAGCAATATTTGATGCTCCACTAAGTCGCACGTGCAAATTTGCAAGATCGGCATGTAGCAAAAGTACAGGTAGCCAAGCAATTCCAGGTAAAATTTAACAAGACTGCATTATTGGTCTATGAGTAGGAATAAATAGTGCAAAATTTTGAGTCAATATAATGGAAATTAAGAGAGATATCGAAAATCAAAAAGTCTATACTTTCTTTTGCCTCTCAGTATAGATTAACTAACTGAACAAATGTGATATGAAAATTATTTTACTCGAATGGGGTGAGATGCGGTTAAAAAACTCATCCTAGCGGACTCGTTTTTTCAACCGCACCACACCCCATTCTCGTGAAATAATTTTCATATCACATTTGTTCAGTTAGTTAATCTCTATATATTTGCACTCAGGATTGACATGAATTCAATCTCACACATATTACAGTCTGTAAGCTTTGTCAGGAATGGTTAATTGCAAATCAACTTAGAGAAAAGATACATTTGTCAATGATGATTTACTTCGACCTATCAAGATGAACAACAAAAGAAAGTTCCCTTTCATCTCGCAGTCTTTATTATAAATCCATATTTACTATTATTGGTTGTAACTTTGTTATCCTAATTGAAACAGATGCATTCACGTGCGAAATCTCAAGTAGTTACAACCTGCTGTATAGCTTGGTTTCAGGATTTGTATATTTACGTTATATCTCTAAAAAAATCAAGGCACGCAACCGTGATAAACCTTCAGAATTACAGTAATTTATCTTTCCTTGGTCTGAATATACAAATAAATCAGAAAATCAGAGACTTGCACTTTCATTTAGCGTTATCATCTCTATTTATCAGACTGACACAATTCTACCTGCAGTACAGTCTTGTCAATGTTACATTAGACTGTACTTTACTTATAGCACTACAATAGTATTCAACGCTTTTATTTTGCTTTATTATGACATTTGACGAAAGGCAATTGTCTATCGTCAGTGGGTGTGAATTATCTATGTGTGTGAAGCATCCAGCTCGTTTTGGATATTGTAGTAGTACTGGAGCGCGAAATACCAGGAATCCATGTTAGGTGTCCAAGCTGTTGCGATATAACCATAGCAGTTGCAAACGGTGTTACTCGTAAATCCCAATAAATCAAATAGTTTACTTTTATACATACATATTTGGGTCGGAAAAAACGTTGGTTGCAGCACGAGTTTTGCCAAGGAATACTAATATGGATTTTTGTTCATTTAAATAATAGCGAACGATTTTATCCAGTTTACCGTGACATAATTTCGGATAAACAATAGTAGGTAGCTTGATTCAAGCCTTAGCGACGAGATTTTATAACAACACCGACGATTCATCAAAATATCAAGATAAACCACATGTATTTGTAGCACAAGATTCTTTGCTATTGCAAGGTAATAGTTCGAATAATGTGTCTGGCTCATTTGTAGAATCCCTTTACTTTTTCCCAAAAAATGATCTCAATGATTTTTGTAATTTTTCTGGTCGTTTGGATCATTCTTTTGAAATAAATCTTACACCTGAGAAAATACTCAGCGAATGCAGAAATCAGAAAAGTGCACAATTTCCGACCTGAAAATGGGCTAATTTTGCCGTATTTACGGTGGAGATTGTGCATGATTTGATGGATAATTCTACGGACAAATTTGCCTTTCTTCAAGACATTTTGCGAAAACTTTCTAATCTGCATCAATTTTCAAACGGTTTATTGCAAATACCCCGCTTTATTGGGGTATGTTGTATGACTTACATGAAACCTTTATGTACTTTTTGCAAAAATTGATCTCAACCGACAAGAAAAACGACAAAAATATGTTATCGTTTTTCTGGTCGATTTAAAGCAATTTTTGGGAAAAGTATAAGGAATTTTCAGTAACATACTGAGGAAAAAAATCAGTAAGATGGGGTACATGCAACGAACCGCTTGAGAATTAACTCATAAATAAGAAATTATTGCACATTTTCTTACCTGAAGCATGGCTAATTTTGCCGTAGTTGTTACCATATCGTTTTGTGGTCGGTTGGGAACAATTTTTTAAAAAAAGTAAATGGATTCCACAAATAATCCATATAAAAGAGCTCAGCAAGGTGGTGTACATGCAGCAAACCTTTTGAAAGTTGACACAGAATTAACACAGTTATTGTAAACCATTTGACCGGAATGGAGATCATTTTTGTCCGTAGTCGTTATCCATCACATCATGCAAAACCGTGATATTTCTTATCTTTTCTCTAGTGCACAATCGAGACCTGACGTTGGCATCACTTATAGTTTTAAGGTGTAGACAAAAGCAAAACTAAAACATGCTGATAAACAATATTTTGTATATTTCGTTATTATATAATTAAATTCTTAATGTTATCAGCATTCGCCGTGTCTTCTGTAGCATGATTTGAATTGGAGCAGTGTGAAGTCTTGCCGATTCGCAAAGCGTTTACCGACCCTATGTTGTATAGAAGAATCAGCTGCAAGTTCTTCTTTATTTACATTTTCCCTTACCTCAATAATCTTAACTAAACCTATTTGAAAATTACTGCAAACTAATTACAAATGTTATGGATATTGAGATACTTTGTATGTAGCTCTCGGTTTACGTCAATCGTTTCCCAAACTGCTCTATTTAGGATTGCCATTACCGGCATTGTTTGTGAAGGGACTAACATCCAGTGACCATGCTAGTTACGTGAGTTAGAAGGATTTAGTCTTATTTAAACCCTTTCCCAAACAACAAAATCTAAGGGTGATTCACTTCAAAACTGCGACATAATGATAAAATGGATGTTATTCAGGATATAATTTGTGTAACATATGACACAGAAAATATCGAGAAAAAGAAACTGCTGGTTATCAGCAGTTTCTTCTTTTGTTTCAATGTTTTCCCAAGCAATTTTTATTAGGGACGTCAAAAGCAGGTCTTGTTTTGGGAAAGGGTTTTTCGAGGTGTAGACCGTAATGTGAGAGCTTTTTTTCACGAAACATATAACAAGATAGCAATCTGAAACAGACCCGCCTTTATAATTCCATCACGTTCTATGAAACACGTTTCAAGGAATATCATGTAATACCTGCTATGCTCAAAAGAATACGTTTAGTCAGTAATTTGGACGGTCAACTGTTCGGTCCAAATGCAAAAGAAATCAGTGTAGAATTTCACACAATATTAATTTTGTTCAATCAATACTTAACATAAACCTTCAAGTTTTTAGCTCACCTTAGCACGAAGTGCTGAGGGTGAGCTATTGTGATCGCTCACCGTCCGTCGTCCGTCTGTCCGTCCGTCTGTCTGTCCACAATTACTAAAAAATCTTCTCCCAAACTATATGGTCTAGAGTCTTGAAATTTTGTATGTAGTATTGTCTCAATGCCCTCTACCAAAATACTTCAAATTATTGTGCTTATAGAAAAATTGGCCCTATGTTGTGGGGTTTAAGGTTTCACACAGAAACACAGTTTTCTCAAAGACTATTTGGCCTAGAGTCTTGAAATTTTGCATGAATTTACATGTCATAAACCTCTAACAGAACACTAAGAATCATCACATTGCAAGGAAAGAAGCCATATGTTGTGGGTTCTGGAATTTTCAAGTGAGGAATTGTTTTGACCAGGTAGATTTTATCACATATCATTATCCCTAAAATAACAGTTTGGGTCTATAAATCAGATTATGCAGATCATAATATCTGATAAAGAATGCATGGAGCTACAGATAAAAGGAGGCAAATCATTCTTTATTTGATGTTTAAAATCTAAACGCTTTGTTATGGGTACTCATTTGAATAGTCTTGATTTAAGAATTCAAATGAATACCCTCAACATAGGGTGTTATAATATTAAAAAGATATTTTATGATCCCTCTGTTACCTGTATCCCTGAGGCACTTAACGTTTGTTTACTGATCTGGGGATCAACTAAATACTTTAACCCTTTCCTGGAAAGACCTTGTTTTGAAGTCCCTATTAGAAAAGGCTTTGGAAATTAATTAGTCAAATGAAGAAAATGCTGATTCTCCTTTTACCTCAATATTTTATTTTATTCAATATTTTATATGCTAGTTTATTGTAAACGAATCCTATTTGTACCGCTGTCAATTTTGTATTCTGAACTTTCAAATTGGAATAGTCTATTTCTTTTCTGTACTTAATGTACGGGAAAGCATTATGCCCTTTCTCTACCATACACAGGTTTGCCTCACGGACAGAAAAGGCTTGTAAATGATATGGTAAAAGAAGAAAATGTTGATAACTTGATAGCCTGTGTTGTCTCATTTTGCCTCATCATTTTCTCTGCATTTTTATACATGAATGCAGTCTTTATCAACACATGTTTTACCATCTACAGCAGCTTTTAATTATGTCTTCTCTTATGTTATGTCGTTTGGAAAAGGTATAACCACAACCAAATCCTTACTGTTCAATGAGTATTTCGCCTTTGTTGTGGGTTCCATATAAATGACAGAGGGCAATGTTTGACAATCTTTTCAAATTGTAAAGGCCTGAAGATAATTTTTTTGCCTCGTTTAAGAACTACAGAATTATTCCTATGCTTTAGACTTTTGCATTTTGTTTAGAAAAAAGTGCCTAGAAGTTGTGTGTCGTATTGCCTTGTTAAACAGAAGAGTTCAAGTTATCATTACGCTTTGAAAATAAGCTCTACCATGAGGTATTCTAGATTTGAAAAAGCAGGAACAGGTTTAAAATTGTCTTAGAATTTCCAAACCTTCTATGGTTTCTAAATATTATAGCCAATTTAGCCCATTGACCTCTTTCCAAAATTAATGCTTCGATTTGTCTATGTGCAATGGAAATTCAGCAAAATGTTGTGGATTTTCTGATTTTAAATACAGATATAGTGAAAAATCTTTGACAATCTTTCCCCAAATTGTGCTTTGAAATTAAATGTGTACGAGGGGCGTTCAATTAAAAGTGGTACTAATGGTCCACCATACCTCGTGGTTCTATGGAACTAATGGTGCTTGCGGCTATTTGACGGGAAAATTACTGTCTATACTTGGTCAAAATTTGAGACAAATTCGTTGACTCTTTCAAAAGTTATTGAACTTTTAAGTTCGTTCTTTCATATTCACTGGCTATTTCGCTGTGCGCAAAATGGAAAACGAACTGAAGTAGGATGTACGGGTCTACATTAAAGGTCGCATAGGCTTTGAAACATCTGCATCACATGTATATAATGAACTATATCAGATTTGTGGACATTCTAACGTTGAATATATGTCAGTTTTTAGGAAGATAATAAAAATTAGAATTAGTAAAATTGGCATGATTGATGCCCCACCCCTTTCAGGCAACCCGGGTAGAGGTAGTACCAAAGCAAATGTTGCTGTAGATTCCGACATGACCGAAAAAGACGCATGGTTCAATGTGCAAGAAATAACAGATAAAGTTGGTTTTTCATCGGGGACATGTTATACGATTTTGACGAAAGGGTTGAAACACAGAAAGGTTTATGCCCATTGGGTCCCCATCTGCTGCCTAAAGGACAGAGAGCAACCCGTGCAAAATTTATTTTGAAATAATGCAATAAATGCAACAAATGTGAGGTTTCTGAACTTTATTCATATGATTGAACAATAATCTACTGTTATGAGCACATATGGCGTGTCATTAGCAAGCAATAGTTGCGAAAAGATCAGGAAAGGTCCGTAATAGCAAAAAATTAAAAGCGCGGCAAAAGTTTTGTACGCGGTAATTTTCAAATGCAACGGATGTATTGTTCAAATTACTGTTTCAAATATTACCAATATCGCAGGTCATTCATACAAGAAATGTATGTCGGTGAGAGTAAAGAAATATCACGAAAAGAGCAGGTCTAGGACCGGCTAAAGAGGCATGTGCCAAATCCACGACAACGGAGCTGTCCACAGGTGTCATCTTGTCCAAGACTTTCTGAAAGAGACACATGCTGCACAGCGTCTTCATCCACCTTTATAGCCGGGCTTAAGCCAGTGTGGGCTTTTTGTGTTCCCCATGATGACGAAAAAAGTCTCTGGTCGTCGTTATAGGCCTTCATGTTCCATATGCAGTGCCATTTACCAGTGTCTGCGGGGTGTTTCAAAAGAGGCCCATTTATTGGCATATAAGTAATGGATATCAAAACTTCAGAAGTGTGTGGGTGTCAAAGAAGATTACTTCGAAGGATTGAAGAAACTTAAAATTGAATTGCGACATAACTATGGCTTATAGAACCCCAGTTCCAAAATTAATTGAACGTCCCTCGTACCATTGTCATATGACTCCTTTTCAAAATCCTCTTTTCAAAATCCTCGGAGATTTAAAATGTTTGCTAAAAAGTATGTCTCAGGGCGCTCTAAGGTGAGCGATATAGGACCATCTTGGTCCTCTTGTTTTTTTTTTTTGGGGGGGGGGGGGGGGGTTCAGTTTGTACGATTGCGAAGTACGAAGTGTAAGGCTTGCAATTGAATGATAAGGTCACGTGATGTATAATAAATCACATTATGGAAATGTGCAGTGCACAAGAACCGTTACTCTGCCGATCATATTTTTGGAGTGATTGCCCATTGTTGATATTCAAACTTAATTCTTATCCGGGGCATAACTCAAAAAGTATGTCGGATAGAATCATGAAACTTCATAGACAAATAGATTTTATTATAGAGAGGGGCAGAACTGTTACTCCACCAATCTTATTTTTGAGTTATTGCCGTTTGATGATTTTTGAACTTAGTTCTTGTCCGGAGCAAAACTCAAAAAAATATATAGGGTAGAATCATCGAACTTCATAGGTTGATAGAACTCATTATGGAAAGGTGCAGTGCACAAGAACCGTTACTCTGCCAAACATATTTTTTGATTGATTTTCCAACTTAATTCTTGTCCGGAGCATAACTCAAAAAGTATATAAGTAGAATCATGAAACGTTATAGATTCTCTTATGGAGAGATTAATGCACAAGAATCGTTACTCTGCTGATCATATTGTTGGGATCATTGCCAATTGTTGATTATCAAACCAAATGCTTGTCCGGAGCATAACTCAAAGGTATGAAGGATAGAACCATGAAACTTTATAGATGGATAGATCTCATTATGGAGAGGTGCAGTGCTTAAGAACTGTTGCTAATTAAAGTGTTTGAGTTATTGCCCTTTGTTGATTTTCAAACTTTATTCTTGTCCGGAGCATAACTCAAAAAGTTTGTATGGTAGAATCACGAAACTTCACAGGTTGATAGATGTCATTCTGAGGAAGTGCAGTGCACAAAAAACGTAACTTTGTGGATAACGTATTTGTACTTATTTCCCTTTGTTGAGTTTTCATTCTTAATTTTTGTCCGGAGCATAAATCTCAAAGTATGCAAAGTAATTTCATGAGAATGTAACACTGCCTGTCATATTTGTGTAGTTATTGCCCTTTTGTGTATTTACCACTGAACTGCTTCAATTGTTAAAGGTAGGTATATTCTGATTTTTTTCGGGAGAAAGGGCGGAGCCTAGTAAACGGTTATTACATTGAAGATTGAGGAGAAACAGCGTTTTCAATTAGCGGTAAATCGTCGGTGTTATTGCAAATTATTGTAATTGCAGCTTGAATCAAGCTGTATTTACGAGGTTATTTAATAACACGTTTTACGATCGCACAGTCTTTCAATTTCGAAATGTTTTCATGCTCGTGCCGCACGTTTTCCCCTTATGTTAACCAAGGTATCGAGAAGTAAACTCGTCGAATAACCTTTTGGCTTAGCCACACCCTTTCAGGTGAATAAAAACGCAATATACTTGAGGGGGCATACATGTTTTATAAACATTTCTTGTTTACCTTATTACACGATTTTAATTTCAAATCAATAATTTGATATCCTTGCGTTAATGAATAAGATCAGTTTTAGTCGGTCACTCTTTTTTGGCCAGTTATATGGTACAAAAAACGACAAAATGGCATGTGTATCTTAAATGGTTGTATGAGGTCAAAGTCTTATGCAAAGGCACATGAAGTCCCTTGGGTTAGATTTGATATTTAGCGTAAACAGTTTTACCAGATCTATCCACATTTCGATTCACCTAATTGAAGTTAAATGGCTCGTGCCCCCCTACCAGAATTTCCACAGACTCTACCAATTATTACTTAACCCTTTCCTATATAAATATAACAACACAATGATACAATTACTTAGCCTTGTTGATGACGAAATATATGTTTAAATTAGCAAACTATTTGTGTAAATGAACAATTGAGCTCAAGAGGAAGTGGTAATTTTTATAATACTCGCCGCTACCTTCAATGTATTCCACTAGTTGTTTTTATTATGTTGGCAAAAACATGTGTTGTTTAGGAAAGAGTTAATTCATCGTAACAAATGTAATTTACGAGAAACTCAAAATTAGGTCTTCCGGACTTGACCATCCGCCGGGTGTAAAATGATTTTTAGATCACACAATACGAAGAGTTATCGCCATGCCCAAGGATTTGGACATCGGCGTCTGCGTCGGCGCTGGCGTCTGTGAAAACTTTATCTTGGCGAATTGCTATGATAAAGTATTAGTATTTCACACATCGATGCCTATAACAAAGACCCTTCATTTGGGACCATGGCTTTTGTTTTCGTGGTCACGACCTTGGTGTTCGAACTGAATTTTGACCGTTTAAAAACACTTTAATCTGGCATATATTTTATGTCCTCTTATACCACAGCCTTGATATTTCACATGTGGATATCTGTAACCACAACCTTTCCATTGGAACAATGACTTTTGACTTCATGAATTTGATCTTGGAGTATGACCTTTAAAAAACAAGACTTCAACCTGGTCTTAAAAAATTACCTGGCCTATATATCATGTCCTATTATACTCCGTAAATATTGACCTGAGCCCGGTGAAAATGAAATGAGTAATTATGACTCAGAATAATCGATAATCGCCAGCAATCCTCACTGTCGAGCAGAGTCGATAGTTTCCATATGCATTTTGACTTTGTATTCTGCACATGCTTCTCGTTTCACCATATGCTGGAAAGCGATAATTTCGCATTACAATTACTCATTGCATATTCAACAGGCTCAGGTCAAAATTTACGGAGTATACAGATATTGCCTAGATATTTCATACATGTATACCCAAAGACTTTTCATTTGTGACCATGACCTTTGACCTTGTTACATTCATTGACCTTGCAGTCTGACCTACTTGTAAAGAACTTAAACTGGACCTATATCTTATTACACATACAACCTCTATTTTTCAATGATGGATACCTCCTACCAAGACCTTTAATTTGGAACCATGACCTTTGACCTTGTGACATTGACCTTGGAGTTTCACCTACTTTTAAAGATCTTTGCCTCATGTGAAGAATATTTTGTGACCATAACTATCAGGCACGTAGGAAGCAATTTCATATAGGGGTGGCTGAAGCCCCTGTGTCTGAATATTGGGGAGGGGGGGGGAGGGGGGCTAAACTGGATTTTCTCTACATTTTAGTATTACTTATTTTTGGCCAACTTTCGGGGGCCCTGTTCCAACGGGTCTGACAATGTGGCCTTGTTTTTCGAGTTTGACCTGATTTTCAAAGAGATTTAAGCCTCTCTTACAACCGGACGTACGTGCTCCTGCGTGCGGTCTGCGTGCAGTCTGCGTCTAAAACGTACGTTAAGTCGTGCGATGCACGCACGTGCAACGTACGATTTTGGTGGACGCAACCACGACGCAGACTGCACGCAGCAAAGAATTGACCGGACAATATTTTAAGGCGCTCTTACAACCCGTCGTGCGTCTTTATAAATAGTGCGATTTTGCAGAGTTTAAAACATACGATTTACAAAGACGCACGACGGGTTGTAAGAGAGGCTAAACCTAGGTATAGTCCAGCAAGATTGACCCGGGAAATCTGCATTTGTAATGACCCCGCTACGGCAATGTTTTGTTAAGACGCTCAGCTAACGGACTCTGCACACGAACATTAAGTTGTCCCAGTTTAATTTTGGTGGAGTATAATATCTTGTGTTTTGTTACACATACAGTCTTGATATTTCATACAATAATACACTCCACCAAGACCTTTTTTGTAGCCATGACCTTTGACCTTGTGACCATGATTTAGAAATTTGCCATTTTTTTTTCAAAAGTTTATCAATACGGCCTTTATCTTATGTACTATTACAGGCAGAAATATGATATTGCACTGTTACAACCCGTTTTGTAATAATCACCCGTTTTTTAATAAATATAACAAAGTGGGGGATTATTACAAAACGGGTTACAATGTCTAACCCGTTTTGTAATAACCCGTTTTGTAATAAAATTATATATTTTCCCGGTAACTACTATTTGCATCCAATACTCAATGTTAGCTATTTTAATCATATTCAGAACAGCTGTGCGAACTTTAAATTGAAATAATTTCAGTTTTGCAGCGAAATTAACAAATGTAGAAAAATGATATAACGCAGTTTGAAATACTGTATTACAAAGTGGGGGATTATTACCAAACGGGTAAGAACGCCTAACCCGTTTTGTAACAACCCGTTTGGTAATAAAATTTTCACATTGTTTTCAATAACTGATATTTGCATAAATTATGCAGTGTAACGTAATTTTAACTCTTTCTAAACTATTGTACGTCTGTAAAGAAGCAATTTTCATCTTAAAAGGAAAATTTCATCCGCAGATCATTGATATAACGCAGTTTGTGATAAAATATTACAAAGTGGGGGATTATTACAAAACGGGTTACAATGTCTAACCCGTTTTGTAATAACCCGTTTCGTAATGAAATTATATATTTTCCCGATAACTAGACAGTCTACTATTTGCATTCAATACTCAATGTTAGCTATTTTAATTATTCTCAGAACAGCTGTGCGAACTTTAAATTGAAATAATTTTAGTTTTGCAGTGAAAATAACAAATGTAGAAAAATGATATAACGCAGTTTGAAATAATGTATTAAAAAGTGGTGGATTACTACCAAACGGGTAAGAACGCCTAACCCGTTTTGTGACAACCCGTTTGGTAATGAAATTTTCACATTGTTTTCAATAACTGATATTTGCATAAATTATGCAGTGTAACGTAATTTCAACACTTTCTGAACTATTGTACGTCTGTAAAGAAAGCAATTTTCATCTTAAAAAGAAAATTCCATCCGCAGACCATTGATATAACGCAGTTTGTGATAAAGTATTACAAAGTGGGGGATCATTACAAAACGGGTTACAATGTCTAACCCGTTTTGTAATAACCCGTTTTGTAATAAAATTATATATTTTCCCGATAACTACTATTTGCATCCAATACCTAATGTTAGCTATTTTAATCATTCTCAGAACAGCTGTGCGAACTTTAAATTGAAATAATTTTCGTTTTGCAATGCAATTATCAAATGTAGAAAAAATGATATAACGCAGTTTGTGATAATGTATTACAAAGTGGAGGATTATTACAAAACGGGTTACAATGTCTAACCCGTTTTGTAATAACCTGTTTTGTAATAAAATGATATATTTTCCCGATAACTACTATTTGCATACAATACTCAATGTTAGCTATTTTAATCATTCTCAGAACAGCTGTGCGAACTTTAAAATTGAAATAATTTCATTTTTCCAATGAAATTAACAAATGTTGAAAAATGATATAACCCAGTTTGAAATAATGTATTACAAAGTGGTGGATTACTACCAAAAGGGTAAGAACGCCTAACCCGTTTTGTAACAACCCGTTAGGTAAAGAAATTTTCACATTGTTTTCAATAACTGATATTTGCATGATTTATGCAGTGTAACGTGATTTTAACACTTTCTGAACTATTGTACGTCTGTTAAGAAAGCAATTTTCATCTTAAAAAGAAAATTTCATCCGCAGATCAGTGATATAATGCAGTTTGTGATAAAATATTACAAAGTAGGGGATTATTACAAAACGGGTTACAATGTCTAACCCGTTTTGTAATAACCCGTTTTGTAATAAAACTATATATTTTCCCGGTAACTACTATTTGCATACAATAGAATGATTAAAATAGCTAACATTGAATATTGAATGCAAATAGTAGTTATCGGGAAAATATATAGTTTTATTACAAAACGGGTTATTACAAAACGGGTTAGACATTGTAACCTGTTTTGTAATAATCCCCCACTTTGTAATACTTTATCACAAACCGCGTTATATCAATGATCTGCGGATGGAAGTTTCTTTTTAAGATGAAAATTGCTTTCTTTACAGACGTACAATAGTTCAGAAAGTGTTAAAATTACGTTACACTGCATAATTTATGCAAATATCAGTTATTGAAAACAATGTGAAAATTTTATTACCAAACGGGTTGTTACAAAACGGGTTAGGCGTTCTTACCCGTTTGGTAATAATCCCCCACTTTGTAATACATTATCACAAACTGCGTTATATCATTTTTCTACATTTGTTAATTTCATTGCAAAACTAAAATTATTTCAATTTTAAAGTTCACACAGCTAATCTGAGAATGATTAAAATAGCTAACGTTGATTATTGAATGCAAATAGTAGTTATCGGGAAAATATATAATTTTATTACAAAACGGGTTATTACAAAAGGGGTTAGACATTGCAACCCGTTTTGTAATACTCCCCCAATTTGTAATACATTATCACAAACTGCGTTATATCATTTTTTTCTACATTGGATAATTCCATTGCAAAACGAAAATTATTTCAATTTAAAGTTCGCACAGCTGTTCTGAGAATGATTAGAATAGCTAACATTGAGTATTGAATGCAAATAGTAGTTATCGGGAAAATATGTAATTTTAGTACAAAACGGGTTATTACAAAACGGGTTAGACATTGTAACCCGTTTTGTAATAATCCCCCCCACTTTGTTATATTTATTACAAAACGGGTGATTATTACAAAACGGGTTGTAACAATTGCACACATGGTTACCTCTTGCCAAGAAATTTGATTCGGGACCATGACCTTTTACCTTAACAACTCTTGTATCTTTAAATATTTACCAACACGTAGAAAACCTTTTCCGTGTATTAAACAGACTAAGATTGTGCCAATATTGAAAGAAAAGTAAAATTTCGAAGATATAAGACTGTCCAAGTTAAGGGGGAATGCTCCAGTTTTTCGGAACACTCGGTCATTACTGTAGTAAATTAAATGTTTCGTACCAATATGTTTCGCTACCAGATTTTCAATAATATAACACATCATTACAATTTACCATTTCCGACGTTAAAAGTGTATTTATTATGCGAAACTGATTTCCTCAAGACGGAAATCGATTATTTAGAGCAAGACAGTCGTAAGTGTGTATGCAGTTACCACTGTTTTACGTCATTTTATTCATGTGTAGCTGATAAAAATTGCCGTAATTCACTTATAAGTGCGCTGACCTATACATTTTCTTTTTCAATTATTACCAGGACATGTTGCTTAATACTATGAGGGAGTTTTATCAAATTCTTTTATGAAGAACATGAAATATTTCCAAAAATGTGTAAATTTTAGCATAAAACACTCAAGTTTCGTTGATCTAACCGAACACGTGAGCATGCTATTTTATACATTTACGCGTTTATAATAGCACATATTTTGGGGGTTCTGTTCTTATTAAATGTAAGACATTACTTTTTAAAAATCCGTTTTCGGGACTAAACGATGAATATACAGCATTTTATTAGCATTTTAGTGACCTTGGACAGGTGCAAGATACTGTGCATTTTTCGCTGTAGGGGTATGTGATACGAATGCCTGTAGAGTTTTAACAAGATCGCTGACCATCCATTTTTATTTTATTTTTCAATTGGTAATAACATGTTATTTCAACATACAAAATATAAATAAATTCTATTAAATATTGGGGGAAAAATTAGGAGACTGGAGCATTCCCCCTTAAGTGCGATTTATTCTGCAACATAATTATTTCGATTTTGAACTGTCTGAAATATGTCATTTGGAAAGGGATTTAAAAACAATATGCTGTGAGTCTTATGATAAAAATACGTGTAAATGCTGTTCGTATGAAGTAAGCACGGAGGATGAGCCGCCACGTGTCTGCAGACTTCCTAATGAGGCACTACTTTATCAGTCTGTCAATCTCAACATCATCCTATACTTCCCTGTAATTGACATTTAAACTGTTATCTTGATCAATCTGACTAAGCAATGCAGGTAAGGCTATAACCAGTTTTCTTCGTTTATATTTTTTGTCTTTGTTACAAGACAGGAAACCGCAGTAATCAATGCTTTATTCTTCAAAGTCTGTTCTGTTCATGTCCTAAACGACAAAATATACATTTGTCAATTTTGAAAGCTGCCGCAGATTTCATTGTTGATCCTGTTGTGGCTCCAGTACGATATGTAATACAAGTCTGTGGTTATACGAGGGGTGTTCACATATGAATGCAACTGAGTCAATTTTCCGAGATGCTTTTAAGCTCACCTGAACACAAAGTGCTCATGGAGAGCTATTGTGATCGATCAATATCCGTCGTCCGTCTGTTTGTCCATCCGTCTGTCCGTCAGTCCACAATAACAATAACACCTTCTCCCAAACCCAAATATCTAGAGTCTAGAAATTTTATGTGTAGCAACGTCTCAATGCCCTCTACCAAAATACTTAAAATTATTGTGCTAAAGAAAAAATAGCCCTATGTTGTTGGATATAAGGTTTCACACGGAAACATAATTTTCTCAAAGACTTTTTTGCCGAGAGTCTTGAATTTTTTCATGAATTTATATCTCATGGACTTCAAACAGAATACTTCAAATCAGCACTTTATAAGGAAAAAAATCATTGTGTTGTGGGTTCTGGAATTTTCAAGAGAGGAATCATTTTGACAAGGTATATTTGATTAGATATAATGACCCTTGAGAGCTTTATCTGATTATGGAGCATCTTAATCTCTGATTAAAAATGGGCTACAGATGAAATGGGGTAAATACATTCTAAACTGACGTCCAAAAGAAACGCTCCAATGAAATTTGTCATTATTTTCCTTATGCCTGCTGCTCTTCGTGTATGTTTATCACGTGATGAAATTGGTCATATCTTACACAGTAGCAAGTGTTAGTAGATAGGCAACCACGAATTTAAAGATTTTCATATGAAACATCTAAAATGAAGGATATCAAGACTAAATTTTGAAAAGGGAGCGCGAAATATGGCCATTTTTGAATGCGACGAATGCACAAACAAGTCGCAAGACGGTTTAACATATTGTATTTCTCGATTCGGTGTCTTGATCGAAGCGTTAGAATTCTGCGAACGCCTATCGATCGGCCACGCTCAACTAGACCTCGTGTAACGCTTGTAAAGCAAGATAATTCCCCTCGTTAACGTCATGTATGTTTCAGGCTTGTGACGTTGGGATCGTCGTTCTGTCGAGTAGTCGGTTACTTATGTGACCAAATAAGTTTTTTTCTGGTAACTGTTGTTGTTGCAATTAACGTTTAAAATAGACACACTGCTCGGAAAGTAGAGCTCGTAGATAAGCAATTTCGAATACGGGAAAGTCAAAAACAAGCCGCCTGGCGTTTTGACGTCATGCATTGCACGATTAGGCATCTTGGTCGACGAGTTAGAGTTACAAAAGCATTTGCAAATCGGCCAAAGTCTGATGGACCTCACGTAACGCCTGTTATACAAGAATCTGTCTTACGTTACCGTCATATGCGTTTTAGGTTTGAGACGTTGGAATCGACGTCGCGTTTAGTATTCACTAATTGTGGTTACCAAATAAGTTGTTTTACGGTATCTTTTGGCGTCGCAAGTAAAGTTTGAACCACGCGCTACTAATTTTCAAATGGAAATTCTGATACAGCTCTGTTTAAATGTGCCGTTTTTCTAACCTTTCACAATTTGATAATTTCTTTATCATCATTTTTCAACAACAGGTAATCAAATTTATAGATGGAAATATTTTTTTGTAATTTCAAATCAGATTTACCGAAAAATCCTAAATTAATTAGGACTGAGGCGTTTCTTTTGGACGTCAGTATATATTACTTATTAAAATCTAAACCCTTTGTTGTAGGTACGCATTTGAATAGTCTTGATTTGATGATTCAAATGAATAGCCTTAACATAGGGTTTGATGATATTGAAAAGCTATCTTATTATTTTGAAAGCCATCACCCTCTCTTATCTGAATCTCTATGAGAGGCACTTGTTTGTTCATTTTAGGGATTAAATAAATGCTTTTACCATTACCTGAAAAAATTGTTTTGAACTCCCTATTAGAAAATACTTGGTAAATTAATGAGTCAAATGAAGAAAATGCTGATAAAAAGCTCTTTCTCCTTTTACCTCAATATTCTATGTGCTTTATTGTAAATGAATCCTATCTGTACCGCTATCAATTTTGTCTTCTGAACTTTCGAATTGGAACTTTTCTGTATGGTAAAGGATTAAGCCCTTTCCCTACCAACCATACGCAGGTTTTGCCTCACTGAAAGAAAAGGCTGTGAAAAAAGTTATGGTAAAACTTAAAAGATGAAAATAGCTGTGTTTTCTCCTTTGCCTCATCATTTTCTTAGCAGTTTTCTACAACAGCTTTTAATTATGTCTGCTCTTATGTTATGCTGTTTGGAAACGGTTTATTCATAACCAAATCCACACGGTTCAATTAATATTTCCCCTATGTTGTAGGTTCCATATAAAATGTTTGACAATCTTTTCAAATTGTAAGACCCGAAGCTGATTTTTTGCCTAGTTTAATGACTATTGAAAATATTCCTATGTTGTAGGCTCTTGTTCAAAGAAAGCACTTAATTAGATAGTCTTTGGTCAATGAAAGTGACATTTCAGAATTTTTTGTTATAAATTTTACTTTTATTTTTATCTGAAAGAGCATATTTCCTTATGAAAATTCTGAAAATTTCGAGCCAAAATATTGCGCCGTTTACGAGAAATTTATATTTTTGTGTTAGAATTGAACAAATTGTTGTGGACAACAGTTCGGATTTATATGCAATTTATCGATTATGTCTCAACTTTAAATGCGTGTTTCTCGCTTATTGGCAACAACTTAAAAAACTTATAGTATTTATACCAATCTTGGCATCAAGACACACATTAAAAAAATGAAATTGGAATGAAATGTCCCTTTAAATTAGTAACATTTGTCTTGTATACTTTAGTGTTAAAATTGAAGTTTTATTTCATGGTCTTACCAGTATCTCAACCTTGAATTCAGATGAGCGATCTAGGGTCATCTTGGCTCTCTTGTAAATCAAAGCAGAAATAACTGTATACTGTTCAGACACTGGCATATAACCTAACCTAGAGTTTGATATTTTCTATCAGCGATGTGTTATTTTTTCAAACCAAGAGAATAGAAAAAGTCACAATATTGGCAAGATCTAGCGAATAAGAAGGGCGAAGGATCTCGGCGATATTTTCCTGTGTTAAATATTTACGTTGAATGGCCGCTTTGTGAGACGATGCATTTTCGGACAACAGTCTGACGCCACGTAACCCAGCAATCTCCCTCGCAGTTATCTCCCCTGAATTGGGATTGGGAAGATTGGGAAAATTAAACTCGTTTTTAGTAATATGAGGTGTCAGATATGAATCCAAAATAAAAAATAAACCTACTAGTATATTAAAAAAATGATTTCAGAAATATAAATAAATTTCCACCATCTGTTCAATATCACGTGACATTCACCATGGTCATGTGATTTATATGCCTGTAGTGATAATGTAAGACATTGTCGCTGTGTGGAGTTTGGTAACCCAGTTGATGGTCGTCGCTTTACAAAAGATTGCTTTTATTAGCTCACCCGAGCACAAAATGCTTAAGGTGGGCTATTGTGATCACGTTTTGTCCGTCGTCCGTCTGTCCGTCTGTCTGTCCGTCTGTCTGTCCGTCCGTTCGTCCACAATTTCGTGTTTACACTCTAGCATCTACAAATATAAGCCAATCTTGACCAAACTTGGTCAAAACATGTATGGCCATAAGATCTCGAATGACAACGGTTATGGGTCAGATCGAATCAGAAGGTCAGGAGTTATCTGTCCTTGAATGCGAAAAATGCCTATAGTTTTGACATTGTTTACACTCTAGGATCTACAATTATTGATCGATCAAGACAAATCTTCGACATAATGTTGCAGACCATAAGATCTCGGATGAGTTCGATTTTCAGTCTGATTTGACCAGAAAGACGAGAGTTATGTGCCCTTGAATTTGACAAAATTGCCATTTTCGGCTGTTTTTGACCTTGTTTACTCTATAGAATTTACAATTATTCATCAATCAAGAGATAACTTAGACACATTGTTGGGGACCGTGGGATCTCAGATGAGTTCGATTTTCAGTCTTATCTGATCAGAAAGTCGAGAGTTATGAGCCCTTGAATTTGACAAAATTGCCGTTTTTGACTTTTTTCGACCTTATTTACACTCTAGAATCTACAATTTTTGACCAATCAAGACAAATCTTGGACACAATGTTGGAGACCATAAGATCTGAGTTTGATTTTCAGTCTGATCTGACCAGAAAGATGAGAGTTATGTGCCCTCGTAGGCTTGAATTTGATAAAATTGCCGTTTTCGGCTGTTTTCGACCTTGTTTACTCTCTAGAATCTACAATTATTGACCAATCAAGACAAATTTTGGACACAATGTGGGGTATCATAAGATCTCGGATGACTTTGAATTTCAGCCTGATCTAACCAGAAAGTCGAGAGTTATGTGCCCTTGAATTTGATAAAATTGCCGTTTTCGGCTGTTTTCGACCTTGTTTATACTCTAGAATCTACAATTATTGATCAATCAAGACAAAACTTACACACAATGTTGGGGATCATAAGTCTTTGGATAAGTTTGATTTTCAGTCTGATCTGATCAAGAAGTTGAGAATTATGTGCCATTGAATTTGACAAATTTGCTGTTTTCGGCTGTTTGCGATCTTTTTTATACTCCAGAATCTACAATTATTTATCAAACAAGACAAATCTTGGACACAATGATGAGCACCATAAGATCTTTGATGAGTTCGATTTTCACAACGTCATTGACCATAAGTTCGTTTTCAGTCTTAAAGTCATAAATATTTTTTGAATTGAACAAAAATGTTGCTCTTATCATTTTGGTTCAGGTGAGCGATATAGGACCATCATGGTCCTCTTGTTTATATAACCCAGTGCTTTTGTTAAAATTGGAATTTACAAATTTTCCCCTTTGTACGACAGTTTACCCTTTCCCAAACAAGACCTGGTTTTGACGTCCCTAATAGAAATGACTTGGGAAAACATTGAAACAAAAGAAGAAACTGCTGATAACCGGCAGTTTCTCTTTTTGTCTCAATATTTTTTCTATGCCATATTTCACACAAATTTTATCTTTAATAACTTCCATTTTGTCATTTGTGGCAGTTTCTGAAGTGAGTTACCCTAAAATTTTGAGGTTTTGGAAAGGGTTAAAACACATGTAGCAGTGTTGCAACCAGTTCTGGTTGCTACATGAAATGCAATACGAATTTTGTCTTTGCAACGAGTTTTGTACTAATTATTACATTTGGGCAAGTTTAAAAAAATGTGACCATTCACTTTTTACATGCCACGGCTCTTACAGAGAAACATATTCAACCCAATCAAAGCTTAAAAGATGTGATATTGTCTCTATATACTGGGTGTCAAGTTTAAAGAAAATCGCTTCACAAATAAAAAAGATATGTCATTAAAACATGTCAAAAATGTCAGGAGTGAAACGTTTTTGTGTGACACTTAACACTTGTACCAAATTTCTAAGCTATGGTAAATAAAAGACAGTGACAGGATACTACAATAAGCACTTGTAATTCATAAAACAACATGTGCATCATCATCTTAAAATTACCTTTTCATCTTATCTTCACTGGTTAAGGATGTGGAGCCTGTTTTATACAATACCCCTCTGAATTTTATGTCAGGAGTGAAACACTTTTTTATTTCAAAATGTGTTCTCATTTTTGTCTATTCAGCCAGAAATCTACCACTCAAATTTTTTTAGAAAGCCATCAACCTTGTGGACATTCTGCACTCTACTGTTTAGTGATTCGTGTGTTACAATTTCTCATATTGTGCAATATATATGCTGTCAGGAGTGAAACGCTTTTTTGGTGTCATTTTGCAAGATTGTGCACACAATTTTAGCTAAAAGGTAGTGAACATGAATTTAAAATATACTTTGGTCACTGCTTAACGATTTAGAATAGTTTTTAGCCACCCTAATTAAGAAATCTGGATGATATTCTGTAAAATTAGCTGTTATTCTTAACATTTAAATGTCACACTTTGGTCACATTTTTTTTAAACCTGCCCATTTCTCGTTTTTATTACAGAACTGCTTGCTACATACATGTAGCAGGACCTTGATTTGAAAAGAAAATAGCATACAGTGCCTTCTTTACGCGTCTGGTGCGTATTGCTTTGCAAGCAAGTAAAATTCAAGTGGGGTATGGTGATTGCTTTACTATTTTCAGATATGAAACAATCATTTGGTATTAATTTAAGCAAAACATGCAATGTGATTGTATTCAGCGAAATGGTTGTGAATAGGGAGCACGGGTTAACCCTTTTTGCAAGAACATTTGTAAGTCCCCGAATGCCGACGAAATGAAAAGGCATTTAAATTTAATGAAATACGTTTAAGCACAAAAACTATATATATTGAGGGAAAATAAAAACAAGAGTTGTAATCGGACAACGTAGCTCGCCTATATAAGAGCTTGTCACTAAAAAAGGAATCCAAGGTCAAAGCTCAATGTCACTTGGCCAAAGTCTCAACGTCAAGGTCATGGCATGAGGCATCTATATGTGAAATATCAAGGCTCTATCTGTAATAGTGCTTATGATATAGGCCAGGTTAAAGCTTTTTAAAAGTAGGTCAAACTCCAAGGTCAAGGTCACTAGGTCAACGGTCATGGTATCAAATGAAAGATCTTGGCAGGAGGTGTCCATGTGTGAAGTGTCAAGGTTGTATTTCTAATAGTGCCTGATATATAGACAAGGTAAAAGTTTTTGAAGGCGCGACGCCGACGCTAAGCAACGCCGACACTAGGGCTGTGACATTTGCACCTCGGATGTAAAGTTCCGGCTCGCTAAAAATATATAATCGTATAATTGAAAATATAAAAAAAATAATTATTCTCTTTTCTATTGAGGATTTTTTTAAAAAGAAACATCATGTATCATATAAATGGTCAGAAGTAACAACATTGTGGAAAGAGTTAAATCGCAATCACAAATGGCATGATAAGAGTTAATGGGTCTTAAAAGTCCATAAAGAACGTAATAGGAAACGAGTTTATAAAGCGGATTGCGCCTCACGATATTTCAACATATTCAATGTACACGTTACTTATTTTCCAGTACAGTACTCACGGTGGATTTGTGCATCATGGGGTGGATAACGACTACGGACAAAAATAATCTCGATTCTTGCAATTATTTTGCAATAACTTTTTTTATTTCTTTGTCAATACGCAAACGGTTTGTTGAATGTACCCCGCCTTACTAAGCTCTTTTCTGATATATTATGAACTACTTTTGGAATCAATTTTCGTTGATCCAAACCGACCAGAAAACGAAATGATAACGACTACGGACAAAGGGGGTGTCTTAAATCTGCCATCAAAGAAAAACCTAGCATGAATCTCTTTAGTATTCACTATGCCCCTGATTCAAACTTCCGCAACTCAATTTTACTAAGACCTTTTGTTATCTGGGAAATAAGATGGGCTACATTTTTGAAATAAGATTCAATTCGTCTTTTTTCAGTGCGGATGAGCCAGTAGTATGAGTTTATCTTTGACTAGTTACACTGTGTAAAGTTGAGAAGTAGCAGAACGAAACTCTAGCTGTGATATCTCTGATGAGTCGATGATAACCTCTGATTTAATGGGCGCCAATAAAAGATAACCTTTCATACTGCTTAGTAAAGATAGCAAATTGGTACAAAGATGTTTGTCTTGCTGTATCTCTTCGGCAGATTTTGAAATTTTGATTTAAGACATATTCTCAAACATTATTACTTAAGCCTTTTCTAAAACATACTGTTTTTTTGTAACTTTTAAAAGTAAACAATAGAAAAAAGCATTTTCTCCTTTTGTCTTAATAATTGTGTGCTGTATTCAAAAGGGGGGGGGGGTCATTCGTGCCCACTTACCGATTTTCTTGTAACTTTTAAACATAGAATACTTCCGACATACAAAAACTATAAAAATATTTTCTTTTCATTAAATTAGTGCAGTCAGGCTTATACATGTACGTGGTACCTTAAAGTGTTCCCGATTTTCATTGGTAGGCCTACCTGTATTACAAAATCTAAATGTTGGCCATCTAATTTCGGTACTAATTCCCATATTTTCATTCAAATAGTGAGAGGAGACATTGTAGAAACCTTTCATACCACATGATGTTCGTACTAACATGGAAGGTACTAACATTCTCAAATAATTTGTCTCATAACATTAAGTCAGAAATTGTAAAAAAAGAAGAAACAAGAGGGCCATGATGGCCCTGTATCGCTCCACTGGCTTTTAGACTTTAGACTATTTCCACGGTAAGACTACGAAATTCTTCATGGAATACAATAGAGGTGTATCCAAAGAAGATTCGTGCTACACTAAAATGAAATCCAATAAGGGGATATGGAAAAGAAATGTTTTTATTTTTTCATTAAAATTACATTATGTTTCATATAGAGAAAAATAAGGCCAGCCCACGTACAGCGGCCATGTTTTTCATCCGATTGATTTTTTTTTCAAAGAATATAATGTACATTTACGCTAAATTATAATGAAATTCAATCAGGCGTTTTGGAGAAGATTTTATTTTCATTTATTTTTTTTTTTGAAAATTTAATTGAATTAATTTAAATTTCTACACTGAATTCATTTTTTAAAGGAATTTGGAAGATATTCATGCAAGGAAGATTTCTGTGAAGTTTGGTTGATATTGGACTTGTTGTTTTGGAGAAGCAGAATTTAAAAGATTTTTCGAAAATTTAATTCAACTAATTTAATAAAAATTTCAGTTCTATACAGAATTTATCTTTTGAAGAGATTTTTTTTCGAATATTTTAAAAGAATAGATTTAATTAAAATTTAAGATCTGCAAGGAATTTATTTTTTTGAAGGAATTTGGAAGAGGTTCGTGCAAGGAAGATTCCTTTGAAGTTTGGTTGAAATTGGTCGTGCAGTTTTGAAGAAGAAGATAATTAATGATTTTTCAAAAATCCAAATTAATCAATTTGATTGAAATTAAAGTTCTGCACAGAATTTATTTTTTGAAAGAATTTGGAAGATATTTTTACAAGGAAGATTCCTGTGACGTTTGGTTGAAATTGGTCCTGTAGTTTTAGAGTAGAAAATACTTAAATGGTTGAAATTGGTCCTGTAGTCCTGTGAAGATTCCTGTGGCGTTTGGTTGAAATTGGTCCTGTAATTTTAGAGTAGAAAATATTTAAATGGTTGAAATTGGTCCTGTAGTCTTGGAGAAGATAAATAAAGATTTTTGAAAAAATAATAATTAATTTAATTTAAATAAAAGTTCTGCACGGAATTTATTTTTTGAAGGAATTTGGAAGCGTTTTTTTAAAAGGAAGATTCCTGTGAAGTTTGGGTTGAGGAGAAAAATTTTAAGCATTCTTAAAAATTGTAAATTAATTAATTTAATTAAAATTTAAGTTCTGCACAGAATTCATATTCTTGAAGGAATTTGGAAGAGGTTCATGCAAGGAAGATTCCTGTGAAGTTTGGTTGAAAGGGGGGGGGGGGGGTCTCACCCTATCAGAAATTCCCATAGGGTTGTGCCCACGCTCGGAATTTCATGAAATTTGGTATGAAGTTAGTATTTTTATTACCACGTTATTCCCGAAATATTTTTTTTAAAAAAATGTTTTCTGGAAAATATTTTTTTAAGAATTTTAAGATTTTTGCTTAAAAATGGGGGGTATCCTAACTTAACGAGGCCATATACACCCAGCTTTATCGTATTCGAGCCAAATTGTCCCCCAAAATAATGTCTAATAATTTCTCATCGTGTATAAACCAGAATAGTATATATTACTAAACAAAAAACAATTTTCTAGAAGATTTTGTATGACCTCATCGCCAAATTTTTTAGTTTTTAAGTATTTCAACCAAATTCAGGTCTTAATTTCACCTAGTTCCAGTTTTTGTCAACCTATAAAATTTACATAAAAATTGCCCTTATATATGCCCATGCTTATGGTAAAATATGAAGAAAAAATAAAACAGGTAACAGTGTTGTTTTTTAATTCAAGTGTAAAGGGTCCAGATTTCTAAGAATGTAAAATCTAAGATTTTACTTAATTATTTTCAAATACATTTGTAAATAGCTCATTATGCTTTGTTGTGTCTTTATTTAACATAACCAACTTACACATGGCATCAATTTTAACTTTTTTCACACAAAAACATGATTTTAAAGAATAATGGGCACATTGTTGTACCCCACCCACCAATAATACAATGGAAGAAAAAATCCCAAACAGCAGAGTAAATTTATTTATTAGCTCACCTGAGCACGAAGTGCTCAAGGTGAGCTATTGTGGTCGCTTTTTGTCCGTCGGCGTCCGTCTGTCCGTCTGTCCGTCTGTCTGTCCGTCTGTTCACATTTTGTTGTTACCACTCTAGCACCCACAAATATTGACCAATCTTAACCAAACTTGGTCAAAACATGTATGACCATAAGTTCTCGAATGAGTTCGATTTTGAGTCAGATCGGAACAGGAAGTCTGGAGTTATGTGCCCTTGAACATCAAAAATGGCTAGTTTTGACTTTGTTACCACTCTAGCATCTACAAATATTGACGAATCTTTACCAAACTTGGTCAACATATGGATGACCATAAGTTCTCGGATGAGTTCGATTTTGAGTCAGATCGGACCAGGAAGTCTGGAGTTATGTGCCCTTGAACGTCAAAAATGGCTAGTTAGCTCCACTGGCCGAAGGCCAGCGAGCTATTGTCATGGCGTTGTGTCCGTCGTGCGTGCGTGCGTCCGTCCGTCCGTGCGTCCGTCCGTCCGTCCGTTAACTTTTTCTTTAAAAATCTTCTTCTCAGAAACTACTGGACCAATTTTAATTAAATTTCACAGAAATGTTCCTTGCATAGCCCTCTTTCAAATTCCTTCAAAGAATTCAATTCCATTGAAAACTCTGGTTGCTATGGTAACAAATACGAATTTTTAGAAAAAACTTAAAAAATCTTCTTCTCCCAAACAACTTATCAGATTTCTTTGAAATTTGACAGGCATGTTCCTTTGGTGACCCTTTTTCAGATTCCTTGAAGAAATTTTGATAATTCGAAAAACATGGCCGCTGTGGGCGGGGCTTATTTTCCATATATGGCGCATAGTGTAATTTTAAAAAATCTTCTTCTCAAAAACTACTGGACCAATTTTAATTAAATTTCACAGAAATGTTCCTTGCATAGCCCTCTTTCAAATTCCTTCAAAGAATTCAATTCCATTGAAAACTCTGGTTGCTATGGTAACAAATACGAATTTTTAGAAAAAACTTAAAAAATCTTCTTCTCCCAAACAACTTATCAGATTTCTTTGAAATTTGACAGGCATGTTCCTTTGGTGACCCTTTTTCAGATTCCTTGAAGAAATTTTGATAATTCGAAAAACATGGCCACTGTGGGCGGGGCTTATTTTCCATTATTCGGCCAGTGAGCTATTGTCATGGCGTTGTGTCCGTCGTGCGTGCGTGTGTCCGTCCGTCCGTGCGTTCAACTTTTAGCTCACGTGAAGACAAAGTACTCAAGGTGAGCTATTGTAATCGGTGAATGTCCGTTGTCCATCTGTCTGTTGTCTATCGTCCAACAATTGCTTTAAAAGTCTTTTCCTAAATCACAAGGCCAAACGACCTGAAACTTTGCAGGGATCTTCTTTGGGTTAAGCTCTACCAAAGTTTTAAAAGGAATTTTATTCCTTTTGAAAACACAGGAAAAGGGGCCTTATTTACATTTTCACTGTTTCACTCTAGTGGCCACAAATTTGGCTCAATCCTATTGAAACTTGGTCATAATTAAACTGGTCAAAATAATTGTTTAAGCATACAGAGATCTTAATGACATTTCCAATGTTTATATACTGAAGGCCACAAATTCAGCTCAATCTGAAAAAACAACTGGTCAAAATAATTGTTTCAGCATACAGAATGAACCTTTTTGAACATGGAAAGGTTTTGTGTTAAAACATGGGAAAAGGGGTCTTTATGACATTTTCTTACACTGAATTTGATTGAGTCAAAGTGTTTGTCACTTAAAAAGAGAAGCTTGTCTTGAATTGGGCAGATCTAGACTAAGAAAGGGGGTCTTAATGATTTTTAGCTCCACTGGCCGAAGGCCAGCGAGCTATTGTCATGGCGGTGTGTCCGTCGTGCGTGCGTGCGTGCGTGCGTGCGTCCGTGCGTGCGTCCGTTAACTTTTTCTTTAAAAATCTTCTCCTCTCAAACCAGTGGGCCAATTTTGACCAAACTTTGCAGGGATGTTCCTTGGGTGACCCTTTACTTAAATTGTTCAAAGAATTTTGATTGGTCCATAAATGTGGGCGTGGCAGGGCGGGGCTTATCAGACTTAGAGAAATCTCAAAATAATTCTTTAAAAATCAACCATTTGGCCAACTTTGACCAAACTTGGCAGAAATGTACATCAGGTGACCCTTTACTTAAATTGTTCAAAGAATTTTGATTGGTCTATAAATGTGGGCGTGGCAGGGCGGGGCTTATCAGACTTAGAGAAATCACAAAATAATTCTTTAAAAATCAACCATTTGGCCAACTTTGACCAAACCTGGCAGAAATGTACCTAAGGTGACTCTTTACTTAAATTGTCCGTTGAATTTTGAATGGTCTATAAATGTGGGCGTGGCAGGGCGGGGCTTATCAGACTTAGAGAAATCACAAAATAATTCTTTAAAAATCTTCTTCTCTCAAACCAATGGGCTAATTTTGATCAATTTTTGCAGGAATGTACCTTGGGTGACCTTTTACTTAAATTTTTCAAAGAATTTTGATTGGTCCATTAATGTGGGCGTGGCAGGGCGGGGCTTATCAGACTTAGAGAAATCACAAAATAATTCTTTAAAAATCAACCATTTGGCCAACTTTGACCAAACTTGGCAGAAATGTACATCAGGTGACCCTTTACTTAAATTGTTCAAAGAATTTTGATTGGTCTATAAATGTGGGCGTGGCAGGGCGGGGCTTATCAGACTTAGAGAAATCACAAAATAATTCTTTAAAAATCAACCATTTGGCCAACTTTGACCAAACTTGGCAGAAATGTACCTAAGGTGACTCTTTACTTAAATTGTCCGTTGAATTTTGAATGGTCTATAAATGTGGGCGTGGCAGGGCGGGGCTTATCAGACTTAGAGAAATCACAAAATAATTCTTTAAAAATCTTCTTCTCTCAAACCAATGGGCTAATTTTGATCAATTTTTGCAGGAATGTACCTTGGGTGACCTTTTACTTAAATTTTTCAAAGAATTTTGATTGGTCCATTAATGTGGGCGTGGCAGGGCGGGGCTTATCAGACTTAGAGAAATCACAAAATAATTCTTTAAAAATCAACCATGTGGCCAATTTTGACCAAACTTGGCAGAAATGTACCTTTGGTGACTCTTTACTTATATTGTCCATTGAATTCTGATTGGTCCATAAATGTGGGCGTGGCAGGGCGGGGCTTATCAGACTTGGAGAAATCACAAAATAATTCTTTAAAAATCAACCATTGGGCCAACTTTGACCAAATTTTGCAGAAATGTACCTTGGTTGACTCTTTACTTAACTTGTCCATGAAATTCTGATTGGTCAATAAATGTAGGCGTGGCAGGGTGGGACTTATTTGACTTAGAGAAATTACAAAATAATTCTTTAAAAATCAACTGTAGGGCCACTTTCAATTAAACTTGGCAGAAATGCACCTCAAGTAACCCTATACTTAAATTTGCTGTGAAATTTTGATTGGTCCATAAATGTGGGCATGGCAGGGCGGGGCTTATCAGAATGGCAGAAATCATGAAAACTTCTTTACAAAATCAACCACAAGGCCAATTTTTACCAAACTCGGTAGAAATGTTTCTTGGGTGTCCAATTACTTCAGTTGGTAGTAAAAGTTTGATTGGTCAATAAATGTGGGCAAAGCAGGACAGGGCTTATCAGAATGGGAGAAATTACGAAATAATTCTTTAAAAACAATGCATTGGGTCAATTTAGTACAATGACATAATTCTTTTACTTTAGCCAGTGGAGCGATTCAGGCCCTCTTGGGCCTCTTGTTTTGACTTTGTTACCACTCTAGCATCTACAAATACTAACCAATCATAATCAAACTTGGTCAAGATATGTATGACCATAAGTTCTTGGATGAGTTCGATTTTGAGTCAGATCGGACTAGGAAGTCTGGAGTAATGTGCCCTTGAACATCAAAAATGGCTAGTCTTGACTTCGTTACCTCTCTATCATCTACAAATATTGACCAATCAAAACAAAACTTTGCAACAATGTTGGTAACTATAAGTTCTCAGACGAGTTTGATTTTGAGTCAGATCGGACTAGGAAGTCTGGAGTTATGTGCCCTTGAACGTCCAAAATGGCTAGTTTTGACTTTGTTACCACTCTAGCATCTACAAATATTGACCGATCAAAACAAAACATTGCCACAATGTTGGTAACTATAAGTTCTCAGATGAATTTAATTTTTTGTCAGATCGGACATGGAAATCTGGAGTTATGTGCCCTTGAACATCAAAAATGGCTAGTTTTGACTTTGTTACCACTCTAGCATCTACAAATATTGACCGATCAAGACAAAACTTTGCCACAATGTTGGTAACCATAAGATCTTGGTTGACTTCGATTTTCAGTGTGATTGAAGTAGGAAGTCTGGAATTATGTGCCCTTGAATTTGACAAAATTGCTGTTTTCGACTTTGTTTACACTGTAGCATCTACATTTATTGACTTATCAAGACAAAACTTGGCCACAATGTTGGTGGCCATAAGATCCTGGATGAGTGAAACTTTCAGCTTGATTTGACTAGAGTTATTGGCCCTTGAATTTCACAAAATACAGTTTTCGACTTTATTTTCCCTCTAACAATATATTGACCAATCCAAAAAAAAATTGGACATAATGTTGATGAGAATACTTTTATTAGAACAGAGGTATGTGCCCTTGACTGTGTTGTTTTCTTCCACTTTGTTTTCACTGTAACAGCCACAAATATTGATCATTCAAGATTATGAAAGCAGTTTTCAGCTGGATCATAATCTCACATCTTAAATTATGTGCTCTTGAACTTAATACAACATTGTGACTTTCTTTCTATATAGGTTCAGGTGAGCGATTAAGGACCATCGTGGTCCTCTTGTTTATAAAATGTGGGGATGAAAAATAAAGGAGATGCATAATGTTACATATTTAATCTAGTATGTCACCCTTTTTAACTTTCATTTGTGGCTTATCAGCAATTAGACTACTTTCTTCTTCTTCCGGTTACAATGCTGGGCCCTTATAAGAGCATTATCGCACAGTTATTAAAAATATAAACATTTTTTTTCTTTACTACACTGCTCAAGATAATAAAAAAAAACACAAAAACAGTTTTTATTGTACATTAATTGTGCCTTTGAATGCAAAATTGCTAATATTTCTATTGTAATGATGAATTAGCCACTGCTTTGTTGACATATTAACTTTTTGATAATCTCAGATTTGAGAAGAACATGCATCATTTTTGCATGTTTGTATCAACAATATTGATACAAAAATGTTGTACGATGACTCCTCTTGCTATTCTGATTTAAGATTGGGGACTGATATCAATACTATGTAGGCAATACTGAGTTTTTATACGCCGCCGGAGGCGGACGTATATTGGCGTCATCTTCTCCGTCTGTCCGTCCGTCCATCCGTCCGTCCGTCCGTCCGTCCGTCCATCCGTCCATCCGTACATCCGTCCGTACGTTAGTCCACTTTTCTTGTCAACGCAACTCCTCCTAAGTTTCTGGCTGGATCTTCTTGAAACTTGGTCAATGTTATCACCTCAATTGGTAGATGTGCATGAAGGAAGGATTTTATGGTTCGTTGATTTTTGCCTGAGTTATGCCTCTTAATAACTTAGTCTCTGGGGCTTATTGAAGTTGCAGCCTTGTCAACGCAACTCCTCCTAAGTTTCTAGCTGGATCTTAATGAAACTTGGTCAATGTTATCACCTCAATTGGTAGATGTGCATGAAGGAAGGATTTTATGGTTCATTGATTTTTGCCAGAGTTATGCCCCTTTAAAACTTAGTCTCTGGGGCTTATTGAAGTTGCAGCCTTGTCAACGCAACTCCTCCTATGTTTCTGGCTAGATCTTAATGAAACTTGGTCAACATTATCACCTCAATTAGTAGATGTGCATGAAGAAAGGATTTTATGGTTCATTGATTTTTGCCAGAGTTATGCCCCCTTAAAACTTAGTCTCTGGGGCTGATTGAAATTGCAGCCTTGTCAACACAACTTCTTCTAAGATTCTGACTTGATCCTAATGAAACTTGGTGGATGTTATTACCTAAATTGGTAGATGTGCATGAAGTAAGGATTTTATGGTACATTGATTTTTGCCTGAGTTATGCCCCCTTCAACCTTAGTCTCTGGGGCTTAATGATATTTCAGCCTCATGAACGCAATTCCTGCCAGGTTTTTGACTGGATATTTATAAAAACCTTTTTGTGAACACAACTTTTTACAGGTTTTTGTGTGAATATTTATAAATCCTTGTCAATGTCATTTTTTTGTCTCAAGTTTTATAAGTGACGGCGTATATTGTGACCATGGCACTCTTGTTGCTAGATGGGTACCATTAAAATCCGAGAGCATTCTAAGGTGCCGTTGTTCACAATTCTCATTATTTGACAATGTTACCGGTTTCAAATTTTCACCAAATTCTGTATATGACTAGGAGACATATATGGCTAACCTTTTTATCAATTTCATAGGTTGACAAAGACGGGAACATACAAGTGAAATTATTTGAATTGAAGGTTTTGAACATTTCTCGGCTGTTTTTCTGACAATTCCTGACCAAATAAATTTCTGAGAATTTTCTTTTGCATGTTGGCATCAACATTGTTGGTACCACAATGTTCTTCAATGACCCCTCTTGCTATTTTGATTCAAAATTTGGGACTGATATCAAAACTAGGTAAGCAAAATTGGGCTTTTGCTAGACGGGTACCATTGAATCCAGGAGCATGTTAAGATGCCGTTGTTCACAATTTTTATAATTTGACAATGTTACCGGTTTCAAATTTTCACCAAATTTTGCATGCAAACAGGGATCATATATGGCCAACTTTCTTATTAATTCCGTTGGTTGACAAAGACGGGAACATACAAAAAAGTTTGATTGAATGTTAGGCTTCATATAATTTTCAGGGTAGTTTTTCTGTCAATTTCTGACTAAATAGATTTCTGAGAAATTATGTGGCATGTTGCTATTAAAAATATTGGTCTGAAATTGTTCTACATGTTCTACAATAACTCTTCTTGCTATTCTGATTTAAAATTTAGGACTGATATCAAAACTAGGTAAGCAACATTGGGCTTTTGCTAGACGGGAACCATTGAAATCCGGGAGCATCTTTAGGTGTCGTTGTTCACAATTCTCATTATTTGACAACGTTACCGGTTTCAAATTTTCACCAAATTTTGCATGCAAACAGGGGACATATATGGCAAATTTTCTGATCGATTTCATAGGTTGACAAAGACGGGAACATACAAAAAATTGATAGAATTTTAGGTTTTGAAAATTTCTCGTCTACTTTTCTGACAATTTCTGACTAAATAAAATTCTAAGATTTTTTTGTTCATGTTGATATCAACAAAATTGGTACCAAAATATTCTACAGTGACTCCTCTTGCTATTCTGATTTACAATTTGGGGCTGATATCAAACTAGGTAAGCAAAATTGTGCTTTTGCTAGACAGGTACCATTGAAATCCGGGAGCATCTTAAGGTGCCGTTGTTCACAATTCTCATTATTTGACAATGTTACCGGTTTCAAATTTTCACCAAATTTTGCATACAAACAGGAAACATATATGGCCAACTTTCCTATCAATTTCATAGGTTGACAAAGACGGGAACATACAAAAATATTTGATAGAATTTTAGGTTTTGAAAATTTCTCGTCTATTTTTCTGACAATTTCTGACTAAATTAATTTCTAAGAATTTTTTGCGCATGTTGGGACCAACAGTATTGGTATCAAAAGTTTCTACAATGACTCCTCTTGCTATTTGTATTAAAACTTGTGGATAGCCAACATTGAGTTTTTGTATCAATGAAAACAGGGAACACTTTAAGGTGCCGCGTAAAGACCTTTATGCACTCTTTTAGTAAAACGAATATATTTTTGTAGTTCATAGGTCAGGGGCATTCTATGAGTAAAGTTACAAGAAAATCTAAGCGTGGGCGCAAATGAGACCCCCTTTGTCCTGTAATTTTGGAGAAGATATCTAGCTCGGCCTTCCGCCAGTGGAGCTAAAAAATCAATTCTTTTTATATATGTTCAGGTCTCTTTGAGTTCTTGAATCCTGTTCATGTTTACATTAATTACAATTTAATTACACATTCATGTTTGTAACAGCTGTTCGAACTTATAATGTATCAATCAACAGCTAGTCTAGTGAGATCCCTTAAACACAAGTTTCGTTCTCATTTGTTGTTGTACTCGTATTTTTTTCATTCGTTTGTATTCCGATAGGTTATCAAATATAATGAGCCAGGATTTGGTAAAAGATACCCTTGTAGCATTATATAGACTGCTTTAGATCTAGACCTAAGCGCAGTCTGATCACGCAGTTTCGTGCCTGGCCACAGATACTGAAGACAGTAATAGATAACAGCATGGGTCCTGATCAGACTGCGCGTATAAACAACATGGTCAGAATTTGTGTCGGCCTTAAATGCCAATTTCTTAAATCCATGCTCGTATATGTGTCGGGATCTGAAAAATGTTCCTTATAGCATTTGAGAACAACATGGGTTAAGAGCACGTCTGATCAGGATTTATATTGTTCTCTAATACTTCTCTTACCGCTGGATTCTATTTCGGCTACTTTTGCAAAAAAATGTTTTATAAATAACTTAATATCACTCATTATTTCCAAGCGTCATTTGGAACATAAATAATTGCACAATTAATACTTATTGTTTGCCTTTCTAGTCACTTTGAACACATTTTTGTAGGTTTTAAAGTTATAATTGATTTATGCAACTTTGGTTTAGGGTAGTGTCCTTTGAAAGCCATCAAATCTTAAGTTCGCCTGGCGATTTCTTTTTTACTTTCTTTTACTCATTAGTTTAATTGCAGAACAAGAGGACCATGATGGTCCTATATCGCTCACCTGAACCAAAATGATATGAGCAACACTTATGTTCAATTCAATTGATATTTATGACTTTAAGACTCAATATGAACTTATCGTCAATAACGTGAAAATCAAACTCATCCGAGCTCTTATGGTGCCCAACATTTTTAGCTCACCTGAGCACAAAGTGCTCAAGGTGAGCTATTGTGGTCACTCACCGTCCGTCGTCCGTCTGTCCGTCTGTCTGTCTGTCCGTCCGTCCGTCCGTCAACAATTTCTTCAAACATCTTCTTCTCCAAAACCAACTGGCCAATTTTGACCAAACTTGGCAGGAATGTTAAATGAGTGACCCTTCTTAAAACTTGTTCGCAGATTTTTGATTCGTCAAAAAATGTGGGCGTGGCAGGGCTTGGCTTATCGGACTTAGAGAAATCCTAAGATAATTCTTTAAAAATCAGCCATTGGACCAATTTGAACCAAACTTGGCAGAATAGTTCCTTGAGTGCCCCTCCTCAAAACTTGTTCGCAGATTTTTGATTCATCAAAAAACGTGGCCGTGACATGGAGAAAGGGGCTTATCAGACTTAGAGAAATCATAAGAAAATTCTTTATAAATCAACCATTGGGCCAATTTGAACCAAACTTGGCAGAATTGTTCCTTGAGTGACCCTTCTCAAAACCTGTTTGCAGATTTTTGATTCATCAAAAAACGTGGCGGTGGCAGGGAGAAAGGGGCTTATCAGACTTAGAGAAATCATAAGAAAATTCTTTAAAAATTAACCATTGGGCCAATTACAAGCAGACTTTGCAGGAATGTTCTTTGAGTCTCTCTTTTCAAAATTGATTCACAAATTTTTACATTTGGCAAAAAATGAGGGCGTGGCAGGGAGGAAGGGGCTTTTCGGCCTCAAAGAAATCCTAAGAAAATTCTTTAAAAATCAACCAATGGGCCAATTTGAACCAAACTTTGCAGAATTGTTCCTTGAGTGACCCTTTTCAACATTTGTTCATAAATTTAAAGTTTCGTCCAAAAATGAGGGTGTGGCAGGGCAGGGCTTATCTAACCAAGAGAAATTGTTAAAAAATTCTTCAAAAATCTTCTTCTCCTTAACCATTGGGCCTATTAGAACCAAATTTGGCAGGAATGTCCCTTAAGATTTGTTCGCGGATTTTTTATTGGTCCAAAATTGTGGGCGTGGCAGGTCAGCACTTATCGGACTTGGAGAAATCATAAGAAAATTCTTTAAAAATCAATCATTGGCCCAATTTGAACCAAACTTGGCAGAAATGTTCCTTTGGTGACTCTTTAAAAAAAAATTGAATTTTTGTTTCGTCTGAAAAAGTGGGTGTGGCAGGGCGTGACTTATCGGACTTAGAAAAATTCTAAGAAAATTGTTTAAAAATCAACCATTGGCCCAATTTTAACCACACTTGGCAGAAATGTTCCTTTGGTGGTTCTTTTCAAAATTTGTTCTCAAATTTTTTATTCGTCAGAAAAAGTGGGCATAGCTTATCAGACTTCTTTCAGGTGAGCGATATAGGGCCATTCTGGCCCTCTTGTTTTTTTTTATTTTTTAGATAATTGTAGATTCTAGAGTGTAACTAAGGTCGAAAAAGCCAAAAATAGCAATTTTATAAAAAATAAATAAATAAAAGAGTCACCGAGGGAAAATTTCTGCCAAGTTTGGTTCAAATTGAGCCAATGGTTGATTTTTAAAGAATTTTCTTAGAATTTCTCTAAGTCCGATGAGTAAGTCCGATTAGCCACGCCTTGCCACGCCCACATTTTCTGACGAATGAAAAAATCACCAAAAAATTGAAAAGGGTCACCCAGGGAACATTTCTGCCAAGTATTGTTCAAATTGGACCAATGATTGATTTTTGAAGAATTTTCTTAGGATTTCTCTAAGTCCTGACGAATGAAAAATTCACAAAAAAATGAAAACAAGTCGTGATCAGTGACACCATCCTTTAAATCAGTGTGTCCAACCAGTACAGTTGATTATATACTAGAGGAAAGAAGAAACGCAACAACTATTTTTTGTTATTTCTCCTAATTTTTTGATGTTATTGAGTCAAAGTTGTTATTGCTAATTGTTGCGCATGCGTGTGAATATGGCGGTCATGGTTTTTTGAAAGTGATGAAAATTTGAGAAAAAAATATTTAAAAGCTCCAAATTAACAATAAGTGGCACATATTATCTACAAAAAATGGATTTCGATGGACTTACTACAATTCCGTGAGAAAGTTTTAAAGGAATTATAAGTGAATTATTTGAAAACACCTGTGTATTGGATATAGATAGACTGAATGGGGTCCAAGAACAAAAAGAACAAAGGCGAAAAACAAGGCAAAACGGACAATCAGGACAATCAGGTGAAACTAAACAAGAGCGTGGACAGTACAGGTACCAACAACAAAGGCGGAAAACAAAACAAAGTAAGAACTGACAATAGACCGAAGAGGTCACTTTCTATATCACCATCAAACGAAATAAACAATACTCCAGGTAAAATAATCAAACTGAGTGACAAACTAACGGAACATTTCTCCTCTTCATTCATACACCACACAAACGGCATGGCCAGTAATATTGTTGCTCCGGGTACTAGTCAGTGCTTCACTCCAATGATGAACCATACATCCCCCATCCCGGGACCTATATACAATCATTCTAGTCCCGTGAACATTCCTATACAGCAACCAATGCAGAATACCTACTGTATGCAGCCACCGGCTCCGGTTATGCAAATGAATCAGCAGCAAATGAATCCACAAAATACAATTTATCCGCAGCCCAACGTAGGTGTCCCACCACCCAATTTAGCGGATATGACCAACAATCAACCATTTATACAATGTATCCAGAGTATGTTTGATCAACTCGAGAATAGATTGAAGGGTATGGATGTGAAACTTTCTAAACTAGACAATATAGAAACTCAAATTACACAATTGAACACAAGAATGACTACTATGGAAGGACGAGTTATCTCCCTTGAAACAGAAACTCAACAATGCAACAAACAACTAGTCGAACTACAAGCAAGCAGAGCATTCGACGCACAAACATGCGACGAAATAAAATCATTACAGACTAACATATCAAAGCAATTAAGTGATTTCAACAAAGCAAGCAATGACATGTCCCAACAGTTAAAGTCAGTCTCGAACGAAAATGATCGGTTGAAAGAACAGTTGTTAGATCTTAAATCGCGGTCTATGCGAGACAACTTGTTGTTCTTCAACATTAGTGAGTGCCAGACACGAGAAGAACGGTCAGATGAGAATTGTATCGATAAAATTCATGAATTCTGTGAGTCAAAACTTGAGATATATGAGGCTAAAAATATCAAAATAGATCGTGCCCACAGACTAGGACCTTACAAAAGTGATAAAACAAGTTGTGAAATTCAACTACTTCCAGGATAAGATGCGAGTCAAACAAGAGGCAAATACCAAATTGAGAGACACAGATTTCCGAGTCAGTGAACAATACCCGAAGGAAATCCAGGATAGAAGGAGAGCGCTTTATCCCGCGTTCGCCCAGGCAAAAAAGGATATGAAAAAGGCAGTGCTATCCTACGACAAGCTTTATATAGAGGGTCAAATGTATACAGTGTCCAATCCACCCCCAGGCATTAATGTCTGAGGACCAGGCAAGCGGCAGCTCCTTTTTCTTCAGTGGAATGTTAATGGGCTAAAATCGAAATTAGACGATAAAGGTTTTATAGAATTTGTGAATAGTTACGACATACTCTTGTTTACAGAGACTTGGCACACTCAAAACAGTAATATTAATATTGAAGGATTTAACCATTTTAGTTGTTTTAGACCGAAAACTAACAAAAAGGCTAAACGCTATAGCGGAGGTATAATTATCTATTTCAAAAATTGGATAGAAAACAAAATCAAATTAATCAGCAGTGATACAAAAGGCATACTATGGTTTAAACTATGCAAAAGTCTCTTTGATCAAGAAAATGATGTCTATTTTTGTGTAACATATATCCCACCAGAAGATTCATCTGTATACAAAAATGCAGAATCTAATTTACACAACTTTGACTTTTTTGAGAAAATAAGTGATGATATTCGATCATATTGTGACAGGGGCGAGGTGTTTCTATGTGGAGACACGAACAGTAGAACTGGGATCCGTTCAGACGTTATTGACAATTTGAACTTGGATCGATTTATAGATATGCCCGAGGAAACGAACATATTAATACCCTCGCGTCAATCATGTGACAAAATTGTGAATAGTTTTGGGTTAAAACTGCTTACTTTATGTAAGGAAAACGATTTAGTGATAGCTAACGGTAGGAAGGATAATGGTCATTGTACGTATTATACTGTAAAAAGGGGAGTAACTGGGGAGAGTTTGGTAGATTATCTGATCACTGGATATCCAAATTTTGACCTTATTAATAATTTTGAGGTTCAAGAACTTACTGAGTACTCAGACCACTGTCCTCTTACCTATAGCTTTAATGCGTGTATTAATATTGACGATATTCAAAACAAGACAAATGTGATGTATGAAAAATGTTTATGGAATAGTGAGAGAAAAGAAGAACTTTTAGATAACTTAGAAAACAAACGAAATGATTTTATAGACATTAATAATCGTCTGTCAAATAATGATATTTCTATTGATCAGTGTATTAATGAATTTTCCTCTTTAATCAAGGAGGCTTCATTCTCAATTTTTGGGAAAACATTTCATTCAAATAGCACAAAATGCAAAATAAGAAACGATTGGTATAATGACGATTGTCATAAAGCAAAAGCAGCATTTCTTAAATCAAAACGAAAATTTAAGATAACCCCAACTGAAGAAAATAAATTTGCTTTTTTGAATAGTCGAAATGATTATGCGCGTGTAAAGCGAAAAGCAAAAATTAAGTATAATTATCAACAATCAGACATATTATCAAATCTAAGTAAAGAAAGTCCTCGTAAATTTTGGAAACAGTTGAAGAAATATCGTAAAACGTCTTCAAATAATTCAAACTTAGAGGTCGAAGACTTCGTAAACTTTTTCACATCCCTAAACGGCACTAATCAGCAGTTTTCGAATGATTCCGAAAATAATGACGAATCAAAAATCGATATTGATTTTCTTGATAAGCCTTTTGATGAAAACGAAATTATGAAAACGATTAAACAATTATCACGAAATAAAAGCGAAGGATGCGATAAAATTCTTCCCGAATTTTTCATCGATGCGAATGAGTTTATCACTCCGTTTTTAGTCCCAATTTTCAACCGCATCTACGAGAGTGGTGTTTATCCCGAGCTTTGGACAAAGGGAATAATTGTCCCAATCCATAAGAAAGGGGATCATAACGATCCCGCTAACTACAGGGCATCACGCTTATATGTAATTTAGCTAAAATATTTTCATTACTCTTACGTAATCGCTTGAATGTTTTCTGCGAAAACGAGCATATTTTCAATGATTGTCAATTTGGTTTCCGCGAAAAAAGGAGCACCGTTGATTGTATTTTTATTCTACACAGCATAATTCAAAGAATTTTAGCTAGCAATAACAAACTTTTTTCAGCATTTGTTGATTATCAGCGATGTTTTGATACAGTACCTCATTGTTATTTAATACAAAAACTACTTAAATTGGGTCTTAGTACCAAGTTTGTATGTATGATCAAATCTATATATAGTAACATTAAATCGTGTGTTAAATGTAATCAGTTTGAGATATCCGACTTCTTCGACATACCGATCGGTTTGAAACAAGGGGAGCCGCTATCACCGATTTTGTACATCCTCTTCGTCACTGATATAAGCGATAATATGGATTTTAACAGTCTTACAGAAACAGATCTGAATCAGCTATCAATTTTTATGCTTTTGTTCGCTGACGATATCGTTCTATTTACTACAAGTCCTTCCAGTCTACAATCACTGTTAGACAGTCTTTATTCATATTCCTGTGCATCTGGTTTGACAATCAATGTTAACAAAACTAAAATTCTCGTGTTTGAAAAGAGAAAAAGTCAAAGAAACTATCAGTTTCATATAAATAACGAAGCATTAGAAATAGTCGATAGCTTTATTTATCTGGGTATTAAGTTTGTAAAAAACGGTAGCTTAGCGCACGCGGCCCAGAAACTTTCTGAACAAGCGTTAAAGGCTATGAACAATCTTTTGATATTATTTAAACGAATTAAATTCGATGTCAAAACTAAATTGCTTCTATTCGATAGAATGGTTTCACCAATTCTTTTGTATGCATCAGAAGTCCTCGGCATATATCAATTTAATGATGCCGACAAAATACATATCAAGTTTTGTAAAATAATACTTGGCGTAGGACAGCGATCAACAACATCAGCAGTTCTCGGCGAATTGGGAAGATTCCCTCTGTCGGTGTTATGTGCCGAACGATCACTAAAATACTGGTTAAAGATTAAGAATAATCCAACATCCACTATACATTCTATTTTTACGGAACAATGTAACGCTATACACAATGCGAACACTTTCTGGTCTACAAAAATAAAGCTTTATTTAGAAAAGATTGGATACGGTTACTTATGGTATGAGAATTTTATCCCACAAAACTTCTTCACTGTACTTCAACGAAGAATACGCGATATTCATATTCAAGATTGGAACGCCGCTATCAATTCTTCACCCAAGCTTCAATACTACTGTAAATTTAAAACAGATTATATCTATGAACCATATTTGAGTAATATTCGAAATGAAAAATTGAGAAAACAATTAACGCGTTTTCGTATTTCCTCCCACAATTTAGCGATAGAAACTGGTAGATATCATAACATTCAAAGAGAAAATAGAATTTGTCAATGTTGCTCACAAAATGTCGTCGAATCTGAATATCATTTTCTACTCGTTTGTCCATACTATAGTATTATCCGACGCAGATTTTTGTCAACTAACTGGCCTTCTATAAATAAGTTTAATAAAATACTCAGCTCTAGTAACAAAACTTTACAACTCAAATTATCAAAATACATAAATGAAGCACTTGAACTACGAAAAATAACAATCAACCAAAATGTAAATACCTAATACATTATATTATTTATCAACTTGTATCTATGTATAATCAAATTACTTCCAAAATTGCGAAAACAATTTGCACGATATGCGTTTGTTTCGTAATTTTTGAAATAAACAGAATTATACTTTGAATGTATTTTTTTTCTTTTTTGTAATTATTATATTATATGCACCATTGCGCCATATTTTTTCATTATTGTACATGGCCAATGGCAATTTATATTGCCGACTTGCCAATTAAAGAAATTGAATTGAAAATTGCTAATTACAGGGAACTGTATCTTGATATTGATCTTTGTGTTTACGTTGAAACCTGTCTTACCTGTGAGATAACGTCAAAATAGACGTTTACACGTTTCTCACGTGCAAACTTTTAAATTCCCAAACTTTACATAAAACTCTTTTGATTTGTGTAGATGCGTGTCGACTCAACAAAAGGCAATGATATTCGCGTGGATTTAATCCCTCATATCATTTTATGACTTATTCAAAGACGTCATCCGGTAGCAACTGGAATGTTTACGAATGGAACATCTCAACCCGCAATTGCAGCTGACGTTGGTGTATATTGGTTGACAAACTATTCCTTTGGGATAACGTCTTAGAACGAACGGAACAACTGACGGTCGCACGAAAAGCGGTCGTCAACGTCTAACGTCACGACGTCAGAACCATAAGGTTCGCTCATTTTACCTATGGAAACAAATTCTCTTAATATCAAAAAAAATGTTTATGCTACTCATGGACAGTACAGCAATTAAATTCCAGCCAGAAATCGTTAACGTCAAATTGGATTGCATGCAAGAACGCATTTAACGTTGACGCGAAATCGCTCTCATTTAAACGCATATCTATGCCACGTAAAACATGCGACCTAGATGAAATTTTGACACTAGAAAGTCAGATGATGAAGTTTTACTATGCATTGAAAAAAATACTCGAATTAGGGTGATTTTGAGAAAGACAAAAACATAATGTATGATCAAATTTATTTCTTTGTGATGGGGAATCTCAGGATTATGCAAGCTATTGTAATTTGATTTGCATTGATCCTTTCGCAAACAAGACCAGTCTGTTTTGACGTCTCCTGTAGAAATGGGTAGGCAAAACATTGAGACAAGAGAGGAAAATGTTGAAAATCTGCAATAACATTTGTCATGCTAAACCAGTGAACTTTAACAGACACTTATGTTTAAGATCAGAGTAGATAATGGAAGATTGGTTTCGATTCACTGTCTCTTTTCTTAGCAATGTTTTGCGATAGCAAAAAGGATAAAGGCACACAAGGTATAATATTTCACTATCCTCCATTCTACAACTGACCAGTGAACTGTTTGACCTAGGTCAGCTAACTTCCACCAAAAGCACATGTGCTAAAACATACCGTGTGAACGCAAAAAACATGTGTGTTAAAAACATACATGCTAAAGCAGATATGCTAAAGCAGACCGTGTAAACCGCCCTTAACTCGTTTTAATTTTGAATCTATCGTATAGCTCGTAGTGGATGAACTGACATAGCAGTTCTAGCTATTAGATAGAAATGCTCTGCCAGGTCATGTATTGTTGACAATAGTATAGCGGATACATTTATATGCCAAACATATATATATATATTAACTGTTTTGATTTGGTAGCATTTTTATTTGTGGTCGCTGTGGTTGTTGTTTTGCCCCCCCCCCCTCACGAAAAAGACAACAACAAAAAACCAACAACAAGAAAAATCGCTATCAACAGATTTTCTTTGTGTGTTTATGTGGGTGTTTGTTCACATGGCTGGTAAATGTAACGTTATCCTACATGTACCGGAATATGAGCCAACATGCACTCTAGGATAAATTTGAAATTTGCCACGCCCACTGTAAAAGGGGGCTAAACACTTTAACCCAATGGCAAAAAATTGTGCTAAAATAGACCGAATTTACTGGTATTTTTGATAATCCGTCAGTGCTGTTGTGAAATCTCGTAACTACGGCTTGATTCAAGCCGTGGTTACGATTTTTCACAACAACACCAAGTAAATACTATTTGTTTGCCCGAAATTACGTCAATGTTAACTTGATAAAATCGCTCCCTATTATCGATATTATATTCTGGTCGGTAGACCAAGCACATTCTTATACCAATTTAATCACCGCCACACTGAAGGTCAAATTTACAACCCATTTGTGATGGAGGCCCAGTGTGACGATCAAATACCTTTTTGATGAACAATGTTCTATATTCTAATAAGATGTTAATTTACAGTGTATACTTTACAATCTTCACTGAAGGTCAAGCCCGAAGGGTGGAGACCCAGTGCAATGTCCTTTTAGCTCTTTACCAAACGACAAAAAATGATTTTCTTATTTTTCGCAGCATATAGATATTTAGAAAAAAGAAGAAAGTGTTAGGCGTTGACGGTTTTTACACTGTTTTGTCCCAATGTTTTGCTGAAATTTGTTAACAATATTTATTTACTGGAAACTTCAAACCAAAGATAAATTATGAAAATGATAAAGAGTCAAACGATTCAATAGGGTCCAACATTTAAGTGCTAAAAATAGAACGACTTTACGTATGTAGAATGATAAATCGTCGGTGATGTTGTAAAATCCCGTAACTACAGTTTCAATTAAGCTGTGGTTGCGGGTTTTTGTAATTTCACCGACGGAGTACAATTGTTTGTCGCTGTAAAACGTGATACAAAGGATCCCTTGGTTTTACACATAATATTAGTTTTAAGGGAAAACGTTCATCTATATGATATCCAATATTTTCAAGATATACAGTACTCAATGCTAAGTGTATTTCAAACCATTCACATTTCTTTACTCCATGTTTTGTTTATTTGTTTTTCTTTGTGTTCTTTCTTATGCAATGTGCTACCATGTCAGACATATATTTGGAAAATGCATACAAATATGTCCCATATTATATGATTCTGTACCTTCCTTTTCATCAAATGTTCAGTGTACTCTAATCAGCACTTTTTATCAAATATGAATAATCTAGAAATTCTCTCGTACAATTGCCGCGGTTTAAATAACAGCAAGAAACGTTTTGATATATTTTCTCTATTCAAGCAAAAGAAATCAAATATAATTTGTCTCCAAGAAACTCATTTTACACAAGATATGGAAAAAACGATTTATTCTGAATGGAACGGAGATTGCTATTACAGTCATGGTAAGGCAAATGCAAGAGGCGTTTGCGTTTTAATTAAAAAGGAATCAGGGATTCAAGTAACGAACGTACAAAAAGATAATAATGGTCAACTGCTTATTCTAGAACTAAAATATTTGGATACGGTATTTCTCCTTATAAACATATACGCCCCAAATGTCGATGACCCTAGATTTTTCCAAAATATTTTTGATACTATTGATTCATATAATAATTCCGATTCCTTTGTTATGTGTGGTGATTTTAATTTGGTTTTAAACCCGTTACTAGATTACAAAAACTACAAGAATTCTGAACATCACATTAATTGCAGAAAACTTTTACAATCACAAATATCTGCAAGGGATTTAAATGATCCATTTAGAGTAATACATGGAAATTCAGAAAAATTTACATGGAAACGACTAAACCCTTTACAACAAGGACGATTAGACTTTTTCCTAATAACAAATAATTTGCTCGAAGTTGTTCAAAATTGTGATATTGATATTAGTTATAGATCAGATCATTCATGTATTGTTTTAAACCTTAATTTTTCTAAAGTTGAATATGGAAAAGGATATTGGAAATTCAATAACTCTTTGCTGAAAGATATGAATTATGTTGACACTATTAACAAGAAAATTAATGAAATAATTGTACAGTACTCTCTTCCTATTTATAATCATGACAACATTCTAAATATTGAAAAAAATGAAATCCAGTTTAGTATAAATGACGAATTGTTCCTAGAAACACTTCTTATGGAAATAAGAGGAAAAACGATTTCATATGCATCGTATAAAAAAAGACAAGTAAATGATCGTGAAAAAGAATTAACGTCAAAGATAATTACATTAGAGGCCAATTTAAATGAAACAAATAAAGAAGAATACTTAAATCTCCAATCAGAACTAAACGAAATCAGACAAGCAAGACTAGAGGGATCATTCATCAGGTCAAGATCTAAATGGATAGATGAAGGCGAAAAGGTGACAAATTTCTTTTGTAATCTTGAAAAGAGAAATCAAATTAATAAAACCATACCGTTTATCGAAAAGGAAGATGGATCTAAAATCTACTCACAAAAAGAAATTCTAAAGGAAACTAAACTTTTTTACGAAAGCCTATATGAAGAACAGTGTAAGAATGTAACTTTTAATTTGGATTCTGAATTTCAAAATGTAGATTACGAAAAGCTTAATATGCAACAATCGCAATCTTTAGAAGGTCTTTTAACATACGATGAGGTTACGAAGACGCTTAAACAAATGAAAAATGATAAAAGCCCAGGATGCGATGGATTCACTTCAAATTTCTTCAAAGTTTTCTGGTCTAAAATTGGCCATTTCGTTGTTAGAGCTCTTAACCATGCATTCATGATAGGATCGTTCTCTAGGAGTATTAAGCTAGGAAATATTATTTGTATACCAAAAGAAAATAAACCTAAACAGTTTCTCAAGAATTGGAGACCAATTACATTATTAAACGTTCTTTATAAGTTAGCCTCTGGTTCTATTGCGAATCGTTTAAAGTCTGTCTTAGATCTTATAATATCGAAAGACCAAACCGGTTTTATTAAAGGTAGATACATCGGTGAAAATACAAGAATCATTTACGATATTATGCAACATTGTGAAAAAAATAACATTCCCGGACTTTTAATGTTAATAGATTTTGAGAAAGCGTTTGATTCCCTATCTTTTAACTTTATAGAAAAGACACTCTCTTTCTTCAATTTTGGTGAGATGATTAAAAAATGGATACACATTTTTCTCCATGATACACACGTTTCAGTCCAATTAAACGGGTTTATTTCTGAGTATTTCTCAGTAAAAAGAGGATGTAGACAAGGAGACCCTATTTCATCGTATATTTTTATCCTGTGTACACAAATACTCAATTTAAAAATAAAATCATGCAAAAATATAAAAGGTATCAGAGTACAAAGAGAAGAATTTTTAATATCGCAGTTCGCAGATGACACATCTCTACTATTGGATGGATCAGAACAGTCCCTTCATTCAGTTTTAGATATACTTAATCGTTTTTCTGAAATATCAGGCTTAAAAGTCAATTTTGATAAAACTAAACTGATATGGATCGGCTCAATGAAGTATAGCACCAGATCAATCAAAACGCGCTGGAAACTTTCATGGGGTGACACACAATTTAAATTATTGGGTATTCACTTTGACGTTAATCTTAAAAAAATGATTGAGTTAAATTTTGATGACAAATGGACAAGCATCTGTAATGCCGTTTCGTTTTGGACAAGACGTAAACTAACCCCAATAGGTCGAATTGCAGTTGTTAAGAGCCTACTGCTGCCAGCACTGAATCATCTATTTATAAATCTCCCAACTCCTTCCGAAGGATACTTGAACAAAATCAACAATCTCTTCATGGACTTTATATGGGATGGTAGGGCAAAAATTAAGGCTTCTGTGGTGGTAAAAGATTATCAAGATGGGGGTTTAAAGGTACCAGATATCAAAAACTTTATAAGAAGTATGAAGATTAAATGGCTTAAAACAATGATATTGAATCAAAATAACAGTTGTTACAAAATACCTAATATGTTGTTCAATATAAATAAGATCATTCAATGTGGAAAATTATATTGTGAAAAAGTTATCAAACACTTAAATAATCCGTTTTGGAAAGATGTCTTAAATGCATACATATCTTATGCTGAACACATAAAATTGGAAGAAGGAGATCAATTATTAGATACACCTATATTTTACAACGATGGTATTACGATTGGCTCGAAATATGTATACAACGATGTACTTTATAAAAAAGGAATAACTTTAATCAAAGACTTTTTGCACGAAGACGGTACTTTTAAAACATTTGAATTTTTCAATAACATCACCAATGGGAAACTAAACTTCTTAGAATACTTCAGTATAAGAAACGCAATTAAATCTTATATTAAAAAAACAAATATCCAAATAGATTATTCCTCTCTACTCGAGAACCATAACCCATCTGTTAATTACTGTATATTACCAATGCTTACGAAACAAAATTTCAACAAATATGTATACTCAATCCTTATAAAAAATGAAGAAAGCCCCACCTGCCAAGAAAAATGGTCGAATCAATATCCACTGTTAAATAGAGAATGGAGTAAAATTCACAGATCTGTGTTCATTTTAACAAAAGATACTTATATACAATGGCTACAAACAAGAATTATTCATAGAATATTACCCACAAACTCGCTTCTAATAAAAATGAATTTAGTAAATGACAGTTTATGCAACTTTTGTAGACTTTCAGATGAAACCCTGATACATATATTTTTCGAGTGTGATAAAATAAAAGATATTCTCAGAAAAATAGAAAATGTTATAAAAGAATTTTACAGAGATTTTAAATTACAATGTATAGACGTTATTTTGGGATGCAACAATAAACCTAAAATTGACATCTTATGTCTCGAGTTTAAAAGATACGTATATAACTGTAAGTTTAAAAAGGCTATACCAACTACCAATGGTTTTATCAGACACCTATCATTAATTATAAAAATCAACGATGAAAGAAAATACAATGAACATCACAGAGAAAACTGGGCAATTGTAAAAAGACTGGTACAGAATCACAACTAAAGGTTTAAGAAAAAATCAAATACCGAGATATTTAATACATTTGTACACGTAGCACTTTACTCTTTTTTTTGTTAATCAGTTTTTCTAATTATTTATAACTTGTTGAAAACTTTTCAACTCACTACCTTTTTTGCCTTTGTTTGCATTTAGACATTTACATTTGTACATAAAACATGTTTATATATTACATCGATTTAGCTATATATTGAAAATATTACTGGGTTGATTTCTTTAAATTGAATTGATCTATCTATATTGCAAAATATTACCATATCGATTTCCTTAAATTGAATTAAGAAAAAGAAAAAAAACATCATATTTATGTATGTAACTCAAACAATAAATCCTATTATAAAATTATGATATTGATAGCAAATAAGAAAATGTTCGGAAACAAGAGGGAAAAGGTTGTCATACAGTCTTATTTCTTTCTTCTCTCTCAACGTTTTTTTACATAGAAAGGACAACAATACCAGAAAAAAGTTGATTACCTACGAAGAATGAGTATATTAATATTTTAGATGAAAACGATTATCTTAACCCTTTCCCAAAAAACAAATATCAATGCCAATCTACACTGAAGTCTCATTCAGACAACATAGATATATACGATATAGTCCGTCGAGTTTTAAAACAAGAGAAGAAAAAAATGGTGATCATCTTTTTTCTTCTTTTGTATAAAAGTTTTAAGAGTTATCTTTCGAAGTCAAATTGATTAGAGACGTCAGATCCAGATCTTTGTGAAAGAGTTAAGGACGTGTCAAATAATTGATATTATGCAATCGACACTCTTTATGTTGAATCCTCATTGAATACTAGTAATCATCGAGAAACCCGGAATATCGGCACAATTCAATCGGCAAAAATAGAGATTAAACGTTACTGATGATCACCAATTGTGACCAATATTTAGAAATATGACAAGGGAGGGGTAACGAATTACCCAAACAAGCAACCCGTTACCCTTCTCTCTTGATATTTTTCACATAATCACCTTTGATAAAAATATGTGTCCGAAAAAGATAAGGAGTGTCACCGTGTTGTTTTTGATAATATCTAAAAACTACTATATGTATGTGTGTAATTGACTGAATAAAGGGAAAAAAAAAAAAAAAAAAAAAAAAAAAAAAAAAAAAATTATTTTTTTGTTGCGTTTCCGTTTCTTTTTAGCTCACCTGAGCACGAAGTGCTCAAGGTGAGCTATTGTGATCGCCTTTCGTCCGTCCGTCCGTCCGTCTGTATGTCCGTCCGTCCGTCCGTCCGTCTGTCAACAATTTGGTGTTTACACTCTAGCATCTACAAATATAAGCCAATCTTAAGCGAACTTAGTCAAAACATGTATGACCATAAGCTCTCGGATGAGTTCGAATTTGGGTCAGATCAGACCGGAAAGTTCGGAGTTATCTGCCCTTGAATGTAAAAAATAGCTACTTTTGACATTGTTTACACTCTAGCATCTCCAAATATTGACCAATCAATACAAAAGTTGGACACAATGTTGGTGACTATAAGATCGCGGATGAGATCGATTTTGGGTCAGATGGGACCAGAAAGACAGGAGTTATCTGCCCCCAAATTTGACAAAATTGTCGTTTTTAAACGTTTTCGACTTTGTTTACACTATATCTTCTACAAATATTGACCAATCAAGACAAAACTTTATCACAATATTAGTGACCGTAAGATCTTGGATGAGATTGATTTTGGGTGAGATCTGACCATAAAGTCAGGAGTTATCTGCCCTTGAATGTAAAAATTAGCTCCTTTTGACATTGTTTACACTCTAGCATCTACAAATATTGACCAATCAATACAAAAGTTGGGCTCAATGTTGGTGACCATAAAATCTGGGATGAGTTTGAATTTTGGTTTGATCGGAATAGAAAGTCCTGAGTTATCTGCCCTTGAATTTGACAAAATTGTCGTTTTTGACCGTTTTCGACTTTGTTTACACTATAGCATCTGCAATTATTGACCAATCAAGACAAAACTTTAACACAATATTAGTGACCATAAGATCTTGCATGAGTTCGATTTTGGGTGAGATCGGACCAGAAAGTCAGGAGTTATCTGCCATTGAAAGAAAAAAAGGTACTTTTGAGATTGTTTACACTAGAACTAGCATAGATCTACAAATATTGACCAATATATACAAAAAATGGACACAATGTTGGTGACCTTGTATAAGATTTTGGATGAGTTTTTGTTTTGGTTTGGTCGGACCAGAATGTCCTGAGTTATCTGCCCTTGAATTTGACAAAATTGCTGTTTTCGACTTTGTTTTTACTCTAACAACCACAAAATTAATGGTGACCAATCAAGACAATACTTTGATCTTGGATATAATGGTTAATCACCATAAGATCATGGATGAGTTTGAACTTCAGCACAATTAGACAAGCAGTTGCTGAGTTATCTGCCCTTGAAATGGAAAAAATTCTCGTTTTTGACTTTGTTTTCACTCTTTAAAACCAGATATATTGACCTTTAAAGAGGAAACAGGGACATAATGTTGATGACCATAAGTTTGTTTTCAGTCTTAATGTCACAAATATTAATTGATTCAAACATAACTGTTGCTCATATCATCTTGGTTCAGGTGAGCGATATAGGACCATCATGGTCCTCTTGTTTCCTTTAGTATATATTCACATAATAATATAAATTTGATATATACAAAAATGGAAACATTATTGTAAAGGATGACTTCACTGTGATCAATGACACCATCCTTTACATCACTGTGTCCAACCAGTACAGTTGATGATAGATTCACATTATAACATAAATTTGATATATACAAAATGGAAGCAATGTTGTTAAGGTAACGAATTTGATATATACAAAATGGAAACATTGTTGTAAAGGATGACTTCACTGTGATCAGTGATACCATCCTCTACATCACTGTGTCCAACCAGTACAGTTGATTATAAATTGACATTATAACATAAATTTGATATATACAAAATGGAAACATTGTTGTAAAGGATGACATCATTGTGATCAATGGCACCATCCTTTACATCACTGTGTCCAACCAGTACAGTTGATTATATACTAGGACGAAAAAAACGCCGGGTACATAAAATATGCAACAAATATTTTATTGCTTGGCCTAGAATAATGAAAATTTGTTTATGTGTTGTACGCTGTCGAACGGTACACACATTTAAAACTACACAATACCTTACCTCTTCGCAACATGAGAGGCACGTGCTCAAATGCGAGAATACCGTGAAGGGGGAGGCCATTGAGTTTACCCAAGGAAATGTTCAATCTATTTGATACCGTTCAGGTATTCAGATCGATTTTTCAATGTTTACTTAAAATTTGGCGATTTGCATCAAAGCCGATTTGTCGAAAGTCGAACAGGGACAAGCTATAGCAATGCTTGTGCAGGGTCAATGCCAACATTACGTTGCTGCACATTTTGGTGGGAATATTCGAACTATTGAACGTCTTGTTCAACGTCTGCGAGTGACGGGGAGGGCCAACGACCGACCGCGAAGTGGACGTCCGCGCGTCACGACGCCACGTCAGGATCGGTTTATGACACTTTCTTACTTACGTAATCGCCATCTCACAGCTAGCGAAACTGCAAATAACACCATAGGAAGTCATATTCGCCATATTTATCCCGATACGGTTCGAAAGCGCTTACGCGACAATGGCCTAAGAGCCCGACGTCCCTATGTCGGTCTGCCGCTAACTTCTGCCATCGTTAAAAGGGGGTATTTTTTCACGTAATTAGCATCGGAAATCGATTGAAACTTCAACAGCTGGTTTCATACAGATGACATTTCTTACAAAAATGAACATAATAATCAAATCCCTTAAAACAATCATTATAGGTTACCCGGCGTTTCTTTTACGTCCTAGTATAGATTCACTTTATAACATATCTTTGATATATACAAAATGGAAACATTGCTGTTAAGGTAATATACTCAGTTCCAAAAGAAAGTGTGCACTTTCGCTTTTTGCCTTTTCCTTAATTTCCACAAAGTTTATGGCACTTTAGGATATAAAAGTGATATCATACTTCAGATTAGACCTTAAAGAAAATTGGCACCAAAACAGATGTTGATAGAATGACTTATACTGCATACACACAGTCAGATCATTATGGTGTTGATGGTGTTGACATTTGCGCTCCTCACAGCTTCTTCTGCGGGAAGAGTTACACGCTTATATGCCGTTAAAGGGTTCGACCATGTCTTCAAAATCATTTTCACGCTAAAGTTTTAACTTTTCTGTAAACGTTACGTGTGCGTCAACGTTAGTAATCGCTACGTTAGCAGTCTAGTAAATTGTCGTCAAACGGTGCAACAACGTTCTACAATAAATTTCTATGCAATTAAGATGCCATACAAATGAACATTTGCTATAGGAACATAGATACTGCACACATTCAAATTTGTTGAGGGCTTTTGTTTTCACCAGGTTCGGTATTGTTCACCGACGTTAATTGTAATTCGTTTCCCGCTAATGCGCTATGTACAAATGTAATGAAAATGTGATTTTATGCTAAGGTATGCCAAAAGGATTGCAGTAAGTTTAATTCCAGATCGATAACTCATCCAGCACGTGAGGCATACGTGAAACACTAAAAATGCAAAATCGCAACCAACTCCAAAATCCGTGCGTGCTATGTGATTTCTTCATCAATATATCGTTGGTAAAAAGTCTTGAGATTTATCGTACACAATTTCATAACGGTAGACGGTATACTTTTTGAGATATTCAAAATTTAAAAGTGCACACTTTCTTTTGGAACTGAGTATACATTTGATATATACAAAATGGAAACATTGTTGTAAAGGATGACTTCACTGTGATCATTGATACCATCCTTTACACCAGTGTGTCCAATGAGAACAGTTATAATTCCATTTTATTGGTGTTTTTTTTTTTACTTCTTCCATGATTATTTTAATAAAATTTGTTAGATTTATTATTTCTGGTTTGTTATTACAATTGAACAGATTCCTAAATTTATGAGTATTTGGTTGTGATATGTAATTGATGTTTATGTATTTTTCTCGTTTCACTGAAATGATTGCATTCCATTACGCAGTGGTATTCATCTCCAATACTTGTATGGCAAATGTTACATTTTCTTTCTGCTAGGGGTGTTCCATTCCATCTACCTAGCTCAACTGGTAATCTGTGGTTTCTTGTCCTAAACGCGATCAAAATTTTGCTTCTGTAGTTTGAAAGTACCTTAATGAAATTGCTTGATTGTTCTATTATTGAGTTATTATTTTGTTTGAATTGGTCTCGTACTTTATTTTTGAATGTTTGTGATATCCATTTTGGGTTAAGTTCATTTTGGTTTGTCCAAATATTGTATAAGCTATTTGTTTGTAGTGTGTTTTTGACCACTTTGATTTAATTGTGTTATTGTTAAACTTTGTGTTCATTATAGCATATAGTTTTAAAGTTAGTTTGAAAGAAATGTCTGTTGAGAGTTTTGTCCAATAAGAGATAAGCCTACATTTAGCTTGTTCCTTTATTGGCAAAATGCCGAGCTCACTATAAATTTGATATGATGGTGTTGACTTCTTTAGATTCAGAAAATAATTATAAAATTTTAGTTGAACTTTTTCGAGAACCTTTGTATCACTATATCCCCAAATTTCACTACCATTTAGGAGTATTGGTTTTATTGTTTTCTCAAAAAGTATATCTGCAAGTCAATACCTAGGTTTAAAGATCTTATTTTTTCATGAGCTGGAACATAGCTTTGTTGGCTTGTTTGGCTAGATGTTGTTTTGCTTTGATATAGCTGCAAGATCTTGACAACAACAGGCCACGATATTTGTACTCTTCTACTGTTTCAAGGTCGTTATTATCATATACGAATTTAATTTGTCTTGATCTTGCATTTGCGCCCAAAATAACGACTTTAGTCATAAATATTAATTGACTCGAACAAGACGGTAGCTCAGACTTGGGTCAGGTAAGCGATTAAGGACCATCATGGTCCTCCTGTAATGACAAGGTGCGTTTTTATTCCGTATATGATATTTAACAAGATAGCCAAAATCATGCGTTTCATTTTATCAACAGGAAATGGCTAAATTATCTCACTAAACAAATGTTTGACGTTTGGGTTTTTAGCTCCACTGGCCGAAGGCCAGCGGGGCTTATGTCATGGCCCTGTGTCCGTCGTCCGTCCGTCCGTCCGTCCGTCCGGGCCAACTTCCGGGGTTTATGTGGTTCAATCCGTCCATAATTAATTTGAAATAAGAACAATTCCATTTAAACCATGCCATTTTATGTGACACTTTTCTTCATAAAGATCAAAGAAAAAAACACTTAATCCTAAAATGTTGGCGTGTCCGTCCGTCCGTGCGTAAACTTTTTCTTTAAACATCTTCTTCTCCTAAACTACTGGACCAATTTCAACCAAACTTCACAGGAATCTTTCTTGCATGAATCTCTTCCGCATCGGTGAGCTATAATATTGTCTAGTGTTCTGTAAAAGTTACATTAAAGGTATAAGTTTGTGACTGAATTGTTTAAAATTGGTAAAACTTGGTAAATGACATGACAGGGCACCTCTATGTTAGTAATAGGGATGCTCTACCAGGTCATTTATCGTAAGCTATACTAGGCTTACGATTGGTGAATAATATTGTCCCTATTGACGGTGGTTTTGTATAAAATGCTAGAGTTCTCGTTTATAATGTTTCCCTGATTATTCTGACACTGGAATTAATGGTATTCCAGTTGTTTTTGTCTACAAGTGCATACTGTGTACATTTAAGTGTTGAGTCTCGGGCTAAAGGCATTTTCTATGGCGCGCGAATAGGGTCCAAAGTCAATATAGCGCTAAACCTATAATCAGAAAAGGGTAGACCGCTAATATAGCGGTCTACCGTCATATTTTAGCGGTTCACCGATAAAAATATAGGTCTACCCATAACAAAGGGTAGACCGCTATTTCAATTAACGGTCTACCGCTAAATTAACGGTAGACCTACATTTTTATCAGTATACACAGAGCTTGTACTATATAGGTGTTGATATAGCTTATGGAAAGAGGGGGACTACTTAAAAGACTGATGTAACGAGCCATTTGATTGGCTAATGACATTTCGAGCAGAAGGGTCAAAAATAATTAGCGGTCTACCCATAATTTAGCAGTAGACCGTTAATTGATATAGCCGTCTACCCTTATTTTATTGGTAGACCTATATTTTTATCGGTGAACCGCTAAAAATATGAGGATAGACCGCTATATTTAGCGGTCTTTCCCTATTTAAATTATAGGTCTAGCGTTATTGTGACTTTAGACCCTTTTCGCGCGCCATAATTTTCGGTATTTAATACGAACACGAATCCATCCAAATCAGTGTGAATATTTAGTTGTCCCACGATATTATGATTCCCGCCAAACAATACAAAATGTATCGTTTTACAAATTATATACCACTGTGTATAACCGTACAGTTAGCCTAATCGGAAGTGCCACTATCTGTACGCACAAATATCACTAGTTCACCTCGAATCTAAACGCGGTTTTCGAAGTTAATAAGCGAACTTAAACGTTGTTCAGCCTGGGTGATGATTGTTGTGATAATGTGTATACTTTACCCATCAAACAGTAATTTCGGTTGCAAATCACGGACTTTTCATTTTCCCGGCCCATCAAATTTGTGCTTCCCATGTCATTTTTCGTTACTGAGTGTATGTATTTTGATTAAACATCCGCTGAAAGACAGGGCAACCTTTACTGTCGAAACTCTATGTCACTGTTTTTCCCTAGTCATTATACACTCCTCAGTTTTTAGCGAGGAATTGCACCACTGTCTTCCGACTGACTGTACGAATAGCTACAAGTGTACAGTATCACTAGTCAACAACCTGTCGTCAAACAACTGTACGACTAGTGTCACCATAACAATGTATTGATTGGCTGCATTTCGTTATGCTAGTTTATTGTTTTGTAATTTTGTGTTTATTTTTTCTTAGGAAATGTTGGTAAAGGGTATGAGGCATTTAATTAATATAGAATACCAATAATTAGTACCAAACAGCCAGCGGCGAAATTTGAAAAAAGCCAGAAATTCCTAAACTGTGTTACATTTCCTTTCCAAATATAAACATAAGCATTTTGTACGGTTTAGAATTTTGAATTCGTGCATACTTATGAAAATATACTGAACCTCAGAAATAACGCACCGCTTATATTTTCCTATATATCTTTTTTATGCTCCCCGAAGGGAGAGCATATAGTCGCCGCTTTGTCTGTCCGTCCGTCCGTCCGTCCGTCCGTCCTGTCCGTCCGTCATTCCGTCCGTCATTCCGTCCGTCATTCCGTCCGTCCGTCCGTCCGAAGCGATTTCTCCATAACCCTTAGGCCAAATCAAATGAAACTTACCATGTGAACTCCCTATGACAAAATGCCGATGTACTTTTCCGGTTTTTGGATTTGAGGCCTCGTCATGGGAAAAGGGGACTTAAGTTTAAATACAGTTTTTCTCTAATTTCTCCTAGTCTAATGGTCAGAATTTGATGACATTTCATATTTGAGTAGCAAATCAGATGCCCTTGACAATAAACTATTTAAAATTTTCATATACAAAAATATGTCATGCAAAAAGGGGGCTTAACATTTGTAAGCTTTATATTAGCTCTGCATGGCATATATTTATTGTGACAATGCCTTATTCGGGGAGCATTGTCCGTCTCTGACGGTTCTTGTATTATGTTACTTTTTAAGTTGTAAAACCGCAGCGCGAAGTGATATCAGTTTTTTGGTTTCTGGTCAAAAAGTTGTTACGCTACCTTAAAGCAATCAAGCGAGACTAGCTCGCAAACGTGACTACTCTCCAAAGTGAAAGTCACAAAATCAGTAATGCGTGTGGCAGAGCAATGAAGTCTGTGCTTCATCGACGCAAGTAACTGATAATATTTTGGATTCTGGCGTTTGGCATGACTATTTGCTCTCCTTGTATCACTGCACTTTCACATGCTTTACTGTTTTGAGCTGCAGTTGGGACCTTTGACGCACCGCTTCCCGGGCAGTCCAGCACTGTCCCAGTTTGTTTGAAACGTTCTGTAAGCCGGCCAATAGTCTCGTGATGAAATCCCATCAAGGGTGTAATAACTCGTGACGTTATCACTGCCTGCAGCATCCCAATGAACAAGTTTCGCCTAAGAACCCCACACACACCGGAAGTCGTCCTTAGAGGCAAAAGGCGAAATTTTTGAAGACTGTAAATCCAATAAAATAACCACCTTACCGGCTATTAACGAATTTAATCAATTTCATAGTTTTTGTTCCACTTAAAACTTCGCTTTATCGCTGCATATTGAATGCACGTTCCCTTTATCGCTGTATATTGAATGCACGTGCGTCGTATTTTTTCTCCGCATTTTTGAGAGCCTCGTTTTGATAATGTCGATTTGTTACTATTTTTAGTAACTTCCCCCCGGAAGTTAATCAGAGTCTTCTCTGATGAAAATTCACTCTTTGATATTTGGATGTCGCTATTTACATCAGAGCGCTGTCCCATTCAAAAACAAATGGAAATTCCGACACACGTTTTGTCGCTGTCTCGGATTTTTTTGTTAGCTCCACTGGCCATCAGGCCAGAGAGCTATTGTCATGGCGATGTTTCTGTCGTGCGTCCGTCCTTCTATGCATGCGTCCGTCCGTCCGTAAACTTTTTCTTTAAAATCTTCTTCTCAAAAACTACTTGATGGATTTCAACAAAACTTCACAGGAATGTTCCTTGGGTGATCCTCTCTCAGATTCCTTCAAAACATTCTGATTGAAGAAGACAGTCTGGTGTTATCTGCCCTTGAATTTAAAAAAATGGCCGTTTTTGCTTTGTTTTCACTGTAACAACGACAAATATTGACCAATCAAGACAAAAGTTGGTCAAAATATTGGTGACGATAATATCTTGCCTGTATGCAATTTTCAGCTTGATTTGAATTTCATATCATGAGTTATGTGCCCTTGAAATTGACAAAATTGCTATTTTCGGCTCTATTTTGACATTGTTTTCACTCTAGCAATTACAAATATGGACAAAACAAGCCAAATCTTGGACAGAATGATAGTAATTATAAGATCTTGCCTTGGTGTAAGTTTTATCTTGATCTGAATTTTATTTCGTGAGTTATGTGCCCTTTAAATGGACTAAATTGCCATTTTCAGCTCTATTTTGACACTGTTGTCACTCTAGCAACTACAAATATTGACTAATTAAGACAAAACTAAAAAACAATCTTGGTGACCATAAGATCTTGCATTGGTGTAATATTCAGCTTGATTTGAATTTTACATCATGAGTTATGTGCCCTTGAAATTGACAAAATTGCCATTTTTGGCTTTATATGCACTCTTACAACCACACGTATTAACTAATCAATACATAACTTTCACAGAATCTTACTGACAATACAATCTTGCGGCTTGTAACTTTCAGCTTGGTCATGCCTTTGCTTGTTTGCACAGTCTGATTTTTTTATTATTGAATTCAACAAGACAAACAATCAGGCCTGTGGAGTACTTCCAGACCGCCAGGGCTGTCTAGTTTTTTAATGGGACAGTGCTCTTTTGTAAATAGGGACATCCAAGTATCAACGAGCGAATTTTCATCAGAGAATTCTCGGATTACCGGAAGTGTTCTGCTGGTACGGACGAAAACATAAATGAAACTAGTCTAAAGTACGATTACATGCGTCAGTGGAAAGTCTTGGCATTGTTTAAAGGGGGACGAGCTAGGCTGTCGAAAATGCAAATGGCACAATAATTACAAACCAGAAATAACGCATGAAATTACCAACCTGAAGGGGTAGATCATTTATGTCCATTGTTACCACTCGTCGAGCTTTATTAAGTAGGGTGGTCACACTTTTTTCCAAAAGTATTCCAGTCCCTACAAAATATTTACTAGCTTACAGAGAATATTGAGAGAAACATAAAACTGGTTGAATTGTGAAAATCGGACATTGCGTTATGGAATAATGCTTATTCAGATTTTTACAAAGGGGAGATAATTCTGCCGAATTACGTTATTGTTTATTTTTCAAAGAACTTCAACAAATTATATATCATTTTCAAGGTCTGAATGAGAGGAACTCAAAACTGCTTACGTTTTTAAAATCGGACATTTAATAAAATAGTTACACCCCTTTGAAGTTTTACAAAGGATGAAATTATTCTACCAAACATTCTAGTTCTTCAATTTCTACCCAACAACAGTTATATAAATATTTGTTACATTATTTCAACCCTTCCTCGAACAAGACATGATTTTCACGATCATATATGAACAGGTTTTGGAAAACATTGAGACAAAAGAAGAACATGTCGATAACCAACATTTTCTCCCTTTGTGTAATATTTTCTGCACTTCGTTGTTCCGTGTCATTGCTTCCGATAAAAACAATATTTTACGACATATCAAATAGGAATTCAAAACAAAAGGAAAAGATTCAAACTTTCAAGTGATCGATTATTAACATTATATCTCTGGTTCGTGAAGAAATAGGTTTTCAAAACATTGACCCAAAAGAGCACCATACATTTGAACATGTCCATTTTACAACCTTTAAATTCAATATAATTTTTGGCTGCCTCACCCTTTTCCGAACAAGACCTGGTTAGACCTGGTTTTGACGTCCTGAACGGATTTTATTGAAGGTGAAAAGACTGAGGCGAAATAATCTTATTTTCTTTTACACTCATTCTGTCGCCTGCCACAGCTTTCGAGTTGGATGACCATAAAGTTTTACTGTTTGGGAAAGGGTTAAATGGATGTCTAGGAAGCCTATGAGAAACGCCGATTTTGTAAATCCCTTTGGACTGAGCACTAAGTGCTCAAGATGAGCTATTGTGGTCACTCACCGTCCGTCCGTCCGTCTGTTCGCCCATAATTCCTTGAAACACCTCATACTCCTTAACCATTGGGCCGATTTTGACAAAACTTTACAGGAATCTTCCTTGGATGACCATATTCAAAGAATGTTCATGATTTTTTGATTCGTCAAAAAATATGGGCTTGGCAGGGCAAGGCTTATCGAACTTTGAGAAATCATGATTTCATTCTTAACAAATTAACCATTCGGCCAATTTCAACCAAACTTTGCAAGAATGTTCTTTGAGTCACTGTCGTCAACATTGATGAATAAATTTAGGATGAATGGAGTTTAGACAGAAATTATCGATCAATCACGGGGAATTGAAAAACACTTCCCATTGTTAAAGCCTTTGCGCTTGAATGCGCTAAGCTAAAAGCACAAGATGTTTTATTATTTGAATAGATAGGATGTTGAAGAACATATATAGGCTTTTCTAGGCTTTTCTGCCGCCTAGTTCTTGCCATTTGAAGCCGAGTAAAATGACCTATTTTGAATACCTATTCATCGACTCATAATTCATCGGTTCATCGTATTAACATACACGGATGAATAGATCTATTATCCCTCTTTAATTTGATATAAGATTTATAAAAATCCGTTGAGAAATGGCAGTGCCAAAGCAATTTTATCACACATACCCACGCGTCCTTCTAATGTAACAACCGAGTTCAAACAAAGAAACGCAGAGTCGACCCACTTTTTCAAATAGAGATTTAACACGAAAAGAACGTGTATAAGGTAAAAGTATTTTATCATAATAAAATATGACTATTTAGCTTTAAGTTTTTACACACTTTTTGGCAATTTAATGTGTTATTTAGGCTGAAAATGCCGTTTGTAAATTACTCGTTTTTACATAGAATCAGATAGAGGCAGTATTTTTAACACGAGACTGTGACCACACTATATTAAGTATTAAAATCCAAGTAAATTAATAACATGCTGGTCGTCCTTGTTTTTGTTTTGTAACGGCTACATTTGCCCAACCTTCAAAAATAAATTACGTCAGAGATACGTCATCTGTGCTCAGCGAGATTTAACACACCGTACAACCGGCTGCGTAGAAAGTCAGCGAAGACAGATTCGGCATCTGATGTCATGTGCATGGTAGGTCAAATGAATTTACTTTTATAAATAAACGAAAGGATCTTTGGTATTCTATAGTTGATAAATACGCGTATAAATGTTCAGTGCTTGTACAAAATAAACCTTTTCATGTATTCCTCGCAAATAAGCCGGTTGTACGGTGTGTTAATAACGCGGAGGTGTGTCTCGTTGACCTTGACCTTGTCTTGTTTTGAAGTAAAAATAGAATGTGTAAACACGCTTGTAAAGGATTGATCTATAGCAAAGGAAAGATGTTTTTCGCCGAGATTGAGGTTTTTATGCATTGCTAATTGTTTTTCCATGCACAAATATGAGTTCCCGAACAGTTCGGAAGCATAAAAACATAGAATGAGCCCCTTTAACGCATCGAAAACTTCCAACCGATGAAATGTTTCGGTGTTTTCATTCTTTCACCGACTGCCTGTACCACGCGTGGCCTTTACCCTATGAACCGATTAGCTGGTTTGTGCACGAGATCAATACTGCGGCACATGCAGAAAGCCCATTTACCATGTTTGGACGGCTAGCGTCATGCATGAATGAGTTTCGTGCTTAAGAGTGTTTTGTGTGCATACCTAGTGTCCGGCGGATACCAAATAATACTATGTCAACAAATTAAATGGTTTTGTTGACAAAATATAATACTACTTAGGAAAAAGTGGAGCGTTATTTCTGAAGTTCAGTATATTTGACAAAAATGTTCAAAATTACCTCCCTTGCATATGAATATAGAGTAAAATGATATTAATAAATTATTTTTTTTTGAAGCATTATCTTGAAATCCGGCACGGTGGATCAACTTATGTGAAGTGCATTTATAAGTGTGTGTAATTTGATGCATTTCGTAGAAAGTGGTGTTTTTCATTATTGGTATTCTACCTTAACTACATTATACTTCATTTCAAGATGTGTTCTTTCTCCGTAAACCAACAACGCTTTTGTTAGTTGACGCTTTTTACATATATACGCAATATAAATGTATCAAACAGGCATTCCGAGTATTTTAAAAGTAAATGAGTAATGGCCAGACACTAGGTCTCTAGGTCAAATAATCTGAGTGATCTTCTTTCAAATAATCAAATCAGTATTTTTCGGTAAAAAAAGAAAGTGGAAAGCGTTCACGTGCACAGAAAAAAAAAATTCGCAAGAATGTTAGAGGAAACCACTTGATTCGGGGCAAAGTCTAGTTACAATATGGAATAGCCCTCTCAAGTGCACGTACAGCGAACTTTAACGTCTAAATCCATATAGTATAAGCTGCGAAATTAAACAATGTGAACGATTCCCAAAAGTCACATGTGTCCTCCAAGTTGTGATTTAACATTAATGTTCTTTACATAAGCTTAGTTGACGCGCATCTCCATTTGTTTGCGTCATGAACAAAGAAGGGGAGGGGAAACAACCCATCTTTCCAAACAATAGAAAGTTTTAGGGTGTTAGCTCCCCTACAATATTTATTTGGCGATGTTTTGCTTGTACGATTTTGAAATTGTAAGTTCTAATATCTTATGGCGATATTGAAAAGCCTTTCTAAGCAATATGCAAGCAAACGCATTTCTTTATCTGCATCAGCATTATAATTGGAAATCTAAAATGTTTTGGGAAAGGTTGTCACATTATTGTTAATATTGATTACGTTTTCCGCATCCTCTTTTAATTTGGACCAGCCCGAAGTCTTGAAACTGGTTTGATCCGAAGTATATACGATAATGATATGCACCACACAACAATGCAAACTCTGACTACCCCCATGTTAGCTTATTCTTATCCCTGAAATACCTAGCAAATAAGTCCCTTTGATTGATAAGATGTAGGCATAGTATTTCATCCTTCTCAGATGTCATACGATTACGGTTCTCAGATTATCCCATTCGCAAACAAAACAATAATTCATTGTGTTTAAGTTCTGAATAAAAAGCGTTACGGAAAACATTGAGACAAATTAAGAAAATTCTGATAAGAAGCATTTCTTCTATTCTTTTAATACTCTCTGATCTATGTCATACACAAATTATTTTGCAATCGATTATAACAAATATAATCTTCTACACCAACTTTCAAATTAAACCGGCCTAAAGCTGAGTCGATTGTTAAGGTGACATAATATTCCGAATTCATTTTTTAAAGTATATCTTCATGCAAAGATTGGTTATTCTAATGCTGGAAATGCTATCAGATTTTATAAGCCCGAAGGGTCGTATTATGTTATGGCCCCGCTCGTCTGTCTGTATGTCTGTCTATCCGTCCGTCCGTCCGTCCGTCCGTTAGCAATTTCTTGTGTGCACAACTCCTCCTACAGTTTTGAACGGAATTGGATCAAACTTGCCTGAATCATGGTGTCTAGTTGTGCACACCGCTTACGGAATTCAGATAACTCTTTTCGTTCTTGAATTATCTGCCCTTGATTTAAAAAATGCCCATGTTCTTGTGTACGCAACTCCTACAGTTTTGATCAGAATTTTATCAAACTTGCCACAGTGAATTTCCATGGTGTCTAGTTGTGTACTGCGCTTACGGAATTGAGATAACTGCTTTCGTTCTTGAATTATCCGCCCTTGTATTTAAGGAAAAATGCCCGTCCGTTAGCAATTTCTTGTATGCGCGTCTCCTCCAACAGTTTTGATCGGAATTTGATCAAACTTGCCTGAATGAATTTCCATGGTGCCTAGTTGTGCACACCGCTTACGGAATTCAGATAACCCTTTTCGTTCTTGAATTATCTGCCCTTTGATTTAAAAAATGCCAATTTTCTTGTCTGCGTAACTCCTCCTACAGTTTTGATCAGAATTTCATCAAACTTGTCTGAATGAATCCCCATGGTGTGTAGTTGTGCACACCGCTTACGGAATTCAGATAACTCTTTTCATTCTTGAATTATCTGCTCTTGATTTAGGAAAATGCCATTTTCTTGTATGCGCAACTCCTCCTTCTGTTTTGATGAGAATTTTATCAAACTTGCCACAATGAATCTCCATGGTTGTGCACACCGCTTACGAAATTGAGAACTGTTTTCGTTCTTGAATTATCTGCCCTTGAATTTAAGGGAAAATGCCTATTTTCTCAAAAACACCCATTTTCTCGTGTGTACAACTCCTACAGTTTCAATAAGAATTCAATCAAACCGCAATGAATCTCTATGGTGTCGTGTTGTGCAAACAAATTTTTGATAACTTTTCAAGTTTGAATTATATGCCCTTGAATTAAAAAAAATGGCCAATTTTACTGACAAGCCCCTCTCGGGCGTATGTGCGCCGCTCTGCAAAGCTCTTGTTTAAAGTTGTTATTTAAAAGCAAAAAATATACCTTTAAAGTTGAGACAAAAAATGGCAAATTACATATAAATGGACAACAATTTGATTATTTTGAGCACAAAAATATATATTTCTCGTGAACGGTGCAATATTTGGCTTGAAATTTTCAGAATTTTCCTAAGAAAAAATACTCTTTGAGGTAAAAATATAAGTAAAATTTAGGTAAAAATATCGTGAAATGTCACTTTAAGATTAGACTGGTTGGTGAATAACATCCCTTGCTCTGGTAAACCAGATGCTCATTAATCACCGGAACAAAAGTGCAAGTTAGTATTTACGGACACAAATGACGAACAATCAAAAATCGCATTTGTAACGATGGGGAATCACGTGACACAACAATTTCGATAATTCGCAATAGCCATGTAGATCTTTTAAAAAATATATAAAATTATTAAAGATTTGAAAAGGGGTTGAAGCAGAGAAAAAGGGAAATCGCCAGTGATTTTGGATGGTCATCAATAACTTATTATTCAGCTGTTTTTAGCTCGATTTTTCGAAGAAAATGAGAGCTTATATTGTCACCCGGGCGTCGGCGTTGGCGCTGGCGTCGGCGTCGGCGTTGCAACAAAGGTTTAAGTTTTTTCAAACATCAATGACTTCCATACTATCAAAGGGATTCAACCCAAACTTGGAATACTTATTCACCATCACACCCTCTACCTTACTGCAAGGGCCCGTGACCCTGGCCCCACTATATTTGGAGTTATGCCCCCCTTTATACTAAGCAACTTAGAAAGTCGAGCGCGCTGTCTTCGGACAGCTCTTGTTGTTGTTGTTGTTGTTGTTGTTGTTGTTGTTGTTGTTGTTGTTGTTGTTGTTGTTGCTGCTGCTGCTGTTGTTGTTGTTGTTGTTGTTGTTGTTGTTGTTGTTGTTGTTGTTGTTGTTGTTGTTGTTGTTGTTAAATCTACTGCTTTCAGGTACTTTTCGTTGTTTAACACCTTTTCTGCTTCAAACCTTTTACAAATTGTTCCAGTATTATCACATATTTACAATTTTCTGAAAATGTTTTGTCATGTGGTTCTCCGTAGTGTTTGGGTTCCTGTAATTACTTTAAGAAGTGTACAGACCTATCAGTTTGGTGTTTATGGAATGAAATAGTGTTTAGCTGTAATGCTTATTAAGGCATTTATGATGTCGCCTTCCTAATTTAGAACTACAATAATGTCATAACTCTGCAGCTACAGCTAATGTATTACATATTATTGCAGGTCCAAAGACCTTATAAAGCGGGCTATATTGGACAACGATTTTATGAAGAATTTAGAGATGGGACAAATCACAGACCTTGTAGAATGTATGTATCCAGTGGAATACTCCAAAAACAGCATAATTATAAAAGAAGGGGATGTCGGCTCTATTGTGTATGTCATGGAAGGTATGTGTGAGTTTGTTTTTCTGATATAACAAGAGATGCTTTTAAAACATATATGCCTCCTCAAGGGCCTACATGTGATGTAGGTCAAAGTCCAAGGTCAAGTTAACAAGGTCCAAGGTTATGGTCAAATATGAAAGGTCTTGGTAGGAGGTGTCTATGTATGAAATATCAAAGTTGTATATGAAAAAATAAAATGAAATATAGGCCAGGTTAAAGTTTGAAAGGTCTTGGTTGGAGGTGTCCATGTGTGAAATATCAAGGCTGTATGTGTAAAAGGACATAATATATATGCCTGGTTTAAGTCTTTTTAAAGTTTTTAAGTTTTTAAAAGTAGGTCAAATTCCAAGGTCAAGGTTGCAATATTCAAGCAATGCTAGGATAAAGATTTCTAAAAGTATGTAAAAATCAAAGGTCAAGGTCACACAGGCCAAGGTCATGGTCACATGTGAACGATCTAGGTAGGAGGTGTCCATGTGTAAAATATTGAGACTGTATAGGTAACAGGACATGAGATATAGGCCAAGTTTAAGTTTTTTAAAAGTAGGTCAAACTCCAAGGTCAGGGTCCAGTGTCATGGTCAAAAGTGAAATGTCTTGGTTGGAAGTGACCATGTGTGAAATATCAAGGCTGTTACTTTATTTGTAAAATGACATGAAATATAGGCCAGGTTAATGTATTATAAAAGTAGGTCAAACACCAAGGTCATGGTCAAATGTGAAAGGTCTTGGTCGTAGGTGTCCATGTGTCAAATATCAAGGCTGTATGTGTAAAAGGACATGATATATCGGCTAGGTTAAAGTTTTTTTAAAAGTAGGTCAAAGTCCAAGGTCAAGGTCACAAGGTCCCAGGTCATGGTGAAATGTGAAGGTTCTTGGTAGGATGTGTCCATTTGTGAAATATCAATGCTGTATGTGTAATAGCACATGAGATATAGGCCCAGTTTATTTTTTTTAAAGTAGGTCAAACTCCAAGGTCAGGATCACAAGGTCCAAGGTCATAGTCATGTGTGATAGGTCTTGGTCCGAGGTTTCCATATGTCAAATATCAAGGCTGTATGTGTAAAAGGACATGATATATCGGCCAGGTTAAAGTTTTTAAAAAGTAGGTCAAACTCCAAGGTCAAGGTCACAAAGTCATGGTCAATTGTGAAAGTTCTTGGAAGGAGGTGTCCATGTGTGAAATATCAAGGCTGTATGTGTAATAGGTCATGAGATATATGCCCGGTTTAATTTTTTTTAAAGTAGGTCAAACTCCAAGGTCAAGGTCACAAGGTCCAAGGTCATGGTCAAATGTGAACGATGTTGATAGGAGGTATCTATGTGTGAGATATCAAGGCTGTATGTGTAAAAAGACATGAGATATAGGCAGGGTTAAAGGGACATTTCATTCCAATTTCAATTTTTTAAAGTATGTCTTGATGCCAAGATTGGTTATTCTAATGAGTATAAATACGATTAGTTTTTTTGAAGTTGTTGCCAATAAGCGAGAAACACGCATTTAAAGTTGAGACATAATCGATAAATTGCATATAAATCCGAACTGTTGTCCACAACAATTTGTTCAATTTTAACACAAAAATATAGATTTCTCGTAAACGGCGCAACATTTTGGCTTGAAATTTTCAGAATTTTCATAAGGAAATATGCTCTTTCAGATAAGAATAAAAGTAAGATTTATGACAAAAAATTCTGAAATGTCACTTTAAGAATTAAGTGTAAAACTCAACAAAGGGCAGTAACTCCAAGAATTTGATCGGCAGAGTTACGGTTCTTGTGCACTGCACCTCTCTATAATGAGATCTATCCACCTGTAAAGTTTCATGATTCTACCTTACATACTTTTTGAGTTGTGCTCCGGACAAGAATCAAATTTGAAAATCAACAAAGGGCAATAACTCAAATAATATGATTGGCAGAGTTACGGTTCTTGTGCACTGCATCTCTCCATAATGACAGCTATCCACCTGTAAAGTTTCATGATCCTACCTTACATACTTTTTGAGTTATGCTACGGACAAGAATCAAGTTATAAAATCAACAAAGGGTAATAACTCCAAAAAAATGATCGGCATAGTTACCGTTCTTGTTTACTGCACCTCTCCATAATGAGATCTATCCACCTGTAAAGTTTCATAATTCTACCTTTCATACTTATCGAGTTATGCTCCGGACAAGGTTTGGTCTACGGACAGACCGACCGACCGACCGACCGACCGGCAGACCCACCGACCGACCGACCGACACTTGCAAAACAATATACCCCCATTTTCTTCGAAAGGGGGCATAATCATGCACGACATTATTTCTGTTAGTTGCAGTATTACTCATCTAAACGTTTCTTTTTTGAGACAGGTCAAAATGTTACTAGAAATATTTAGTGCTCATCTTACAGCATAGTAACCATTTCCAGACGGCAGAATTATAGACTAATTAAAAGGTGTTGCAAATGGCAATTTCAAGTGATCAGGAACTATTTGTTAAACATGTATGTTTTCCAAGGACCGGCCTTTGAGGTAGCCATCTTCCAATTTGAGGCAGTCCAATGCAGGCCCGTAGGAACAGGGGGCTTCAGGCTAACGCCTCGGTCAACATTACCGGTCTCGGGTAGACAATATGTACTTTTACCCTGACAGGCATGTGATATTTATATAACATCCTATTTGCCAAAACCGATTGACTATTGAAGTAAAACGCATTAAAAAGAGGTATTTCCAAGAGAGTAGAACTTATACACATACAAAATTAAATGAATTGTAATGTTTTCCATCGAAAACCGTCCTTCCTTGATAGCTCATTTCAGCCATTATTTCCATGTCTCATGGGGAAAGAGAACAGTCCCTATTCATATCATATGTTTCAGCACATCCTATGGAAATAATATTATATTGTCAGGAATTTGGGTCAGAGCTTTTGAACGGCTTAATGACCTTGAACTTCGTAATTGTTTATGTATCCAAATTCGGTGATATTAGCGTTAGCAAGATCGTTTATTCCAAAACGTTGATGAGGTATATCTTGTTTGTTTCATAAAAAAAATGGGGATTATGTCTTGGTTTGACTTTTTGATAATATCAGAAGTTAGATTAAAGTTCAGACTTTTCTTATCCTTTTCAATGATCTTTTTCCCTTGCACTTTTAATATCTGGTTGAATTGGTCCTGTTCCGAGAGCTTTACAGCCTTTTCGAAACTTCCTTCGAAATGACAGTAGAAGCAAGTTAAAAGCGTTGAACTGAAAATGAAAGAATAAATAAAACAGACGCCGTCAGATTCTATTTTTCTACTATTTTACCCTCGCGGAATTGCTGAAGCGAAAAACTAGTTCCTTTCTCAATTCTGATTAAAGTATTTCTTTTTTCTGGACGTATTGCCACATTCTTTGAATCAAAGCGTTTTCAAATCAGTCACACATTAACATAATTGTTGAAACATTTCGGCCGTAAATGTAAAAGCGTGATTCCTACCCATTGAAACGTTATCATTAAACATTTCAATATCACCATTCCACCATTCCATTCTTAGAGCGAGATTTTTTAAGATTTCTTAAGGTGTTTTTGAAACAGCATTTTTGAGACCGTATTTTAAGCGAGGTGTTCTGAATGCTCCATACTTCATACAAATGACGTCAACATGACGTCATTTGTATGAAGTATGGAGCATTTGGAACTCCGCGGTTCATGAATCATAAAGCATTCGGAACAACTCGGTCAATTCTATCCCATATAGATTCTACAGAATTGACCGAGGGGTTCCGAAAGAAGTATAGAGCAATGGCAGCTCCCAGTGATCGTCTTAAAAATTTTGCACAAAAGAGTGCTTTGTGCTTAAACATCTTTAGAAATCTCAAGATATCTCAAGAAATCTCGCTCTAAAGAACGCGGCTCAGATTTGATACGTTTTGTGTTGCTTCATGTCTACATCCTTCACAATTTATGATGAAATTTTATTCACACCGTATAGATAACACAGAAACTGCACCGTTGTGTCAGCGTATGTTCTCTATGACCACATCGTTGTTGGGCCATTTAGTAAACTCAGCGTTTGTGATCATTCTGGATATTTTCTTTAAAATAACCGTAATCACAGAAAAAAGTGTGTTAAAAACATCCAAGTTAGAGCAATAGTTTATTCCCTAGTTCGCTGATTACTATAAAATCATTCTTATAAGGGCAACTTTCTCGCTTCGAAAGCAGTTTTCCGTATTGGGCTGTCTTTGCACAACGACCGAATACATCAGGACAACACTGATACTTTGATATACTGGTATAGGACGGTGGATAGGTATACATGTCTCGTGTAAAATGATATCAGTATCAAGGTTAGATAAGACCGTATAAGAAAATTATCGATGAAATACCAAGATACCTACTGTTTTATTGCAGCCATCTGCACAAAACTACCGGACAAACTTACATCACCGTGTTCCCATGTGTTTTCAATGAGTAAATCAATGTGCCAATTTGTACACATAAATGACCGTGACACGCGAGTAATTAGTATTAGAATGTTCAGATGTCCGGGAAGTTTACAGAGGATGCGACAAAATCGCTGAGTGCATGAAGGATTATGGATAATAATATATACGAATTTGTAACCACTTTTATCAAAACTTCACATGTGAACTCATTACCTAGTGGAAATGTGCCTATCATATTTTGGTCACGGTCATTTGATTTTTACTGTGTTATATCCCTCAGTGAATTTTCTTGACCGCTCCATTTCTCGGAAACTGAAAGATGGATTCCAAAACACTTTAAAATTGTGCTAAGTAGCTCTCAAATATATGCATATTAAATTTTAGGGATGTTTCAGTGATTTTTTACTGATTTATGACCCTTTGGTGAAAATTGCCATTTTACGCAAAATCAATGTGCGTTGATCGGGTTTTTAGCTGACCTGAGCACGATAGTGCTTGAGGTGAGGTATTGTGATCGGTCTGTTGTCCGGCGTCTGTCTATCTGTCTATCTGTCCGTCCGTCAACTTTTTACAAAAACATCTCCTCCAAAAGTACTGGGCAGAATTCAATCATATTTCTCGCATATGATCTATATGTCATGCTTTTTCAAAATACTTCAAAGAATTGGAATCGGGGCAAGAATGAGTTCAAAAAATAGGTCACTAGGTCAAATTTTCTTTTTGCTCAAGGGACCACATTTTTGCTCAATTGTTGTGAAGATTGATCGGAATCTTTGTCTTGATAATATTATGTCATGATAAAAAAATAGGTCATGCCAGGTCAAAAATTAGGGCCACGTTTTACTAACATAGATTTTTGCAAAAACCTTGTATCAACACATCTGATTGAAAGAGAAATAACAACAGTAATTATTCGGCCAATCAGAATTGTTGTTGTTGTTGTTTTAAAAATGTTCGTAAGTGTGTTAGTAAAACGGGCCCTAGGTCTCTAGGTCAAATATTGTAAAATCCATCTTTTGTCCCTTAAAAATCTTCTCCTAAATACTGGTGGTGAACTCGGCCAAAGCGAGGGACGTTTTTCGCTACCATAAGGTACAGATATTTTGTGTTTAAATGTGAGTTTAAAGATCTGATTGGATAGTTTTTCTGATAACAATGAATTTGTTCGAAAATAGACTGGGTATTTCGATATGTATTGACAAAACGTCTGTGTTGTTACAACATCTCGTAACTACGGCTTTATCGAAGCTGTAGTTACGATATTTTATAACACCGACGGAATACTATGATCGCGAAAAAACGTCCAACGCTTTGGCCGAGTTCACCACTAGTGCTAAAGTACTTGACAGAATTCAATCATATTTCACACATATGATCTATGGGTCGATCATGCTTTTTCCAAATACTTCAAAGAATTGGAATCGGGGCCATAATGGGGTAAAAAATTAGGCTACAAGGTCAAATCTTCTTTCTGCTCTAGGGGCCACATTTGTTGCCCAATCGTTGTGAAAATTAATCAGAATCTTCGTCTTGATGATATTTAAGTCATGATGAAAAATAGGTCATGCCAGGTCAAAAACTAGGTCACTATGTCAAAATACTGTAAAATCCATCTTTCTACTCCGGAAGTGCCAAATTTTGCACAAACTTTGAAGAAATTGTCATGAATGTTTATCTTGATGATATCAAGGTCCAGTCAAGAAGTGAGTAATGCTAGGTCATTAACCCTTTCCCAAACAAGACCTGCTTTTGACGTCCCTAATTGGAAATGCTTGGGAAAGCATTGAGACAAAAGAAGAATTTGCTGAAAACCAGCAGTTTCTCCTTTTGTCTCAATATTTTCTATGTCAAATTTTAAACAAATTGTATCTTTAATAACTTCCATTTTGTCATTTCTGGCAATTTTTGAATTTGACCACCCTAAAATTTTGTCGTTTGGGAAGGGTTTAACTAGGTCAATCGGTCAAATCTTACAAAAACCTTTCTTTTGCTCTGGAAGTGCCAATTCTTTGTCCAAACTTTGTCAAAATTGTCCTCAATGTTAATCTTGATGATGTCTATGAAATAATCAACAGTGGGTCCTACGAGGTCAAAAACTAGGTCAGAAGGTCAAATATTTTAAAATCCTTTATTTTGTTCTGGACATGCCAGTTTTGGCCCAAACTTTCTCAAAATTGTCCAGAATGTTTATCTTGATGATATTTATGTCAAGTGAAAAAGTGGATCATGCCAGGTCATAAACTAGGTCACAAGGTCACAAGGTCAAATCTTGTCAAATCCTTTCTTTTGTTCTGAAAGTGCCAATATGGTCCAAACTTTGTCAAAATTGTCCTCAATGTTAATCTTGATGATGTCTATGAAAAAATCAAAAGTGGGTCCTACGAGGTCAAAAACTAGGTCAAATATTTTAAAATCCTACATTTTGTTCTGGACATGCCAGTTTTGGCCCAAACTTTCTCAAAATTGTCCAGAATGTTTATCTTGATGATATCTATGTCATGTGAAAAAGTGGATCATGCCAGGATCATAAACTAGGTCACAAGGTCAAATCTTGTCAAATCCTTTCTTTTGCTCTGAAAGTGCCAATATGGTCCAAACTTTGTCAAAATTGGCCTAAATGTTTGTCTTGATATCTTGATCATGATCAAAGGTGGGTCATACAAGATCAAAAACTAGGTCGCAAGGTCAAATATTACAGAATCCTTCCTTTTGCTCTAGAGATGCCAAGTTTCCCCCAATCCTTTGACAAAACTATAATAAATACTTATCTTGATATCTAGGTTATGTACAAAATGTGGGTCATGTAAGGTCAAAAATAGGTCATTGGGTAAAATTTTGGTTTTGTTTTAAGAACGGAAATATATACTTTAACATTGTGAAAATTATTAAGAATGTTTTTATTGACGAAATCTGGGTAATTTAAAAAGTGGGTTATGCGAGGTCAGAAACTAGGTCACTAGGTCAAATCTTGTTTTTTCTCTAAGAACCAAAATATTTACTCAAACAGTATGAAAATTCAAAATGTTTATCTTGATGATGCCTTGTTGATGTGAAAAGCAGGTCATTTGAAGTTAAAAACTAGGTTACTAGGTCAAATTTTGTTTTTCTTTAAGAACCAAAATATTTACTCAATCAAGGTGAAAATTCAGAATGTTTACCTTGATGATATCTTGGTGATGTGAAAAGCAGGTCATTTGAGGTTAAAAACTAGGTCACTAGGTCAAATTTTGTTTTTGCTCTAAGAACCAAAAAATTTACTTTATCATTGTGAAAATTGTTCAGAATCTTTATCTTGATGATATCTTGGTGATGTGAAAAGTGGGTCATGTGAAGTCTAAAACTAGGTCACTAGGTCAAATCTAGTGTTTCCCCTAAGAACCAAAATATTTACTTTATCGTTGTGAAAACTGTTTAGAATATTTATCTTGATGATATCTGGTCAATGTAAAAAGGGGAACATGTGAGGTCAAAACTAGGTCACATGGTCAAATTTTGTTTCTGCCTTTAGAACCATAATATCTGAATCATTTTGAAAATTGTTCAGAATATTTATTTTGACAATATCTCGGGCATGTTTAAAAAGGGTCATGCGAGGTCAAGATTTAGGTCAAATTTTGTTTTTGCTCTAAAAACCAACATATTTATTTATCTTTGTGAAATTGTTCAGAATTGCTTATCTTGATGATAAATGGGTCATGTAAAAAGTGGCTTATTTTAGGTAAAAAACTAGGTCACAAGGTCAAATCTTGTTTCTGCTCTAAGAACCTAAATATTTACTCATCAATGTGAAAATTGTTCAGAATGTTTATTTCAGTCCTCTCAGATGAGCGATGCAGGGCCATCTTGGCCCTCTTGTTTAATTTTTCGTCCACTATATTACTCAAAAATTGCATAACCAATTTTACTCAAACTTCACATGTGAACTCGTTACTAAGAGAAAATGTGCATAATATATACTGAGAGGCAAAAATAAGTATACACCCTAGTCCTTCCAAGTTTTCTGAGAAAACGCTTATAAGACTATGTATGAATTTCAAACGCCACCGAAGGTTGTCGTAAATTGATGTAACCTTCTCTGTCTTTCCGTCTTTTTGTCCTTCTTTCGATTGCGAAGGCTGTTTTTATCATACAGCGGCATCAAAAAGGGGTTTTAATTAATTAATTAGTGCAAGATTTCACGTTGACAGAACGCTTGAATTTATGAACGGATTTCGATAAAATTTTCTCAGAAAGTGATTACTCACCGAGGACTATGCGTATATTGTTAGTGTTTTTTCCATATTACGACGGATCACGGCAAAGGGGGACTTGTTGTAAACAAGTTATTTGATGTAATTCCTACTAAATTTAAAGACGGATTTTGATAAAATTTGCGGAAAATATTCCTACGCAACTGACTAATTGTATACAGTGTCACGTTTCTTTCATGATATGCTGCGTCTTAGAAAAACGGGTCTTTATGCAAAAATGGTCATATTGGTCGATTTCAACCAGTCACCGAGAATTGTGTTACAACGTTAGAGAAAATTAACGGTTGTGATGTGTTGTGATAACGAATAGAAAAATCAAAAACGGATAAGCAGCAATATTTTATGCTCCACTAAGGCGCACATGCATAATTTGCAAAATTAGCATGTAGCAAGAAAATGCGTAGTCAAACAATTTCGGAAGAAAATTATCAACTTTGTATTATTGATTTATGAGTAGAAATGAGCTGTGCAAAATTTCCAATCGATATGACGGAAAATAAGAGAGATATTGACAAACAAAAAGTGTATACTTTCTTTTGCCTCTCAGTATATTTTGGTCACGGTCAAATGATTTTTCACGAAGTTTTGGCCCTTGGGTGAATTTTCATGCCCGCCCAATTTTGCGGAAACTAATTGATGGAATTCAAAAAAAGTATGTACAATTATGCTTGGTAGCTCTCAAATATGTGCATAACAAATCTTGGTTATGGTTCATTATTTTTTTTACTGAGTTATCGCCCTTTGTTAAAAAATGTCATTTTTAGCTCGACTTTTCGAAGAAAATGAGAGCTTATACTGTCACCCGGGCGTTGGCGTTGGCGTTGGCGTCGGCGTTGCAACAAAGGTTAAAGTTTTTTTCAATCATCAATAACTTCCATACTATCAAAGGGATTCAACCCAAACTTGGAATACATATTCACCATCACACCCTCTACCTTACTATCAGGGCCCATGACCCTGGCTCCACTATATTTGGAGTTATACCCCCTTTATACTAAGCAACTTAGAAAGTCGAGCGCGCTGTCTTCGGACAGCTCTTGTTCGCATCATCAACGTGTGATGATTAGTTTGTTGATATTTTTGCCCCTTTTCTCCTAAACTACAGTTGGCACCACATCGTATGGCACGTGTTTATGTTTTGTTTAACGTTCAATTACATTTTAACAAAATATAAACATTGTGTCATACGATGTGGCGCCAACTGTACAAGACGAATTATGTTCATGCTTCACATGTGAATTTATTTCCAGGTGGAAATGTGCATAACTATGATATATTGGGCACGGTCCAATGATTTTTCACGGAGTTATGGCCCTTGATTGAATTATATTGTCCGCATTATTCATGACAGGATCGTTCTCTAGGAGTATTAAGTTAGGAAATATTATTTGTATACCAAAGGAAAATAAGCCTAAACAATTCCTAAAAAATTGGAGACCCATTACATTATTAAACGTTCTTTATAAATTAGCTTCTGGTTCCATTGCAAATCGTTTGAAGTCTGTCTTAGATATCATTATATCAAAAGACCAAACTGGTTTCATTAAAGGTAGATATATTGGCGAAAATACAAGAATTGTTTATGATATTATGCAACATTGTGAAAAAAATAACATTCCCGGTCTTTTAATGCTGATAGATTTTGAGAAAGCTTTCGATTCCTTATCTTTTAATTTTATTGAAAAGACTCTCTCTTTTTTTAATTTTGGAGAAACAATTAAGAAATGGATAAACCTATTTTTACACAATACTCAAGTTTCAGTTCAACTAAACGGATTTATTTCCGAGTATTTCTCAGTGAAAAGAGGCTGTAGACAGGGTGACCCGATTTCATCGTATATTTTTATCCTGTGTACACAAATACTTAATTTGAAAATAAAATCATGTAAGGATATAACAGGTATCAAAATACAAAATGAAGAATTTTTAATATCACAGTTCGCAGATGACACTTCTCTACTTCTGGACGGATCAAAAGAGTCCCTTCATTCAGTTTTAGATATACTTAATAATTTTTCTGAAATATCCGGTTTAAAAGTCAATTTTGATAAAACCAAGCTGATATGGATTGGTTCCATGAAGTATAGCACCAGATCAATTAAAACGCGCTGGAAACTTTCGTGGGGCGACACACAATTCAAATTATTAGGTATTCACTTTGACGTTGATCTCAACAAAATGATTGATTTAAATTTTGACAAGTGGACAAGCATCTGTAAAGCCATTTCTTTTTTGGAAAAGACGTAAACTTACTCCGATAGGCATAATCGCTGTCGTTAAAAGCCTACTGCTGCCAGTACTAAATCATCTTTTTATAAGTATCCCCACTCCTTCTGAAGAATTTTTGAATAAAATCAATAACATCTTTATGAATTTTATATGGGGTGGTAGATAAAAAATTAAAGCTTCAGTGGTTGTTCAAAATTATCAAGACGGTGGATTAAAGGCACCAGATGTCAAAAACTTTGTAAAAAGTATGAAAATTAAATGGCTCAAAACCATGATATTGAATCAAAACAGTTGTTGTTACAAAATACCAAATATGCTGTTCGATATAAATAAGGTCATCCAATGTGGGAAATTATATTGTGAAAAGGTCATCAAACACTTAGATAACCGGTTTTGGAAAGATGTCTTAAATTCTTACAAGAATAGAATAGAATAGAATAGAATAGAATATATTTTATTGCTCAGTTATACCCTTACGGGTTAAAGGCAAAATTGAACAAAACAAATACACAAATAAACACATATATATATATATACAAAACATACATTGTAAAAGTTTTTCACTTTTACACGAAACAAATCTACTGTTTGGAGTTTAAAGCTATGTTATTTTACATTCATTTATAAAACATGCAATCGATTGAATAACTTTCAAATCTTTGCAACTCATTAACTTGAAAAAAGCTACATTATGGTCATCCCATACAAAATTAGTTTTAACCAGACTTGTGCGTAATTTCAATCGTTCTTCGTTATATTTTTCACATCTTATAAGAAAGTGAATTTCATTTTCAACACAATTACATGATGTGCACAATCTTTGCTCCTCTGGTTCACCACAATATCTACCACGCTCAATTCGGAGTTGGTGGGAACTCATTCTAAAAGCACTCAAGGATTTCCGTTTATTTTTATCCATTATATGATCAAGATATGTTTCAAATTTGAAGTTTAGTTTTAATTGCTTGTATATCCATAATTTATGCATCCCCGCACTTTCTGAACGGCGTCTTGACCAAAACGACATAAACCTATCAGTCACTTTGCGCTTAATTGCAGCTAAAAAAGCGTTTGAATTAAAGGTAAACTGGTTTTGCCAAACATGTGAAAATCCAAGTTCCTGCAGAATATTTTGAATAAATTGCAACCAGATTGACTTATTACTAGAAGCATTCAATTGTTCCAATAAGCCTTTGCAACTAACGAATCTGCGCTTGACTGAATAGTATGCAGCTAAAAATTGATAGAACTAGTTATAATTGTTATAAGCATTGGCAATTGACTTAGTTCACTTATTACAGCAAAATTAGAAGTTTTAGAATGAACTCAGACTACGTATTTACAGAATTTTATCAAAAGCTTATCAAATTTATTACTGCCTTTAATTGACATTTCAAACAAATCGTCCAATGATTTATTCTTGTAACATGGTTTGTAAGCAGCCCAAATTTCGCTACCGTAAAGTGCAATGGGTTTAACGAGGGAATCAAATATCTTTAAAATGATAGAAGGCTTAATATCCTTATCAAATATTCCCTGTTTAATTGAAAATAGAGCTCTACTCGCTTTTAACCCTAGTGATTTTTCAGCAGAAGAAAACTTTGCAGTGTTACTTATTATTACACCAAGATATTTATATTGTTTCACATGTTCCAATCCAACATCACCAACAAAAAATGTATACTTGTCGTTAGTCAGGCGACCTCCCTTAGTAAAAACCATACTTTTTGACTTCTCGGCATTTATTTTAAGACCCCATTTATTACAGTATGCATACACTTCTGACAAATTTTCTTGCAACTCCTTTTGCGATGTAGACAGTAATAGTAAATCATCTGCATATAAAAGATGGTTAACCTTTGTATCATGCAAAAGCGGGGCATCATTCGATCTTAAATCGTTACCAATGTCATTAATAAATATATTGAATAAAAGGGGACTAAGCACGTTTCCTTGATGGACACCTTGTTTGATGTTGATTGGTCCCGTCAATTCTTTTTTGCATCTTACACGTGATATCGGACCTAGATACATAGATCGTAACAACTTATAAAGTTTACCATTTATTCCGGCTTTTAGCAGTTTTAACAGAAGTCCATCATGCCACACTGTGTCAAATGCCTTCCTAAGATCAATGAAGCAGCTAAATAGTTTTTGTTTACATATCTTATGTTGAACATATTAAATTGGAAAATGAGGATCAATTATTAAATACACATATTTTCTACAATGATAATATCACCATTGGCTCAAAATATATATACAACGATAATCTATATAAAAAAGGAATAACATTAATCAAAGACGTTTTGCGAGAAGATGGTACTTTTAATACTTTTGAATTTTTCAACAATTTCACTAATAGGGAACTAAACTTCCTACAATACTTCAGCATAAGAAGTGCAATTAAATCTTATATTCAAAAAACTAAAATCCAAATAGACTATTCCTCACTACTCAAGACTGATAACCCATCTATAAATTACAGTATACTTAGCAAAAAAAGAAACTTTACATCTTTTATTGCCTTTTTAGATAGCTAAAACGTTTCTCTATGTCAATTAAATCGATAAGTACTTATTTGGCGATGAATTGAGAATATACAGGCATAAAAATTTTTGATGTTTTACAGCGCACGGGCTTTCACGCTTTTCACTTCCGGTTTTCATAACCCTACTCGTGTTAAGCAATCCCAAGTTCATTTCGAATGTTTGTTGACCTCAAATGTCACGTACTCTTTATCACTAAAACGAAAAAACAAAATTGTTTGCATTTTCTTATGAAAACAAATATGCCACGGCTATCGGAAAATGACCAAAATCAGGCTGTCGGTATGCTTAGAGCCGGTATGTCTGTGAATAACGTTGTCCTTCATTTTGGATGCTGAAGGCAAACAATTCATAACCTAACGACTCGGTATGCAACTACTGGAGAAGTAAGAGATATGCCCAGACCAGTTAGGCCTCGAGTGACGTCATATAGAGGCGATCGTTTTATCGCCGTAACGCATCTGCGTACCCGATTCATCCCAGCAACAATAACTTCTAGACAGCTAGGAGTCTCGGCCCAGACCATACGTAATCGTCTTAGACAAAATAGAGTTGCCATTCGAGCGCGCCGACCTTATAGGGGACACATCATCACTGCCCGCCACAGACACGCTCGCTTAGTATGGGCTCGTCGTCTCAGGCACTTGATAAGAGCTCTATTGCGAAATGTGCTTTTTACCGACGAGTCACGCTTTAGGGTGAGCTTTGAGGACGACAGGGTCAGGTTTACAGGCGCAGGAACGAGCGATTTGCCCAATGTTGCGTGCAAGAACGAGACAGATTTGGTGTTGGCAGCGTCATGGTTTGGCCGGGTATAATGGACAACCAACGAACAGATTAAGTAATTGTTCATGGTAATCTGAATGCAGTAGGGTATGTGAATATTCTAAGGAATACTCTCCTCCCTTTCATGCATAATCAAGGTCCTGGAGACCACTTGAGATCACACACAGCTCAACGCGCAGCTTTTGGCCCTGAACAGTGTCAGTGTCCTAGAGTGGCCGGCTCTTTCGCCCGACCAAAACCCTATTGAGCACATGTGGGGTGAGCTGGAGCGTCGGGTTCGCAAAAAACATCAAATCAATAACGTGAATGACTTGAGACATGCCCTTCTTTTGGAATGGCAGAACATACCAAATCATGTCATCCGTCGGCTCACAAATTCAATGGGAAGGAGAATAGCATTCTGTATTGTGGCAAATGGCGGTTATACACGTTAATAAAATAATGGTTTGCGTTAACAAATTCAGAAATGATACTCAAAAATCACTTTAGGCTTTCGTCATTTTTTGTGATTTTTGAAATTGACCCCTCCCTCTTTTGACCTTCAAGTTGACCTTCCTTTTTCACACCAATGGTCCCAAACCTTTCTCAAAGTCAAGGACATTGGTTTCAAGTTTCATATAATAATTACATAATTATTCTATATTGCTTCGAAGCAACGCCACAACCGTCAAAAAACCATGTAAAGTTTCTTTTTTTGCTAAGTATATTTTACCTATGCTTACTAAACAAAACTTCAATAAATACGTCTATTCAATCCTTATAAAAAATGAAGAAAAACCCACATGCCAAGAAAAATAGTCTTTACAATACCCACCTTTTAATAGAGAATGGAATAAAATTCACGGTTCTGTGTTCGTTCTGACAAAAGACACTTATATACAATGGCTACAAACAAGAATTATTTATAGAATATTACCCACAAACTCGCTTCTAATAAAATGCATTTAACAGATGACAGTATTTGCAACTTTTGTCAACTTTCTGATGAAACTCTGATACATATATTTTTTGAGTGTGAAAAAATAAAAGACATTCTTAGAAACATAGAAACTAACATACAAGAATTCTACAGAAATTTCCATTTACAAAGTATCGATATTGTTTTAGGATGCGACAATAAACCTAAAGTTGACATTTTATGTCTTGAATTTAAAAGATATGTATATAACTGTAAATTCAAAAAAGCTATACCATCTCTCAATGGTTTTATCAAACACTTATCACTAATTATAAAAATAAATGATGAAATAAATAACAATGAACAAAACGGAGATAACTGGGCAATTGTAAAAAGGATGGTACAGAATCATAACTAAATTTGCAGTAAGAATGCAAATATCATAAGGTTAAATAATTTATACATGTACACGTAGTACACATGTTTTTTTTTTCTTTTCTTCGTTTCTTATTTTAGCTCGTTTACTTATTATTTTCAATATGTTGAAAACAGTTTAATATCACATTGTCTTTTTTTACCTTTATTCGCTTTTGAACATTTACTTTTGTATATGTCACAAGTTTATAGCTTATGTCGTCCTATTTGTATCTAAAATGCTGATAGATCAATAACCATTTAATTGAATTGAACAAGAAAACATTACAAGTATATTAATAGATTATTGCATGCAAATCAAACGGAATCTTAACATAGGAGTGGGATAGTCAGCGAAATCTGAAGGTGTTGGAAGATAAGATGAAACAAGATGTCAATCCATCTTGTTTCTTTTTCTTCTCTCGCAACACTTTCATTTATTCTTGCTGTCAAAAATAAAAAAAAATGAATAAATTAATAAATAAATAGATAAAGAAACCTTTCATCGATGACGAAAGTGCATACTGACTTCTTTGCGTGTAATCATTTATTTCGTTAACCCTTTCCCAAGAGACAAAATTTAAGGCTAGTCCAACCTGAAATTCGGTGCAGACATTGAACTGACATTGCAAATGATATTTTTTTATATAATACATAAAATATTGAGATAAAAGTGAAAAAGACTGTAAATCAGTATTTGATTCTTTTTGGCTTGAGCGCTTTTCCCCGCTAACATAGACGTCGCGTACATACCACACCTGGGAAAGGGTTAACCCATGTAAAATATTTAAGCTACGAGGGACGTTCAATTAATTTTGGAACTGGGGTTCTATAAACCATAGTTATGTCGCGATTCAATTTTAAGTTTCTTCAATTCTACGAAGTTATCCTCTTTAACACCCACACACTTCTCAAGTTTTGAGATTCATTACTTATATGCAAATAAATGGGTATCTTTTGGAACACCTCGCAGACACTGGAAAATTGCACTGCATATGGAATATGAAGACATATACCGACGACCAGAGGCTTTTTTCGTCATCATGGGGAACACAAAAAAGCCACACGGGCTTAAGCCCGACTATAAGGGTGGATGAAGACGCTGTGCAGCATGTGTCTCTTTCAGGAAGTCTTGGACAAGATGACACCTATGGACAGCTCCGTTGTCGTGGATTTGGTACATGACTCTTTAGCCGGTCCTAGACCTGCTCTTTTCGTGATATTTCTTAACCTTGGCCGTCATACATTTCTTGTATGAATAACCGGTGATAGTTGTGCTATTTGAAACAGTAATATGAACAATACACCCGTTACATTTGAAAAATTACCGCGTATAAAACTTTTGCCGCGCTTTTAATTTTTTGGCTATTACGGACCTTGCCAGATCTTTTTGCAACCATTGCATGCTAATGACACGCCGTTGGTTCTCATAATAATAGATTATTGTTCAGTCATATGCATAAAGCCCAGAAAGCCCACATTTGTTGCATTTATTGCATTATTTCAAAACATATTTTGCATGGGTGGCTCTCTGTCCATAGGCAGCAGGTGGGGGACCCAATGGGCATAAACCTTTCTGTGTTTCAACTCTTTCGTCAAAATCGCATAACATGTCCCCGATGAAAAACCAACTATATCTGCTATTTCTCGCGCATTAATCCATGCCTTTTGTTCGGTCATGTCGGAATCTACAGCAACATTTGCTTTGGTACTAGATCTACCCGAGTTGCCTGAGAGGTGGGCATCATTCAGGCCAGTTTTACCAAATTTAATTTTCATTGTCCTCCTAAAAACTGATGCATAATCAACGTTCGAATGTCCACGAATCTGATATAGTTCATTATATACATGTGATGTAGATATTTCAAAGCCTATGCGACCTTTAATGTAGACCCGTACATCCTACTTCAGTTCGTTTTCCATTTTGCGCACAGCGAAATAGCCAGTGTATATGACTGAACCAACTTAAAAGTTCAATAACTTTTGAAAGAGTGAACGAATTTGTCTCAAATTTTGACCAAGTATAGACAGTAATTTTCCCGTCAGATAGCCACAATCACTACTAGTTCTATAGAACCATGAGGTATGGTGGACCATTAGTACCACTTTTAATTGAACGCCCCTCGTATACAGTCAACACTCTTTTATGTCATTACTATTTTCTCTATAGCAAAGGTAATCAATACAGAGAATGGACGGATATTGCTAAAAAAAGTAAATATCAATCCATTCTCTGAAAATTTCCAGAACAAAAGACATAAAGAGTGTCAACTGATTCCTTGCTTCTTCTTGCATTATTGTGAATGAATGTGATATTTGTCAGAATAAAGGTTGAAAAAAAAAGAATTATATTGTCCGCTCAATTTCTCAGAAACTAATGAATTTATTTCATAAAACCTTTACAGGCATGCTTATTAACTCTAAAAGTAGGTGCATATCAAATTTTCGCTATGGTTAATGTTTTTTTTTGTGTGTGTGTGTGTGTGTGTGTGTGTGTGTGTGTGTGTGTGTGTGTGTGTGTGTGTGTGTGTGTGTGTGTGTGTGTGTGTGTGTGTGTGTGTGTGTGTGTATGTGTGTGTGTGTGTGTTGTTTTTAGCTCACCTGAGCAACATGCTCAAGGTGAGCTTTTGTGATCACCCTGTGTCCGGCGTGCGTCGTGCGTCGTGCGTCGTGCGTCGGAAGTCGTCAACAATTTCTTTAAACATCTTCTCCTCCTTAACCACTGGGCCAATCCTAACCAAACTTGGCAGGCATGTTCCCTGGGTGACCCTTTTCAAAACTTGTTTTCAGATTTTTGATTCGTCAAAAAATGTGGGCGTGGCAGGGCGGGGCTTATCAGACTTAGAGAAATTGTTTAAATAATTCTTCAAAAATCTTCTTCTCCTTAACCATTGAGTCAATTTCTACCAAAGTTGGCAGAAATGTTCCTTTGGTGACCCTTTTCAAAACTTGTTTTCAAATTTTTGATTCGTCAAAAAATGTGGGCGTGGCAGGGCGGGGCTTATCAGACTTAGAGAAATTGTTAAATAATTCTTCAAAAATCTTCTTCTCCTTAACCATTGAGTAAATTTCTACCAAAGTTGGCAGAAATGCTCCTTGGGTGACCCTTTTCAAAACTTGTTTTCAAATTTTTGATTCGTCAAAAAATGTGGGCGTGGCAGGGCGGGGCTTATCAGACTTAGAGAAATTGTTAAATAATTCTTCAAAAATCTTCTTTTCCTTAACCATTGAGTCAATTTCTACCAACGTTGGCAGAAATGTTCCTTGGGTGACCCTTTTCAAAACTTGTTTTCAAATTTTTGATTCGTCAAAAAATGTGGGTGTGGCAGGGCGGGGCTTATCAGACTTAGAGAAATTGTTAAATAATTCTTCAATAATCTTCTTCTCCTTAACCATTGAGTCGAGTTTTACCAAAATTGGCAGAGATGTTCCTTTGGTGACCCTTTTCAAAACTTGTTTTCAAATTTTTGATTCGTCAAAAAATGTGGGCGTGGCAGGGCGGGGCTTATCAGACTTAGAGAAATTGTTAAATAATTCTTCAAAAATCTTCTTCTCCTTAACCATTGAGTCAATTTCTACCAAAGTTGGCAGAAATGTTCCTTGGGTGACCCTTTTCAAAACTTGTTTTTCAAATTTTTGATTCGTCAAAAAATGTGGGCGTGGCAGAGCGGGGCTTATCAGAATTTGAGAAATTGTTAAATAATTCTTTAAAAATCAAATGTTTATCCAATTTGTACCAATATTGGCTGAAATGTTTCTTGAGTGACTGTCTTCACTGTGTGTCGAGAAATTCTTGATTCGTCAAAAAATGAGGGCATGGCAGGGCGGGGCTTATCAGACTTAGAGAAATTGTTACATAATTCTTCAAAAATCTTCTTTTCCTTAACCAATGAGTCAATTTTTACCAAACATGGCAGAAATGTTCCTTTGGTGACCCTTTGCAAAACTTGTTTTCAAATTTTTGATTCGTCAAAAAATGTGGGCAGGCAGGGCGGGGCTTATCAGACTTAGAGAAATCATGAAAAAAAATCTTTAAAAATCAACCATTGGTCAAATTTGAAGTAATCTTGGCAGATCTGTTTCTTGAGTGACTGTTTTCAATGTGTGTTCATGAATTTTTTTATTTGTCAAAAAATGTAGGCATGGCAGGGCGGGGCTTATCAGACTTGGAGAAATCATTAAACAATTCTTTGAAAATTTGCTTCTCCTTAACCGTTGGACGAAATTATACCAAATTATTCAGGAATGTTCCTTAAGTGCCCCTTTTTATTTTTATTACAAATTTCTGATTCGTAAAAAATGTGGACATGGCAGGGTGGGACTTATTCGACTAGGAGAAATGATAAGAAAAATCAACTGTTGGGCCAATTTGTACCAGGGATGTTGCTTGAGTGACTCTTTGTAACAATAATATTGTTTGTGAATTTTTGATTTGTTAAAAAAAATGAGTGTGACAGGGTAGGGCTTATCAGACTTAAAAAAGTCGTACAGAAATTCTTCAAAAATCAATTATGGGGCCAATTCAAACCAAGTATAGCAAAGTGCTCATTGAGTTACTCTTTTCAAACACTTTGTTGTAAATTTTTGACAGGTTAATAAATGTTGATGAGGCAAGGAGGGGCTTAAAATATTAAGCATATTAATGCTTGTAATGTATCATTCTGATGTTTCAAAATTTAATTGTAAAAGTTAAATCTTGGTTATAAAAATCAAACTGGAACAGCACATGATATTCAATATTTAAGATGTCACTACATGCAATATGATTGAATACTAATGTGACTTCATTGCATTCATTGGAAATTATGAAACTTTAATAACAATTATTTGATACGACTTATATATTTGTTCACAACAAAATTTATATCATACACAATCAAATACAGGAAGAACTCAGGTGAGCGATATCAGTGCCTTTCAGGCACTCTTGTTTTTTTTTTTTTTTTTTTTTTTTTTTTTTTTTTTTTTTGTTTTTTTTTTACTGTGTTATGGTCTTTTGTTGAAAATTGCATTTGAAAATGTGTTGATCGGTTTGTTGATTTTTTTGTCCGCTCTATTTCACCTAAACTTCATGAAGAATTTTGTTCGAACTTAACATGTGAACTTATTACAAAGTGGAGATGTGCATTATTATATTGATCATTATTCAACGATTTTTCACGGAGGTATGGCCCTTAGTGAATTTTCTTGCCTGCTCAATTTCTCAGTAACTTATGGATGGCTTTCAGAAAACGATTCATATGTATGCCTACTAACTCTATGCATATTAAAGTTGGGTTATGGTTCATTGGTTTTTGATTGAGTTATGGCCCTTTGTTGAAAACTGGTATTTCTCGCAACATGAAAAAGTGTTGATCGGTTTGTTGATTTTTTGTCCGCTCTAACTCTGCTAAACTACATAACTAATTTTATTCAAACACTAAATGTGAACTTATTACAACTAACCATGGAGATGTGCAAATTATATTTTTGGTCACTGTTCAATGATTTTTCACGGAGATACGATTCTTGAGTGAATTTTCTTGTCCGCTTACTGTCTCAGTAACTTTAGGGATGGATTTCATAAAAAAAAGTTACAGGTATGCTTACTAGCTGTCAAATGTGTGCATATCAAATATTTTGGTAAAGATTCATTGATTTTTTACTGAGTTATGTCCCTTTGTTGAAAATCGACATTTCTCGCAACATTTACATGTGTTGATCAGTTTGTTGAATTTTTGTCCGCTCTATTTCTCCTAGACTAAAGGACAAATTTTGTTCAAACTTCACATATGAACTTATTACAAAGTAGAGATGTGCATATGATATATCGGTCACGGTCGAATGATTTTTCACAGAGTTATGGCTCTTCAGTGAATTTTCTTGTCCGCTCATTTTTTAGCTCGAATTTTCGAAGAAAATGAGAGCTTATACTGTCACCCGGGCGTCGGCGTTGGCGTTGGCGTTGCAACCAAGGTTAAAGTTTTTTCAAACATCAATAACTTCCATACTATCAAAGGGATTCAACCCAAACTTCGAATACTTATTCACCATCACACCCTCTACCTTACTACCAGGGCCCATAACCCTGGCTCCACTTTATTTGGAGTTATGCCCCCGTTATACTAAGAAAATTAGAAAGTCGAGCGCGCTGTCTTCGGACAGCTCTTGTTCAGTAACTAATGGATGGATTCCATAAAACATTTATGCTTAAACATGTGCATATCAAATAATGGATATGCTTTATTGCTTATTTGTTTTGACGAAATACTATTTCGTTAAAATAAAATACTTATTCATGATAAAGAAATATTATTTCGATAAAAAAAAAGTATTGCGTCGGTGTGTACAAAATTAGGGGCTTGAATTATCAACAACAGCAACTGTTTTTGTGATCAGAAGAGGGTTCTGTAACAGGATTCATTTGTTGGCAGTCGTATTCGCAAGATTACGCCATTTTCCTGACCCTGTCGAAATTGGTATATCTTGTATATAGCGAAATAAGTTAGGCAGCAATTTGTAGATATCTCGAATAACTAACGTATTTTTGTTTTAAAAGAATATCTAACGGTTATCAGATTGGTTATCGTCAAAGTGTACAAACAAAATCATTTTATGCCGCTATCACGTGCGTCTCGTACTTTTAAAGTATGTCCGGTTTTATGGCCACCATAAATTCATATATACATGTAGCAACCATTTTTCTACAGAAACGTTTGCTATAAACTTACTTATCATCTTAGCACGGAAAAAGAAATTTTGTCAAATTAAAAATATGACGTCTTTGACGTCACTTTGCGAAAAAGTTAAAAAATGACAAATTTCATAAAACGTGATGTGGAATATGTTTTCTAAATAAATATAGGTGCTCTTTATATCATCAGGTCGTCCGCAGACGGACACGTTGTCGACACCTCCAATCTTCCCTATTCATCATACAGGTGCTGAGTTCATCTATGCTTGCTGCACTTGAATCCTGCATTAGGACATCCACCATTGTCGTGACAGGGTGTCCTCTACTCCTCTTACCATGCTTGGGTGTCCATAGCAGTACTTTGCTTGCGGGCAACTCTGCGTGTCGGTAGCAATGTCCGGCCAACCCCATTCTGCGGTATGCAATCTTGTCGGAGACTCTTGGGATTCCCTGATACAGTATGTTGTTCCCGATGTGCTGGCTTGGGTTGATATCCAGAACTTTCCTCAACATTCTCGTGTAGCAGCCATCAAGGGACCTTCTGATTTGGGAGTTGATAGCCCAACATTCACAGCCATACAACAAGACTGACTCTACCGTTGCAAAGAAGAAGCTCAATTTGACTGCACGTGGAATCTGTGAAGTCCAAACTGTCCTCATACCGTTTAAAGCTTACCATGCTAGGCCCTTGCTAACCTTGATGTCCTTCTCGGTTGACCCTATCCATGACCCTAAGTATTTAAAGTCCTTGACTTCTTGCAGGACTGCTCCTCCAATGGTTTTCAAGGGGGCTTGATTTGTTGTTTGACCCAGAGAGATAACTTCAGTTTTCTTGGCATTTAGTGCCAGTCCGACATTTGCACATTCCTTCTCTACCCTGGTAAGTAGTTGCTGTGCTTGGTCTGTGTTGTTCGAGAGAAGACTGATGTCATCGGCGAAGTCCAAGTCAGTAAGGGTAACTTCGGGTGTCCTTGAAGACCTCCTGAGTGTTATGGTCAATCCTAGGTCCATTTCCTTTCCTTGGATCGCTTGTCTAAGGGCGTAGTCAAGCACTATTCTGAAAAGGTATGGCGCCAGAGTGTCCCCTTGCAATACTCCTGCTGTTACCTCGAAGTCGTTACTTTCTCCGTCTGGCGTTGTTACTCTAGCTAGAGTGCTGGATAACATTGACTCAATAGCCTTCAGCAGGTTGGGGGGGGGGGGGACATCATATGCTTTTAGGATCTTCATCATCTTGCCTCTGTGGATAGAATCAAAAGCCTTTCGGAAGTCTATGAAACAGAGTATAGCAGGTAGGTTGTTTTTATTGACCTCCTCAATAATACTCCTCAGTGCTAAGATCTGGGCAACTGTGGTGCGCTTCTGTCGGAAACCGTTCTGGTTTTCTCTTAGATGAGGGTCAATGGCTGTGCGCAGTCTGTTAAGGATCATCCTGTTTCTCATTTTGGCTGTGATGCAGGAGAGGCTGATACCCCTATAGTTGTCAGGTTTGGACAAATCTCCAGACTTTGGTATAGGTATAATATTTGCCTTATTTGTTTATCAAACAAAACTTTATCATGTCCCCTTCAAACCTATGTAACTGATTTCACTCGGGATCAACATTTGTCAACTTTATAGATGTTTAAAATGGGGACACATATTTTGGGACACCCTGTACATGTATTTTTCTGTGCAGATAATACATGATCCGATTGTGTAAAATGCAAGACGCTATTCTGGAAGGCGTTTGAAAAGGCAAACACGGATATCTTTAACGCTTTTAATGAAATTGCATTTGGTCATATACTCAATGGAATAATATTTGATATGACGGAATGTTCCGCATGTCAGCTGTATCATCTAGGTTCAGATATTTCTCATTTTTAGCTTTGACGTGGTGGTTGTTCCACCGAAAACAATTTGAATCTGAAACTCCCGCCTCAACTGGCTTTCAGGAATCTGTGTCATACCAATGTGTCAGTTGAGATTTGCCATCCATATACATATGCATCGAGGGATCCTGGGTTCAAATCCCGCCAGCGCCACGGGAATTTTTTCTGAGCAAAAAACTTACCCCCACGTTGCTCCTCTTCACCCAGGTGTATAAATGGGTACACGGGAGAGTTGAAAGTCAAAGAGCTGTGGCTGCCGAACGCGCCGACTGTTAACAGCCGACTCGAGACTCATTGATCGTGGGTTAAAGTGTAAAGTCGGTTGAACACGCAAGTGAAATTAGACTTTAAATAGAAACTTTTAACTTTTACTAAGCTAAATGTCCAGCGTACTATACTTTCATGTAGATATTTGATTACATTCCTTGAATAAACCAGTATTGAATGTTCAAAACTTCCGCGTTTGGGTCAATCCCTGTCACGTAGGCAAGACGTTAGCCTAGTCTGTATCGCATAAACTTAATGAAATAGAGCCTAAAATTTCCCATGTGGATAACTCCTGGCGAGACATTGCTTTTGAAACTATGATATTTGACCTTGTGAGATTGACCGTGTAGTTGACCTCCTTTTCTGAAAAAAGTATTACACAGAGGATTGATATTTCACATATAAATACCTCCGTGTCATTGCCTTTCATTTTGGACCATAATTTTTGAATAAGTGACCTTGACATTTAAGTTTGACCCACTTTTTAAACACTATAACATAAGCTTTAATTATCTTACGTCATATTAGAGATGCACCCTTAATGTTTCGCTCATGGATGCCTCTTATAGTGGGGCGCATAACTCATATAACCGTTCAGTTTGTGATACAAGCATGAAATTTGGCATATATATAGTTTCAAGTGTATATTTTCAGAAAAAAGTGCTAGCCACTTGAAATTCAATATGGCGGCCATTTTCTGAGATGGCCGCCATCTGAGCATTATAGAGCTTCCTTGTGCAATGATATGACGCACTAAAAAATAATAGACACTTGCATTTTTCATTTCAAACACTCAGACATAAATGCCAAATGTAAAAAAGACAATATTTGTGCGTGAGATGGCAACCAAAATCTCATATGGCAGCCATACAACATAAAGTCCTTCATTTCTATATGAAAATTGCGAATTTACCGCTGGAAAAAATCTTTGATTTACTTTTTCGACTTATAAGCTCTACTGGCTACAAAATTACACAGTCTCTAAATATGGCCAGCTTTGTATGCAGCCTGTTTTGCGCATTGATATGGTGCTTATACAATAGGACTAAGTCATGAAGTTTGAAAACTGGACTTTCTCATAAGCCACGAGTTCCATTATATACCGGTATATAACAAGTTAAAAAAGCCACATGAAACTTGTAAATCTTTTACAAAACTATTGTTGTATCATATTTTGTTAAGACCTCGTCGAGTTATACAACTCTACTAAGCTGTTTGGGTGATACTTTAACTCTTGAACGACAACACGTACAACTGCGCTGAGTTTTACAAGCAACTTCCCATTTTCCATAGTTTAAACGCATTGATTAAGCTTGTCTCAAATTTTGCGAATCGTGCTACGATTGCATAAGAAACGTGGCATCTTTTGCAAATCAGATTCTATAGACCTTTTACAGCTGTCTTCATCTGTAATGGAACCTTGTTTCTGTGCCCGTTTGAGCTTTATATTGTAGATAAAAGACGGTATCTATAATGATACTTGGCTTATGCAGTGTCAAAGTTTTCTCTTTGTCCTCATTATCATCTGATAGAGCTGGATTGAACGAAGCATGTATATCATTGAAGGCAAGGTATAAAGGAATATCTGTTGCCGTATTATTGTACATTTGTATCCACTAAGATCTTGCTCTTTCTGTAAATTACTCAGAAGAGAAATAAGCAAATCATTAGATTTGTCCTCTTGGCAGGGATAACATTTACTTAACATATTTTTGTTGATTTGTTTTACAATCATCCATTATTAATGTAAGAAAGATTTCCTTTTACACTATCTGGTTTAGAATGCATGAGTTTTCTGATATTTGGTGTGGACGATTCCAAGGATGATTTGAACACTAGGTTTTGACTTACTTAGCGCAAAGCGACTAATCACACGAAAGTGCTTAAAACCATGTTAATGAAGCTGTTGTTTTTAAAGTAATCGACGATAATCGGTATTTAATTATAGAGGCCAATAAGACAGTTAATATAATACAAAAATGATCGCCATTTCAATAGCAAAATATATATTCTCTTAGAACAATTTTGTTTATATCTCATTCATTTTATTAGCTGATACTTAAAAAGAGGGGTTGATATCTCTTTTGTTAAAAGTAATAAGATTTCCTTGAAGAAACTATGAACATTTGAATATTTTGGCGGCCATTTTGGAAAAAGGCAGCCATGTTATAAAGACATCAAGTTGGTTTTATTTGGTTACAAAAAAGACTATGCAGGAAAGGTATATAAAAATCCCGACGAAATTCATCACTTGGGATTCATTTCTATTTGATATTTTCATATATAGGCCTAATTAATACATGAGAATGGTTGCTATTTTGAAAGATGGCCACCGGATGCGATTTTCATGTGGCTAAATCGGTTTTTGTTTCATTCCATTATGCTGGTTGAAATTTTATGACAAGGATTGATAATATCTTATTAAAAATAATATCTAATTGAAGAAACGGCCATTTTTGGAGTATTTGGCGGCCATCTCGGATAAACGACCGCAATGTTGTAAAAAAGCCATGCTAGTTTATTAATCAATTACAAAATTGACTATATTGGGACGATTTATTAGAAAAATCTCGGCGGATTTCAGCATTTGGAATGTCTTTCTATCTGATATATAGACTACATTTATCCGAATGGCGGCCATCTTGGAAAATGGCCATCGGATGCGAATTTCAAGTGGCTAGCACTTTTTTCTGACTCAGGGACCCTCAATGACTTACCATACCAAAATTCATGCTTGTATCAAAAAGTGAACGATTAGGCCAAATTTTCGGAGTTGTGCGCCCCACTATTAAAACGTTTTATTTGCGACCATGACGTTTGACCTCATGACCTTGACCTTGGAGTTTGACCTAATTTTCTGACAAAGTCCGGTAAAGCCAGGTTATGTTGTTCGCGTAAACGCTTGCTATGTTAGGTAGTGGTTCGACTTTTCTTCATTTAATTTGTCAATTAACCAGCTTTCAAATTCAATTTTAACAAAAACGAACAAAGCAGATCCCTAGCTACACTTGCCGAAAAATTGTTTTTGTACCATTTATGTATGACGCGGTTACAATAGAAAGCAACCATGCATTAATGATATGGCCGTGTGCATTACGACCATGCTTGATAAAATTTGCCACACATTCTGCAATTATTTACGGTGCATTTATCTGTCTGTATCAAATCAGAACTGACGTGAGCAGATGTGAACAGGTCCATACTTCCGACAGCCCAAACTGACCGTTCATTGATATTGTTCTTAATCTACACATATTGTTATATGTGCTATCAGCATAGTACCACATCACAATTAATTGAAAATAGTTCCCTTACGATACGCATACAATATTCAATATGGCATCTGCAAGCCATGTCGGAGTTATTGACATTGACATGATTTCAAAATAATAAAATCTAAGTTACAAAACCTGTTTAAAAGGCATCATGTATTACATTATGTGTTTCAGGATGGGATCAGATAGCCATAGATATCTCCTTTTCAATACTTTTCTGATATTTAAATGCTACAACTAACACCAAGTTTAGCTTGGCGTAAAGAATCTTATATTTAGACACTTTTTCACTGTTTTATGACAATCTGACCAAAAATGATTTAACAACATCACACTTGGCGGCCACCAAATTTGAATAATGATATGAAAATAATGCAAAGCCTCTGACCGGGGTCAAGATAGATCTAGCTGTTATTTTCATTCATATCCTGCATGTATGTTTCTTTAATGATAATCTGGCTGTATGTCTTAAAGACAGCTTAAGTGAAAGAATGGCCAATACATGAAAAGTTTAGATTTTGATTTTGTAAGAGCAGTCGCTTTGTCCCAAGTCATATTATACTTGGCCAAATGCCAAGAAAACCCCTTAAAACTTTGTTTCAATTCGAATTTTCAACTTTTCGCTAAAAGTGCCCGTAGCCTTCAGCATTGGGGAAATTAAAGACATTTATCTTATTTGAAAAAAGGATTAATTTGTGATTGACGCGCAAGCACATATCAGTAAAAATGAAACTACGTTAAGTTTGATATCGGCCTTTTTTTTTTTTTAAATCTAGCTTTTGAAAGACGCGCATTTCCAAACAAGGCTACTGGACGTCTTGATAACGCGCGGGAAAGGGAACGCCGCATGAACGCAGAAAACAACGTTGACGTCATATCGGCTAGTGATATGACGTCACAAAATCAAAATCTGACTGGTTCACTAAATTGGGATAATTCAATATTACGGGATCCCGGATAACGTAGGTTATTTACACTAAACCAATTCACAATCTCAGTATCTTAAGTTAGCTTAAGTCTGGCAAGAGGCTACCGAGGGTGTCCGAAAACCGGAAATATCGAAAATGGGGCTAAGACAGTTCAAGCCAAACTCACAAAGTAACAAAATCGCTCAAATCTATACGCCCACAATACCGTAAGCCGTGGTCAATTCCATTAGCCCCGGTATAAATTGTGATAGTAGGGTAAGGTTGTCACAATGGCAACCGACATAATATAGATCAACACTAGGAAGTCTAATTATTATTATTATTATTATTATTATTATTATTATTATTATTAATTTTAATATCATTATTATTAATTTTAATATCATTATTATTAATTTTAATATCATTATTGTTTTATATTATGATTATCGTTTTTATTTTGCCCCTTTTCTGTTGGCACGGTATTCATTTTTACAGAAGTTGGCTGCCTCCTGTATGAACCCAAAACAAACATGATAACATGACAGCCAGACTGCTGGCCTTACTTATATCAGTAATCCAACAATATTTACTATATGTCACATAAAAGGGGGATTTGTAATTCATAAAGTTCTGATCAGACTTTTTTCTTTCTCAAAAGAAGGTAGATTAGATGTCGTCACAAAAAACGTAGCCACATGTACTTTTCAAATAGCTAAATGTTTCGTTTGGGATAGGTTAGAACACATTTTTTTGCATTTTTCATGGATCGTTTAAATCATATCGTATAATGCTGAAAACATCATTATTTAGTTTATTCGTGTGCGTAAATATAACTAGTATATTTCAGATACCCTTGGATAAATGTGTGTTTCTGTGCCGTTAATGGCAATGTAAACGCAAGAATGATCCTATTTATCACTTGGTTTTCTACTTTGCCGCTCTGGAAAATAATAAATGCAGCTTGTTTATTTAAGCCATCGCGTTCATTACGAAATCATGGTATAATGCACTTATATTTGTATAACTTGTATAAGATATTTCGTTTATAATTCCAGAATTGAAAGTCCTATTTCTGCTTTCAGAGGGGAAGGTTGAAGTTACAAAGGGTACGACAAAACTCTGCAATATGGGACCAGAAAAGGTGTTTGGAGAACTGGCAATACTCTATAACTGTACAAGGACTGCAAGTGTTAAAGGTTAGTTACTCTCAAAGGGAAAATACTCATTTAATCCTTTTGCAAAAAAAACTTTTTGAATAGTTCAATTTAATAGCTGCAACAAGCGACAAATTGTGTTGATAACGAAGGACACTGTGCAATTCAGCAAAGAAATATTCAGAATGCAAGATTTCGATGTTTTCAAAAGCCATTTCTTGTATGGTGGTCTTGTTTGCTACAAAGACAAAGTTCCAGCACAACTTTTTCTTTTCTAAATAATGTATACTGAACAAAAGTGAAAACGCTACACTAAAAGATTTATTATTTCTGGAAAAGTACCGAACTAATAGCATGGAATATATTTTGGCGTTATTTCCCAGGCTTTCAGCAATCCTTTTGTCTAAGTTTCATTGCATTGTCTCCTTTAATGTCAGAGTTACAGCCCATAATGCGTTTAGAGCTACTTTCATCTAATGCCGCATATGCACATGCGAAGAAAACGCTTCATTATTTTTTCGGAATTGGTCATATCCGGGTTGCCAAAAAAACCTTAAAATCTCACTTATCTCTTTTTGCAAGCTCTAAAATCAAAGTCTTATATGCCAATTTTGCAAATTACCTCCCCTTAACATAAACAAATAGGGAATTTTAAATGTTTGTTATTCACAAATTTATCACGGTTTTCGATTTGATTTTCTTGACACATCATGTTGGCATTACATGGGATTTTTGAACCCATTCTTCGACTAGGATTGTTCCAAGATGTCCATGCAATAGCGATTTCAATTTCCTATGGCAATTACATTGTAAAATTTTCAAGCTATGGAACATAATGAAAATTCTGCTTTTCAAACATTTTTTAAACGCTGAAACAATGTTTTGCAAGCTTCTTTACATTTCCTGACTGCTAACTTGTCGGACTACCATCCCGTGCAGTCCGGCATGGTTTGCATTCTTCTGCTTGGATTTCTGAAGGTTTAGATTGTGTAAAATTTCTGTTCTAATTGTGCACCTGAAAAACGGACCCCTGTCACATTAAAAGGGTCCGTTTTTCATCCCCGTAATTAAGATCCACAAAACGTTTAGTGCTTGGCGTAACCAAGTCAATGAACAATGCCAAACACTTTCATTTGGATTTTTTACTTGCTGTATTTAGAAGAAATATGACAAGCAAAGTATGTGTAGCGTTTTAACTTTTGATCAGTATAAAAAGTATTAAATTATTTAATTATATTTTCCGTCAAAAGTACGAGTTATTACCAATTGAAAAATGAAATAAAAATGGATGGTCAAGAATCTTGTTATGATTTTATCAATGTTTGCGTTTATCAAAAACAGAAAATCTAAAATGTATGATGTTAAGAATGTGTTTATGTATAAGGACAGTATATCCACACATTCAATTAGACCAACAAAGCATAAGCGTTTTATGTCAAAATGTGCACTTTTGTAAAATATTGTAAGGTATATAGCCCACAATTAATAACATAACTTTCTAGCAATACGAAATGCATCAAATGACACACATTTGTAAATACATTTCACATTTACTATAGGAAAGAAGAAACGCGACAACCATTTTTGTCATTACTCTTAATCATACGCCGCCGGAGGAGGCGTTTATTGGCGTCATCTTCTCCGTCTATCCGTCCGTCCGTCCGTCTGTCTCGTACGTCCGATTTTCTTGTGAGCGCAACTCCCCATAGGTTTTTGGCTGGATCTTTTTGAAACTATGTAAATGTTATCACCTCAATTGGTAGATGTGCATGAAGGAAGGATTTTATGGTTCATTGATATTTTTGCTTGAGTTATTGCCCCTTTAAACTTAGTCTCTGGGAGGGGCGGCGTATATTTTGACCATTGCACTCTTATTTTTGGCTCTAATGAGCAAAAAGTGCTCAAAGTGAGCTATTGTGATTACTTTTTGTCCGTCGTCCGTCTGTCCGTCCGTCCGTCTGCCCGTCCGTCTACAATTTGATGTTTACGCTCTAGCACCTACAAATATCTGTCAATCTTAATCAAACTTTGTCAAAACAAGTATGGTCATATGTTCTCGGATGAGTTCGATTATGGGCGAGATCGGACTAAAATTTCCTGAGTTATCTGCCCTTGGATGTAAAAAAATGCCGGTTTTGACTTTGTCTACACTCTAGCATCTACAATTATTGATCAATCAAAACAAAACTTAGACACAATGTTGGAGACCATAAGATCTCAAATGAGTTCAATTTTAATTCTGATCAGACCAGAAATTCGAGAATTATGTGCCCTTGAATTTGACAAAATAGCCGTTTCCGACTGTTTTCGACCTTGTTTACACTCTAGAATCTACAATTATGGACCAATCAAAACAAAACTTGGATGCAATTTTGGAGACCATAAGATCTCAGTTGAGATCAATTATCAGTCTGATCAGACTAGAAATTTGAGAATTATGTACCCTTGAATTTGACAAAATTGCCGTTTCCGACTGTTTTCGACCTTGTTTACACTCTAGAATCTACAAATATAGAACAATCAAAACAAAACTTGGATACAATTTTGGAGACCATAAGATCTCAGTTGAGATCAATTTTCAGTCTAATCAGACTAGAAATTCGAGAATTATGTGCCCTTGAATTTGACAAAATTGCCGTTTCCGACTCTTTTCGACCTTATTTACACTGGATAATGTACGATTATTGACTAATCAAAACAAACTTTGGTCATAATGTTGGAGACCATAAGAATTTGGATGATTTCGATTTACAGTCTGATCGGACAAGAAAGTTTTGAGTTATGTGCACTTGAATTTGACAATATTGCCGTTTTCCACTGTTTTTGACTTTGTTTACTGTCTAGCATCTACATTTATTGATCAATCAAGACAAAACTTGCATATAATGTTTGAGACCATAAGGTCTCGGATAAATTGGATTTTTGGTCGAATCTGACTAGAAAGTCGAGAGTTATTTGCCCATGGTTGTAACAAAATTGTCGTTTTCTACAGTTTTCGACCTTGTTTACACTCTAGAATCAACACAGATAGACCAAACAAGACAAAACTTAGATACAATTTTGGAGACCATAATATATCAGATGAATTGATTTTCAGTCTGATCAGACTAGAAAATCGAGAGTTATGTGCACTTGAATTTGACAATATTGAAGCTTTCGACTGCTTTCGACCTTGTTTCACTCTTGAATCTAGATCAAATTATTAGTCACTGTAACAGCCACACTTTCTGAAATAATAATGTGCCCTTGTCACTTTTTAGCTCACCTGAGCACGAAGTGCTCAAGGTGAGCTATTGTGGTCGCTTTTTGTCCGTCGGCGTCTGTCCGTCTGTCCATCTGTCCGTCTGTCCGTCTGTCCGTCTGTCCGTCCGTCTGTCCACAATTTGTTGTTACCACTCTAGCACCCACAAATATTGACCAATCTTAATCAAACTTGGTCAAAATATGTATGATCATAAGTTCTCGGATGAGTTCGATTCTGAGTGAGATCGGACCAGGAAGTCCAGAGTTATGTGCCCTTGAACGTCAAAAATGACCAGTTTTGACTTTGTTACCACTCTAGCATCTACAAATATTGACCAATCTTAACCAAACTTTGTCAAAACATGTATGACTATAAGTTCTTGGATGAGTTCGATTTTGGGTCAGATCGGATTAGGAAGTCTGGAGTTATGCGCACTTGAATATCAAAAATCGCTAGTTTTTGACTTTGTTACCACTCTAGCATCTACAAATATTGACCAATCTTGACCAAACTTGGTCAAAACATGTATGACAATAAGCTCTTTGACGAATTTGATTTTGGATCAGATCAGATCAGGAAGTCCGGAGTAATGCGCCCTTGAATATCAAAAATCGCTAGTTTTTGACTTTGTTACCACTCTAGCATCTACAAATATTGACCAATCTTGACCAAACTTGGTCAAAACATGTATGACAATAAGCTCTTGGACGAGTTTGATTTTGGATCAGATCAGATTGGGAAGTCCGGAGTTATGCGCCCTTGAATATCAAAAATAGCTTAGTTTCAACTTTGTTACCACTCTAGCATCTACAAATATTGACCAATCAAGACAAAACTTGGCTAGAATTTTGGTAACCATACAATTATGAATGAGTTCGATTTTCAGTGTCATTGAAGTAGGAAATCTGGAGTTATGTGCCCTTGAATTTGACAAATTTGCCATTTTTGACTTTGTTTACACTTTAGCATCTACATTTATTGACCGATAAAGACAAAACTTGGCAACAATGATGGTAACCATAAGATGCTGAATGAGTAAAATTTTCAGCTTGATCGGACCAACAAAACCAGAGTTATTGGCCCTTGAATTTCACAAAATTGCTTTTTTCCACTTTATTTTCACTCTAAAAAAACACAAATATTGACCAATCAAGACACAACTTGGTCACAATTTAGGTGACCATGAGATCTTATATGTTTTCATTTTTCATATTGATCAGACTAGAAAAAACAGAGTTTTGTGCCCTTGATGGTGACAAAATTGCCGATTTCGTTGTTAATTTCACTCAAACAGTAATTAATAAATATTGACCAATCAAAAAACAACTTGGACATAAGGTTGATGAGAATATCTTTATCAGAACAGAGTTATGTGCCCTGGATTATGACAAAATAGAAGTTTTTTATCGACTTGGTTTTCACTTTAACAGCCACAAATATTGATTATTAAAGATTAAGAATGCTGTTTTCAGCTGGATCATAATCTCACATCTTAAATTTCTTGTTCTTGTCTTAGAGATACCTAGGTCATGTAAAAGGTGGGTCTTGTTCTGCATGGAGAAAGTTTCAAACTTCTATCAGGTGAGCGATCCAGGGCCATCTTGGCCCTCTTGTTTATGCCCCCGTATCGAGAGTTTGGGGGCATATTGTTTTACTCGTGTCCGTCTGCCTGTCCGTCCGTCTGTCCGTCCGTCTGTCCGTCTGTCCGTCCGTCTGTCCGAAAACTTTACCTTGGCCTTTCTCCAAAAGAATTTGACATACAAAGCTCAAATTTGATATGAAACTTCCTTTCAATGATATCTATCTGTTCCATGCAATTTGACATTCCTCAAGGTCATCGCTTAACCCTTATCAACCCTTTACTCTACGAAAACTTAACCTTCTATTCCGAAAACTTAACCTTTGCCTTTTCTCCAAAAGTATTTGACATACAAAGCTCAAATTTGGTATGCAACTTCCTTTTAATGATATCTATCTGTTGCATGCAATTTAATTGTCCTCAAGTTCATCCCTTAACCCTTAATAACCCTTTACTCCACGAAAACTTAACATTTTTGAAGAATGGCCATTTCGGGGGCATTTGTGTTTCACAAACACATCTTGTTCACAATGGCAATGTGTCATAGCAGTTCATGAGAGCGACCAGTCATCGTTTACGTTAGTCTGGATTACAAGCGAGACGCTGACGCAAGTAATTATTTATTAACGTTAACCGAACACACTTTACCGCTAATTGGAGGAATTGGTAACTTACGACCTTAATTGAATATCAACACTTTAAGGTATCCGAACCCTCAAAAACACCAAACAGTCAGAGGCGAAATTTGAAAAGTGCAAATAATTCCTAAATTGTGTTACATTTCCATTCCAAACACAAACATAAGCATTTTGCACGGTTTAGAATTCTGAATAAATGCATACCTATGGAAATATTTGACAAAAATGATAAAAATTACCTCCCTTGCATATGAATATAGAGTAAAGTAATATTTGTAAATTATTTTCTTCTTGAAGAATAATCTTGAATTCCGGCACGGTGAATAAACTGAAGTAACGTGTATTTACAAGTGTGTGAAATTTTATGCATTTTGTACGGCTAGAAAGTGTAGATTTTTTTCAGGGTCTGTAAACCTTAAAGTCAAATGATAAAAGGTTTACCATGCATCAAAAAGAATATCTCAATCAAAGAGATTTTCAGAAAAATGTGTCTTCTTCCAAAACTGTGCATATCCCTCTCTGGGGCATAATACAATGAATAATCCGATGTAAGGACGAAAGGACATGGTCTCATCCCAAATCAGAGAACACCCATGTCCCAGTTCACCCGACCGGAAAATCCACAGATCATTATAATAAATCAAATATAACCGAAATAAAGCAGATGAAAAATATAATACAGAAGACAGAATAACCATTAGCCATGGATAATCCGTCATGAGCACGAAAGGATATTAGGGGAAGAAGGAATGTTTGTAACTGTCGGTTTTACGGAATGGTATGTGGGACCTATGACCATAGCCATGCCCACCTAATGTAAGGGGTGGAAGAAGTTTTGAGCAGGAATGTCTATTAATACATTTGTGATACCATCACCAACTTTGCGTTCGTACGTCTTTGTTGTAAAGTGGGCCATCTGAGGTTTGACATCATCTCCGTGGTACTACTGGTGGTTCTAAAGTAAAGACAGAGTGTTCAGAATCACTGGGGCATTGTCCCTTAATAAAGAAGTTATTTAAGTGTTTTACAATATCCATTTCTCGCAGGTTTTAATACTCTTGTTTATTGCCTTGCGATGTAATGTCAATACTGCCAATGTCATTACTTTGATCATGTTTGTAAAAGGAAACAAATGAATATATAACGATCCGTTTATTAGCTCACCTGAGCATAAAGTGCTCAATGTGAGCTATTGTGGTCGCTTTTGTGTGCCGTTTCGACTATTTTTGACTTGAAAAAAAACTTTGTTATCTCACTCTACTATCTACAATTATTGACCTATCAAACCATAACTTGGACACAGTGTTTGGCACTGTAAGATCTCGGACAAGTTGAAGTTTCTTTTTGATCACACTAGAAAGGTATGAGTTATGTGCTCTATTTACACTCTAGAATCTACAATTATTAATCAAGATGAAATTTTGGTGACCACAAGATCTAAATATGAAGTTCAAATTTCGGTCTGATTAAATAAGAAAAAACGAGTTATGTGCCATTGAATTTGACAAAATTGCTGTTTTCAACTTTGTTTTTAGTCTAACAAACACAAATATTGACCAATCAATAGGAAACTAGAACGTAATGTTCAATGTGATCTTGAATTTCAGCGTAATTGGACAAGAAGTTGCTGAGTTATCTGCCATTGAATTTGATGAAATTGAACCACAAATAATGTGTGACAAATCAAGACTTAATTTAGACACAATATTGTTGACCATAAGTTTGTTTTCAGTCTTAAGGTATACAACCCGTCATTCAAAACACCACTTTCTAGCTATGCGACATGTATCAATTACACACACTTGTAAATACACTTCAAATAAGTTGATTCACCGTGCCGGATTTAAAGATTATGCTTCAATAAGAAAGTAATTTACAAATATTTTTTACTCTATATTGATACGCAAGGGAGGTAATTTTGAACATTTTTGCCAAATATTTCCATAAGTTTGCATTAATTCAAAACTCTAAACCGTTTATATGTTTATGTTTGTATTTGGAATGAAAATGTAACACAGTTTAGGAATTACTGACACTTTTCAAATTTCGCCTCTGGCGCTTTGGTGCTAATGATGGGTTGTATACTTTAAGTCACAAACAGTAATTGACTCAGACAAGACTTTGGCTCAGGCTTGGGTCAGGTGGGCGATTTCGGACCACTATGGCGCTCTTGTTACGAAAAAATCAGGGAACAGTAAAAAAAGTTTAGCTTTTCTGTAAATTATATCAACGAGGGAATATGGTACAATGTTAACAAAAAGAAGAACAGTATATAGAGAAAATTTATTAAAAAAAGTTTTGTTATTATAATTTCAGCATTAACCGCGTGTAAGTTATGGGCAATTGACCGACCGTGTTTCCAGAGTATAATGATGCGGTCAGGCCTCATGAGACGAACAGAATATATAGAATTCCTGAAAAGGTGGGTAATAGTTATTTGATTCTTCTGTCATATCTACAGTGCTTTATAATCAAAAAGGATACATTTTACAATTTTAAATGGAAATTCTCTGGGATAGGTATATTGAGGTTTTAGGCCGTTTTTAGCGAGCCTGGACTTTATGTCCGGGGAGCTTATGTCACAGCCCATAGTCAGCATCGGCGTCGCGTCTTCAAAAACTTTAACCTGGTCTATATCTCGGGCACTATTAAAGATACAGCCTTGATACTTCACACATGGATACCTCCTGCCAAGACCTTTCATTTGGGACCACGACATTTGACCTAGTGACCTTGACCTTAGAGTTTGACCTACTTTTAAAAAACTTTAACCTGGCCTATATCTCATGCACTATTACAGATAGAGCCTTGATATTTCACATATGGATACCTCATGTCATGTCCTTGACCTTGAGACCATGACCTTTGACCTTGTGACCTTGAACTCTGACCTTGAACTTCTTTTTTTGTGACAAGCTCTCGCATAGGCGAGCTACGTTGTCCGCGGACAACTCTTATTAACTGCTATGGTCATATCGCGGCGGCTTGATTCCTGTTGTTTCTCATACCAGTACTACCACTACACCCTAGCCGAGCCTCTTGCTGCTCGCCTACAAAGGTTCACAATATCAAACCATAGGTTGGTGGGATTTTTGACAGAAAGGATATTTGCTGCTGCCGTGGATCGAACCCGGGACCTCTCGAGTGAGAAATGCGCTACCAATTACGCTATGACCGCAGCCCGGAACGACGAAGCAACCTTACATGACCTAACGACGAAACGACCTAATGCCGCCGAGGAGTTTTACTTACAAGCATTCCAGTTGAAAATTTCTATTCTTCAACAATTTACCTCAAAACTGAAAACTTCTAACACGGGAGGCAAAACATTCCCCTGATTAGCCACAACTTCATATAGAATTATTGAATAAATTATTAGTATCACTGCTCTATTCTACATCGTTACGCAATTATATCTCAGATCACGAAGCTTTAGCGGGCACTAAGATTGCCTTTTTAGCGAGCCGGAACTCGAAGCCGGGGGAGCCAATATCACAGACATAGTGTCGGCGTCACGTCCCGTCGCGTCTTCACTTGAAAACAAGAGTTGTCCGCGGACAACTGAGATCGCCTATACTGGAGCTTGTCACAAAAAAGCTTATTTTTTAACAGTAGGTCAAACTCTAGCTGCGATATCGTAGCCACAAACTTGATGATGGGTATTGGTTTGTGGCTACGAGTCCACCCTGTTCCTTCTTGTGGAGCAAGACAAAAGAGTGAAAAATAAATTTTCTTACATAAATTTTTGAATACTAACATATCTAATCAAATGTATATTCCATAATAAGGTATTCCATGGCACAAATTCATTTAAAAAGTATCAACAAGAATTGTTATCAATTATTTCTTCCAACGGAAAATTAAAGTCTCGGTAGAATAAAATGGGTGGGAACTCCGCTTCAAAATTGAATTGAACTTTATTTGAAAGTGATTTCGACATAAAACTACGCTGGATTGACAGAAAAATGGTTAACCTGTTGTCAGGTATCATTCTTACTACATTCCATAGCTTTATTTTGAAGTTTGACTATGCTAAACTTGCTGGAATGAATCATTCCAGCACCTGCTCCATTGCAACGAATAGGAAGGAATTGTAACAGAAACCCAGACCCAAATCAAAATTCAAAAAGGTTTCGGTTACATAATTGCAACTAGGTCAAACTTCAATGTCAAGGTCACAAGGTCATGGTCACAAATGAAATGTTTTGGCAAGAGGTATCCGTGTGAGAAGTATCAAGTCTCTCATAATAGTGCATGAGATATAGGCCAGATTAAAGTTTTTTTAAAAGTAGGTCAAACTCCAAGGTAAATGCCATTAAGTCAAAGGTCATGGTCCCAAATGAAAGGTCTAAAGTGTCTCACCTAGGGTCTACGATGACTGTATGTCAGTTGAGGAAAATAGCGATGTGATCTCTTTCACGTCTCGTCTCGGAATAACGATGTGGCTCTGAAATCTCGCCGTATCTCGGGTCTCCCCACCAGTGTATGGACACGCCCCCTGTACCGAAAGAGTATGTGCAGGACTCAAGCAGATGACAAACAGTCGTTCCCTGCACAATCACTTCACTCTCCACGACTTTATTTAAAAAGGACCAGAATGTGTGAAACCCTGTTCGTACCTTTACCGTATACCATACATTACCAAAAGGCGTTATTCCACCATCTCGTTTGTTCAGTCGGGATGATCAGTGTCACCGGGTCCAGACGGCACCAGGCTTGGCAGAAACCGGGAAAACTCCACCAAAGTACAGCAGTCGGGCGTTTGTGGTTGCAACCTTCAACAGTTTTTCTACATCGTTACGCAATTATATCTCAGATCACGAAGCTTTAGCGGGCACTAAGATTGCCTTTTTAGCGAGCCGGAACTCGAAGCCGGGGGAGCCAATATCACAGACATAGTGTCGGCGTCACGTCCCGTCGCGTCTTCACTTGAAAACAAGAGTTGTCCGCGGACAACTGAGATCGCCTATACTGGAGCTTGTCACAAAAAAGCTTATTTTTTAACAGTAGGTCAAACTCTAGCTGCGATATCGTAGCCACAAACTTGATGATGGGTATTGGTTTGTGGCTACGAGTCCACCCTGTTCCTTCTTGTGGAGCAAGACAAAAGAGTGGAAAATAAATTTTCTTACATAAATTTTTGAATACTAACATATCTAATCAAATGTATATTCCATAATAAGGTATTCCATGGCACAAATTCATTTAAAAAGTATCAACAAGAATTGTTATCAATTATTTCTTCCAACGGAAAATTAAAGTCTTGGTAGAATAAAATGGGTGGGAACTCCGCTTCAAAATTGAATTGAACTTTATTTGAAAGTGATTTCGACATAAAACTACGCTGGATTGACAGAAAAATGGTTAACCTGTTGTCAGGTATCATTCTTACTACATTCCATAGCTTTATTTTGAAGTTTGACTATGCTAAACTTGCTGGAATGAATCATTCCAGCACCTGCTCCATTGCAACGAATAGGAAGGAATTGTAACAGAAACCCAGACCCAAATCAAAATTCAAAAAGGTTTCGGTTACATAATTGCAACTAGGTCAAACTTCAATGTCAAGGTCACAAGGTCATGGTCACAAATGAAATGTTTTGGCAAGAGGTATCCGTGTGAGAAGTATCAAGTCTCTCATAATAGTGCATGAGATATAGGCCAGATTAAAGTTTTTTTAAAAGTAGGTCAAACTCCAAGGTAAATGCCATTAAGTCAAAGGTCATGGTCCCAAATGAAAGGTCTAAAGTGTCTCACCTAGGGTCTACGATGACTGTATGTCAGTTGAGGAAAATAGCGATGTGATCTCTTTCACGTCTCGTCTCGGAATAACGATGTAGCTCTGAAATCTCGCCGTATCTCGGGTCTCCCCACCAGTGTATGGACACGCCCCCTGTACCGAAAGAGTATGTGCAGGACTCAAGCAGATGACAAACAGTCGTTCCCTGCACAATCACTTCACTCTCCACGACTTTATTTAAAAAGGACCAGAATGTGTGAAACCCTGTTCGTACCTTTACCGTATACCATATATTACCAAAAGGCGTTATTCCACCATCTCGTTTGTTCAGTCGGGATGATCAGTGTCACCGGGTCCAGACGGCACCAGGCTTGGCAGAAACCGGGAAAACTCCACCAAAGTACAGCAGTCGGGCGTTTGTGGTTGCAACCTTCAACAGTTTCTTCTCGGTTGTCCAATTTCTCTTCGCCACCTTGTCTGCTACCATCCCGATTAAACCAGAACTTGTATGGGATCTCCCTTCATATACCAGAATTTATTGAACATCAGTGTCTAGCGTGATCCTGTTTATTGGAACTAGTTTGTGTTATCTAGTTAGTTTGTCCATGAAATCCACTAGTTTTATTTGTAAATCCTAAGTACATGATGAGGTATTGTCCAAATACACTTTATGTTGTTATCCCATACAGTCTGCAACATTCTGACCATGAAGAGACTGTATCTCTTCCAATGTTTGGCATGTATCGCTGCGATGACAGAATTGTAACGGTTCATCTGTTGCGACCGTTTGGTCTTCATGGTCACCTTTTCCACCCATGTTGAATGCGTTTCTTTGACGGGCTTGTAGATTCGCTAGCCAAAGAGCGCTCCTGGCGTTGGGTGTAGAGAATGTTGTTGAGCTGATACCAACTCTTCTTTGCTGAAACCTATGAGACTTGGTGAAGGCCTTGAGTAACATCATGTTCGGATCTAAGCCTCATCAAAACATCCACATCACTGTCTTCCTTCATGAGAATGATGTCATGTTAGAATCCCTGCTTCATCGGAACATCCACATCTCTATCCTGTATTGCGAGATTAATGTGGCCTGTTGGTGGCCTGCTGTTACTCCTTCACCATATATACCAATCTCTCCCCGATTTTTAATTGGACGTCCGAAAGGACGTACAATTCTTATAACCACTTTTGGACAGGCGAAATGGGTTTTCATTACCAAAAAACACTTTCTCAGACTCAATTGCCAGTTGACCAAAATTCAAAATAGATTTTGCGACCATACAGGAAAACTGTCGTATCTTTTCCTACTTTCTATGTGTTCTCTAACAAATACTGTAAGATTCATTAGCCGATTCAATTCATGCCACGTCTTAACCAACTTTACGATCTTTTTTCGATTTAATCATTTTCTTGTAGTTTTTTGACTTTCGTAATATTTATTGTGTAAAGGGTAAGATCTTTAGAAAGCGATACATGCATACACTATGGTTATAATGTAAACAGACACCATATATCATCAGCAGCAGCGATAGCTCAAACGGGAAAGGATTAACCTCGCAACCTTTCTTCAGTTTGAAATTTGGAACGCCGTTGGTTCAAAACCAGTTCGTATTATTTCTTCTGTAAAACGTGTGTTTTTCTTGATGTGTTTACTGAAAACACACATTTTAGAATGATTACCCAATTTAATGCACGTATTGTGTATGATAGGTTCCTTTTCTTTGATCATTGTTGTTTAAGTCTTTGACATATTTAAAGGAACGGGGTTTCCACGAGACGTACTTTGGAACCAGGGTTTTGAAATTGATTATCAGGGAGTGAGTTCATTTCGCAACTCGGGTTCGACTCGATGACAAATCGGGGTTCCATCTGAACAGCCTCAGATGAGACACTAGTGAAATCCACCTATTCAGAAAAATAGTTGCTCTTACGAGTTTTTTTTTTCTCCAGCATCTGTATCACTGATATTCGACAGTATCATGACCTATTTACATACTGATCGAGGGTCATGACAACAATGATTATTACTAGTATAAGACTAAGTGACAGCGATCTGTATTTATTTCGTTTAAGCGACCCGTTTACGTGTATTGAGCTAAGAAGATGAAGCAATGGGTCTGCAACAGATGGTACCTGGATGATCGTATGAATATGTTTACAGATAGGGACATTGCTATTCTCAAATTTTCGTTGATAATGATATGAACATTTAAATTGCTTATTGTACTCCACTGCCATTTTCCCGACGGCACGTTCCCAATTTCTTCGTTTTATGCACATCTGTAGATGTAAGGATGCTGCGGTAGTACTTGTATGAGGAATCCATGGTTAGGTGCTCCAATTCATCTGGTATTTTGTTTCAGGAAAAGTATGTATTGAATTTGTTTTGTAACCACAACCAGGGAAAACTGCTACCGTGTTTTTTTTCTTTTTTTACTCTAAACAGGAATAAAAATCAAAGTGATTGGAGCACTATATTTAGACGCCTCTCATTGATTGAGTGGAATTGTATGTAAATGATCGGCGTTTCATTACTTTATTTCGTTGAATTTGTGTTAAGATCGATTCTAAATCACTGCGGTCGTTTTTTCGCCAACGATGGTGGAGATAGAAGTCGAACAAGAGTGCCATGGTCACAATATACGCCGCCACTTATAAAACTTGAGACAAAAAAATGACATTGACAAGGATTTATAAATATTCACACAAAAACCTGTAAAAAGTAGTGTTCACAAAAAGGTTTTTATAAATATCCAGTCAAAAACCTGGAAGGAATTGCGTTCACGAGACTGAAATATCATTAAGCCCTAAAGACTAAGATTGAAGGGGGCATAACTCAGGCAAAAATCAATGAACCATAAAATCCTTACTTCATGCACATCTACCAATTAAGGTAATAACATCCACCAAGTTTCATAAGGATCCAGTCAGAATCTTAGAAGAAGTTGTGTTGACAAGGCTGCAATTTCAATCAGCCCCAGAGACTAAGTTTTAAGGGGGCATAACTCTAGAAAAAAATCAATGAACCATAAAATCCTTCCTTCATGCAAATCTACCAATTGAGGTGATTGACCAAGTGTCATTAATATCCAGCCATAAACGTAGGAGGACTTGCGTTGACAAGGCTGCAATTTCAATAAGCTCCACAGACTAAGTTTTAAGGGGGCATAACTCTGGCAAAAATCAATGAACTATAAAATTCTTCCTTCATGCACATCTACCAATTGAGGTGATAACATTGACCAAGTTTCATTAAGATCTAGCCAGAAACTTAGGAGGAGTTGTGTTGACAAGGCTGCAATTTCAATAAGCCCCAGAGACTAAGTTTTTAAGGGGCATAACTCAGGCAAAAATCAACGAACCATTAAATCCTTCCTTCATGCACATCTACCAATTGAGGTGATAACATTGACCAAGTTTCATTAAGATCCAGCTAGAAACTTAGGAGGAGTTGCGTTGACAAGGCTGCAATTTCAATAAGCCCCAGAGACTAAGTTTTTAAGGGGCATAACTCTGGCAAAAATCAACGAACCATAAAATCCTTCCTTCATGCACATCTATTAATTGAGGTGATAACATTGACCAAGTTTCAAGAAGACCCAGCCAGAAACTTAGGAGGAGTTGCGTTGACAAGAAAAGTGGACGGACGTACGGACGGACGGATGGACGGACGGACGGATGGACGGACGGATAGACGGAGAAGATGACGCCAATATACGTCCGCCTCCGGCGGCGTATAAAAAAAGATGATTAAAAAGAACAATGTCTGAGTAGAATTCGAACCCAGGGCCTTCCGGATATAACATGTGTAAAGAGTATAAGGTGAGTGCTCTGCTAAGTGAGCTATCGCGGCTTTCATTTATGTAGCGCGTTGGCTTACATTTTGAATAAATTGCTTTGTAGCGTACTTTTTAAAATCAATGAAAAGTATAACTGACGACAATACTCATAGTAAACCGAAACAAGAAGACAAAAGTGCTAATCGCATGGCCTTAATTGAATTTGGTAATCAAATTAATAGTGATTATTCATAGCGACAAATCAGTTGTCTTGAAACGGCAATCAAATCAATTTGAAGCCTGAGAAGGGTTTTCTGGTATTTAAGCCGATTTCGTATGTCCGAAACCGATCTTATAGAATTAAACACAGAAGAATGAATAAAATATCTTTCGTTCATGTACAATCCCGCTCAATCAATCAGAGACGTCCAATTACAGTGCTCTCAGCACTTTGATATATCAAAGCAGTCACTCTTCTACCTGTTCGCACTCTATTACATCCTTTCCCGGTAATACTTAGCGTGATTTTGGTTGACTTGATCTTTGTGCACCAACCACAAGGCAAGTTCTCCGGATAACATGCTGCACCGTCCGTATTCTGATTGCCCACTTAGGATACCAATTGCACTTTCATGCTTCACAAAAGTCAAGTCAAACTCGCATTGTCCGTCCAAACTGTACTGTATGGTTAATCGTACCACAGCTTGTTTTTTCCTGGGTCGAATCGTAACTCTGTTGATCCCTTCTTTAGGGCGTAGCTTCTGCAGGCAATTACTTTCCATCCTAACCAAACGTGATCAAGGTAGATCAGGGAATCAGTCCATTGCCCCAGCGGAACTTTTCCAATCATTGCACTGGTTCTTTCACCCTCTGTGTCGATGGTCAGCTAGCCCCAATAAGCCTTCAACATCCTTCGAACAGGTTGGTGTAAACAATTCCTTCACTGTTTGATACCTGGCTCTAACATAGCCCTAATGCTCCAAGTTCTTCCAAGGTATTTCGACGTTCTCTTGAAAAACGAGCCCACTATCTTGGTTTCAGCTTCAAACCATACTGTCTAGATCTGGCTAGCTTGGACCTCAGATCTACTACATGATTCCCAGAATCGTCTCGAGCAACCAGATTATTGTCAATAATTGTTCACCTAGGGCTAAACACCTTTACTACCACGCACCATCCAGTTTAACCCTCATAGAACCAAAATCATTACTTTCTCGAACGTTGACGGGAGTATTCCACATACTAACGCGACCGTTGCGTTTCATGGTCCTCTTCCTTCCTCGGTATCCTACCAATACGCTAATTGGCACCCATCTGCAAGAACCGAATACTCTGCGACAACATATCCCGGCAGTTATCCAGTTATCCACTAATCATGGTACAGGCAGCAGAAAAACATCCTTTGTAGCGTTGTTCGGCCTCTGATAGTCACCATCTTACGTCCTCTACAGATCCTCTTTGAGCATTGGCGCAAATGCCCAATCTGAATCTCTTGGATAACTCCCCACCACTCTAACATCTGCCAATGTGCCAATGTCGAGCAACAGTATGATTTGCATCCTTGGTATAGCTCAGTGGTTCGATTGTTTGACCGCATCAAACCACGGTTGATTCCGCACTTTCTGGTTATCTCCAGAAAGGTTTACTACAAGTCTGGTGAAAATCCCCATCACTCCCTCTTCCTCATATGGGCACTCTCCCATATAGACATCATCACAGTCATCAAATTTGTCATTCTACTATAGACCCAAACAAAATTTCTACAGAACCATCGGAGACTTTTCCTCAGATGTTCGGTATATTTTTCAAAATTTGAGCCATCGGAGATTTCGCCTCAGATGACTTGTTCAGTATAATTTTTGTCAAAATGTGAACCATCGGAGAATTCGACTCGGATGTTACTTTTAGCAATCATTTTATTCAAATGGGAATCATCGGAGCGGATATTTCGCCTCGGATGTTCCAATGCTAGCAATTGTTTAATTCAAATGAGAATCATCGGAGATTAGATCCCGGACATTCCCATTGTAGAATTGGAACCTCAATTCTATTGATCAAAATTTGAAATTGGTGGATTCGAGTCAATTAATTTCAAAAATTTCCGAGGACTGTGCCAAAATTTCCCAAAAGAAAGTTTCCATTCTGAATTTCAGACTAAATGTACTTGAATTTTGGAATAAATAGCCCAAAACAAAGTTTTTATGTGTCCGTTTTCAGTGCTTTCAGCACTTTGAAATGACTTGAGCAGACGACGAATTTCCTGTTCACAATTGGGTCAAGACAAAATTTCCCTAATTTTGCAAATTGCATACTCTCTAGGGATAAAATCAGTCAAACAGACTTTGCAAATGACAAAAATGACGCAATAAGGCTTACGCTTTCGAAATTTACAGACAAAAGTTGCATATTTCTCGAAACGAAATTGATTTCCGGTCCAGACATGTGCTCTCGATTTTTGCTGTAAATCACCTCAAAGTGGACAATTGGGCCAAAAAGGGGTTACGCGAAGGGTACCGAATGTTTGGGCCACAATTCAAGCAATACAAGGGCCAGGGAGGTCCACTTACAACTACTCAGTTCAATTGCAGAACTCTCGAAGTTTCGTCAATTTTCTTTCCTTCAGTCTGGTTCTCGGCTGTAGAGAGAGACTGTCAACTCAATTTGCGGATACTGTCATCGGCAAATAAATGAGTTCAAACTTCGCTGCATGAGTTCGGAAATCTTCTGACACCAATAAAGTGTCTCACATAGGGTCTACGATGACTGTATGTCAGTTGAGGGAAACAGCGATGTGATCTCTTTCACGTCTCGTCTCGGAATAACGATGTGGCTCCGAAATCTCGCCGTAGCTCGGGTCTTCCCACCAGTGTATGGACACGCCCCCTGTACCGAAAGAGTATGTGCAGGACTCAAGCAGATGACAAACAGTCGTTCCCTGCACAATCACTACAGGTCTTGTCGAGAAGTATCTATGTGTGAAATATCAAGGATGTATGCAATAGTGCCCGAGATATAGACTAGGTTAAATGTTTCAAGTGAAGACGGGACGGGACGCGACGCTGTCGCCGACGCCGACACAAGGGCTGTGACATTAGCTCCCCGGACATAAAGTTCCGTCTCGCTAACAAAACTAACCTTGTCTATATCTGGGGCACTATGTGAGATACAGCCTTGATATTTCACACATAGATATCTCTTGCTATGCCCTTTCATTTGGGACCATGACCTTTCCAAAACAAAACATTTTTTGAAGTCCCAAATAGAAATAGCATAGAAATTTGTTGAGACAAAAGACAAATACTGATTATCACCATTTACCCATTCTGTCTCATTTTCTTGTGCTTTATTGTATGTAAAATTAGTCTTTTCTAAATGTGTATTCGCTCGCAGTTTTCAAATTTGAACTGTTACTTTCAAATTGAGAAAGGGTTAAACTGATCGTGTCTTATGACATTGGTATTTCCCACTTTATCTTGACTCCTCGAACATAAAAAAGAACTATTCAATAATTGACTAATAATTGGTGCTGGTTTTAAATTTGCACTCTATGAAATTCCATCGAAATCTGTAGGAATTAGTTTTCATCTGTATTTCATTATGTTTACCATATCAAATACCGTTAACATACGTCATTTCCAGACGCGAAATCGATCACGTGAATACTTTAGCACGTGAGATCGTGACTTTTGGGTATTACATGGAAATGTGGTAATATAAAAGTGATTTATTTACCTAAAGTTATTAAAGGGATCATTTTTACCCTTGTACTGACATGAACAGATGCCATTACTAGTATCAAAGTATTGTCAGTACTGTAATATTGTGTCACTGAATAAGTGAACAGAACTGAATTTTAAATATTTTCGTTTGATTTGGGCTCAACTTTACATAGAAGTTGGTTAATGTAGCTTCAACCGAACTTTAAAATGATATTCATAAGACAAAACCATAATACAAGTGCTGTGTCTGAAAATAACAACATGAATCGTATCCCTAACAAGTCCGAGATTTAATGATCCTCACCTAGAATGCATTAGAGAACACTGAGAGTATATTGCTACTAATAAAGCCAAAAAATGCAATTTTGTCAAATTCAAGGACAGATCACTCAAAATTTACAGTTTCGATCGGGATGAAAATCGCACTCACCCAAGAAATTATAAATGAAAACGTTTTCACTTGGTTTTTGCATTTGATTGGGCTATATTTGTAAATTTAAGAATGCATAAATTGTCAAAAATAGCATTTTTTGACATTAAAGGGCACATAACTCAGCACTTTCTGCAGTAATTTTGTCAAAAATCAACCTTACACTTAGGGTTATGACTAAACACATTTTGACAAAGTTTGGTGAAGATCAGATAATATTTGTGGATTCTAGAGCGTTACGTAAAACTGATTCTATGGACGGACAATGACCGCATTTGCTTATTTGTAGTACCATTTGTTGATGACAGCTATAATTTAAGCTAACTTAACATTTCTGCCTTTCTGTGCGAAGGAAAGCCAGAAAAAAATGTATTTTGTTATTTATTCCACAATTTGTCATGTGTTTTCGTGCACTCTAGGGCCCGTAACTCATTTTCCCGACTAGCTATCAAAAATCCCTCATAATTTTGCAATGACGATCTATTAACAAGTTCTCACCTAAAATATTTTTCCAATAAGTCGTTTTATGAAAAAGTGTTGATGTTTTGCCCAAAGTTGGGAAATGAAAATATACAAAAAAATGAAAATATACATAAAATGCCAAATATTGATCATAAGCAAGCCGATGGATTTCAGGTCATCTTAACATGGGCTCATATATAAAACATAATATTTAAAAAAAAATGCCAATTGTTAACATCTAGATAGAAAATTGATGAATCAGAACCTTGGGTAGCATCTGAATAGAATTATCGCACCCACTTTCAATATACAAAATACGCCAAACAAAGGGTCTGTTCGATTCGGACTTTTCGGCAAAACACGTCCCCTTTATGTATCTATTTGTACTAAAAATATCATTTCAAAATTTAGGTCCCAGGAAAACGGCCTTATGGAAACCCCCCTTTGAGCTTTGTGTGTCAAATACTTTTGGAGAAAAGGCAAATATTAAGTTTTGGACAGACAGACGGACGGACGGACAGACAGACAGACAAACGGGCACGAGTAAAATAATATGCATCCGATCTTTCGACACAGGGACATAAAAATCCTTATTAGCAGCATTCGCTTCGTATGTGACGTCTTTGTACTATGTTTGTCTAGTAAAGCCTTCGATATAATACCTGCGTGTAGAAAAAACGCTTCTGCTGGGACACGAACTCACGATCTCTATATTCGAAGTCACGTGCTCTACCGACTGCAGTATGGATCTATATATATGTTGTCGGAGGTAAACATACTATATTATATAAAATATTATCTATAAATATATTTTGTCATGTGATAATCGCGTGACCACACCTTGAAAGTGAGAAAGATAAAAAAGAATCAAATATTGTTATTGAGTATAGCCGATACGGCAGTGTTTGAAAATATTTCAAAGGGTCGTTACATTTTCAATAAGAGTTAATTTGTCCGTGGATTGAGAACATTTTCAGATATCCCTACTATGAATTATGGCTACCGCAAAATTCAATAACAATTACTCTTTGTTAGGCATGTGCCATTATAACAAGATTTATACAATACATATTTATACAAATCATGTCTTATTTCCCCTTGGGGTCCCATAAGACACAAAGGGGGGAAATAAGGGTACATACGAGTATATAACCCATCATTAGCACAAAAGAGCCAGAGGCGGAATTTCAAAAGTACCAGTAATTCCTAAACTGTGTTACATTTCCATTCCAAATACAAATATAAGCATTTTAAACGGTTTAGAATTTTGAATTGATGCATACTTATGGAAATATTTGACAAAATGTTCAAAATTTTCTCCTTTGTATATGAATATAGAGTAAAATAGCGTTTGTAAGTATTTCCCTCTTGAAGCATAATCTTGAAACGACACGGTAAATCAACTTATTTGAAGTGTGTTTACAAGTGTTTGTATTTTCGTGCATGTCGCATGGCTAGATTTTTTTTTCATGATACGTTGTATACCTTAAAAAGGCTTGTTCTTATGAACCCTCTATTGGATTAGATTCACATTTCGTCGTTGTAAATGCAAAACCTCGTATCTCGGTTTTGTAAAATTTTAAAGGGGAGGGAAAAAGTGTAATAACTTTTCCCAAACTGAAATGTCTTACTTCAAATTTGGACATATTGTTCACAAATAGTGTGTCAATAATACAGATCAGTAAAAATATCTCCAAAACTGCGAGAATCGTCTACACTGGGCACACAAGTTTATACTTTGCAAATTGCAGTAATTGACATACGAGGTTTTGCATTTACACCGACGATTTGTTGTTTAGAATCTTTAGGACAAGGACTACAAACTTTATACAAGAGGAAACAATCCTTCAATAAATGGCTGTGCTAGGGGTGGGGTCAAGTTATTGGTAAACTTTTTAAAACATTTTCGATTTTTTAGAACCATTTAACAGATTTTAACCAATATTGATAGGGTGCATCTCCATTGGAATCCCCTTCAAATTTGAATGAGTCATAAAGTTATGACTGTCATTCTCTTCCTAAAATATACTTTTAGTGTATGTAGCATTTTTATACTTTGATGTCTGTTAAATCCTCAGTTTTCTGCTCTTTGAATTAAGTTTACCGATAAGGCCCTCTGGGACTCTTGTCATAACACACGATCGACGATCATCTATCATATTCCAAATTGGAACATGTGAAATGCACAAATACATGGCTTGAATAAGCTTTACGTGTGAAAAATGCTAACCATGAAGAAATTGGGTTTCTGCACACGATGTTAGCATTAGCCACTTGAATTTGCCTAATTTATACCCAAGCAACCCGCTTTCTTCCAGAAAAAAAACGACCTCACGTTACTTGAACTAATAATTGGTCACATGACGTTGTATTACCTTGAACTTTATGAAAAGCAAAACTTACAAATTGCTAAACTCAATAAAATTGTACTTAGTCTTCCACATAATGGTTGTTTGATATGGGAACACTTTATTTTCTAATTAACTTTAACATCACTTTTTACCTCTTCAAATTACAATGAAGATCTACCTACCAGCGTTGATTTCAAAGCGATTTTTAAAGGAGAATGATATTTTTATGGAAAAGCTATTGTGCCACTGTACCCATCACAGATTAAAAAGCAAATGATAATAACCGCCATTAACACCACTGCCTTTATGTTTCTGTCCTGTTATACAAAACATTACTTAAATGCTTCATATTCACTTTTTTCTACAGAAACAACTTATTTAGTTCAAAAGCTAGTCGATTTGGGAATAAACGATACATTATTTCGACGAGTTTTCTATGTGGCAAAATGCAGGTTTATATGCTTTGCAGTGCTGTGTGGCGCATTATCAATTTGAAATATACTGAGAGGCAAAAGAAAGTATACACTTTTTGTTTGTAAGTATCTCTCTTAATTTTCATCATATCGATTCAAAATTTTGTACAGCTCATTTCTACCCATATACCGATAATACAAAGTTGATAATTTTCACCCGAAATTGTTTGACAACGCATATTCTTACTACATGCTGATTTTGCAAATTTTGCACGTGCGACTTAGTGAAGCACAAAATTTTGCTGCTTATCCGTATTTGATTTTTTTATTCATTATCACAACAAATCACGACCGTAAATTTTCTCTAACGTTTTAACACATTCTCGGTGACTGGTAGAAATCGATCAATATGCCACTTTTTTTCATAAATACCCATTATTCTATGACGCAGTATATCACGAAAGAAACGTGACATTATATACAATTATTCAGTTGCATAGGAACATTTTCCGCAAATTTTATCAAAATCCGTCAATAAAATTTAGTAGGAATTACATAACGCATACGCATATACGCATAATCGTCAGTGAGTAATCACTTTCTGAGAAAATTTTATCCAAATCCGTTTATAAGTTTAGGCGTGTCAACGTGAATGTTTATACTAATTAATTGATTAAAACCCTTTTTTTATGACGCTGCATGATATAAAAAAAAGCCTTCGCAATCGAAGGAAGGACATACAGACAGATAGGCACAGACGGTTACATAAATTAATGACAACCTTCGGTGGCGTTTGAAATTCGTACATAATCTTATAAGCGTTTTCTCATAAAACTTTAAAGAACTAGAGTGTATACTTATTTAAGCCTCTCAGTATATTATCCACATTTTATTTCAACACGCGCAAATCAATTAAAATGATGCCCGCTGTGTCTTATCTACTGCTTTGTGGAAACTTTGTGATGTAAAGTGAAATCAAGAGATATAGGAATAACAAATGTGTGAAATATTTATAAAATAAAGCAACATAATCCTTTCTTAAACAATTAATTTTTAGCGAGCCGGGACTTTATGTCCGGGGAGCGTCTGGTTGCGTCTTCACTTGAAAATCTTTAACTTGATTCATATCTCAGGCACTATTAGAGAAACAACTTTGACATTTCAAACATGGATACTTACCGACAAGACTTTTCATTTGGGACCATGATCTTTGACGTAGTGACATTGACCTTGGAGTTTGACCTACTTTAAAAAAAACTTTAACCTGACCTTTACCTCGTGCACTTTTACAGATAGAGCCTTGATATGTCACATATGGATAGCTTATGCCATGACTTTGACCTTGAGACCATGATCTTTGACCTAGTGACTTTGAGCTTAAGCTCCTTTTTTGCGACAAGCTCTCGTATAGGCGAGCTACGATGTTTAATACTGCGTATGCTTGCAGAAGGCAGGCTGGAAACGGCTCGTAAACGGGTTGTAAAACAGATTAATTGGTTAGCTGTACGGAAATTATATTTGTTGCGGTATATTCTTTCAATGGAAAGGGATTTTGTGCTAAAAATAGACTGCGTTTACCGTTATGTTTTGATAAATCGTCGGTATAAGTAGTAAACACTGGGTTTTCCAGTGAACTGTATTGTTAACACTCTCCGAGCAGAGTTATCGTTCGTTACTCTCACCATACATCTCTGCAACGGGCTGACGCCATGAATGACAAGAATCTTGTCAAACCGAGGTAAAAGTTAAAGTTAAACTTTCTATTTAAAGTCCATTTTCACTTGCGTGTTCAACCGACTTTACACTTTAACCCACGATCACTGAGTCTCAAATTGGCTGTTAACAGTCGGCGCCTTCGGCAGCCACAGCTATTTGACTTCCAACTCTCCCGTGTACCCATTTATACACCTGGGTGAAGAGGAGCAACGTGGGGTAAGTTTTTTGCTCAGAAAAATTCCCGTGGCGCTAGCGGGATTTGAACCCAGGATCCCTCGATCCCAAAGCCCGCGTCCTACCATTAGACCACAGCGCCCCACATGTATTGTTAATGTTTAACTGTTTCATGTGTAACATAATAAAGTAGACAAAGAAATGATGATTCCGGGTACATTTGAAAGGCATTATAACTAATGAATTTACCCATATACAATGGAACTATTTTCTCAAGCCTCCTTACCAATGGCAATGAATTTTGTGCTAAAAATAGACTCGGTTGGGTTTTGTTTCGATAAACTGTCGATGTTGTTATAAAATCTCGTATCTACGGCTTGAATCAAGCCGTAGTTGTGAGATTTGATAGCAACACCTACGAAATACTATTGTTTGTCCGAAATTACGTCACGATTAGCTGGATAAAATCGTTCCCTATCAGAATGAAATGTACAGAAAAATTACTCCGCCCTTGAATAAATGACATCAATTTAAAATTTTTAAACTATTATCGTTGGAAAATGATATCAAATTTTAAGCCATGTCAATTACGATATATTTTGGACTTCGGAAAAGAAAAAGTATTAATTTTGTTATTGCCATTTTGATGTGATATAAAGTGACGTAATTTAGCAGATGGTAACGCAATACTCTCAGAGCCAACTACGGACTCTGTAGTCTGATGGTAGTGAATGTAATGAACCGTGTGCAAGAGAGTGATTAACACTATGATGGTACAAATCAAATCATTTTATTGTTCAAATCATATACAACATGATATACGAACAAATTACACATTCAATACAACACACATACATTTCAAACGTTGACGGTCATATCAATATTCCAGTTCTACTCATTTGTTTTAACCCTCTCCCAAACAAGACCGGTTTTGACGTCCTTAAGAGAAAAGGCTTGGGAAAACATTGAGGCAAAAGAAGAAAGTGCTGGTAACCAGCACTTTCTCCTTTTGCCTCAATATTTTCTTAGTTAAAACATACATATTTTCTCCTTTTGTTATTAGCTTACCTTAGCACGAAGTGCTGAGGGTGAGCTATTGTGATCGCTCACCGTCCGTCGTCCGTCTGTCCGTCCGTCTGTCTGTCCACAATTACTAAAAAATCTTCTCCTCCCAAACTATATGGTCTAGAGTCTTGAAATTATGTGTGTAGTATTGTCTCAATGCCCTCTACCAAAATACTTCAAATTATTGTGCTTATAGAAAAATTGGCCCTATGTTGTGGGGTTTAAGGTTTCACACAGAAACACAGTTTTCTCAAAGACTATTTGGCCTAGAGTCTTGAAATTTTGCATGAATTTACATGTCATAAACCTCTAACAGAACACTAAGAATCATCACATTGCAAGGAAAGAAGCCCTATGTTGTGGGTTCTGGAATTTTCAAGTGAGGAATTGTTTTGACCAGGTAGATTTTATCACATATCATTATCCCTAAAATAACAGTCCGGGTCTATAAATCAGATTATGCAGATCATAATATCTGATAAAGAATGCATGGAGCTACAGATAAAAGGAGGCAAATCATTCTTTATTTGATGTTTAAAATCTAAACGCTTTGTTATGTGTACTCATTTGAATAGTCTTGATTGAAGAATTCAAATGAATACCCTCAACATAGGGTGTTATAATATTAAAAAGATATTTTATGATTCTGAAAGCCATTACCCTCTGTTACCTGTATCCCTGAGGCACTTAACGTTTGTTTACTGATCTAGGGATCAACTAAATACTTTAACCTTTTCCTGGAAAGACCTTGTTTTGAAGTCCCTATTAGAAAAGGCTTTGGAAATTAATGAGTCAAATGAAGAAAATGCTTATTCTCCTTTTACCTCAATATTTTATTTTATTCAATATTTTATATGCTAGTTTATTGTAAACGAATCCAATTTGTACCGCTGTCAATTTTGTATTCTGAACTTTCAAATTGGAATAGTCTATTTCTTTTCCGTACCTTCTGTACGGGAAAGCATTATGCCCTTTCTCTACCATACACAGGTTTGCCTCACGGACAGAAAAGGCTTGTAAATGATATGGTAAAAGAAGAAAATGTTGATAACTTGATAGCCTGTGTTGTCTCATTTTGCCTCATCATTTTCTCTGCATTTTTATACATGAATGCAGTCTTTATCAACACCTGTATTTCCATCTACAGCAGCTTTTAATTATGTCTTCTCTTATGTTATGTCGTTTTGAAAAGGTATAACCATAACCAAATCCTTACTGTTCAATGAGTATTTCGCCTTTGTTGTGGGTTCCATATAAATGACAGAGGGCAATGTTTGACAATCTTTTCAAATTGTTAAAGGGGCTCGTTCTATGTTTTTATGCTTCCGAACTGTTTGGGAACTCATATTTGTGCATGGAAAAACAATTAGCAATGGATAAAAACCTCAATCTCGGCGAAAAAAACAGTTTTCCTTTGCTATAGATCAATCCCTTACAAGCGTGTTTACACATTCTATTTTTACTTCAAAACAAGACAAGGTCAAGGTCAACGAGACACACCTCCGCGATATTAACACACCGTACAACCGGCTGTGTGGATGACTGTGCCCTTCTTTGCGAGGAATACGTGAAAAGGTTTATTTTGTACAAGCACTGAACATTTATACGCGTATTTATCAACTATAGAATACCAAAGATCCTTTCGTTTATTTATAAAAGTAAATTCATTTGACCTACAATGCACATGACATCAGATGCCGAATCTGTCTTCGCTGACTTTCTACGCAGCCGGTTGTACGATGTGTGAAATCTCGCTGAGCACATATGACGTATCTCTGACGTAATTGATTTTTGAAGGTTGGGCATATGTAGCCGTTACAAAATAAAAAAAAGGACGACCAGCATGTTATTAATTGACTTGGATTTTAATACTTAATAAAGCTCGACGAGTGGTTACAATGGACATACATGATCTACCCCTTCAGGTTGGTAATTTCATACGTTATTTCTGGTTTGTAATTATTGTGCCATTTGCATTTTCGACAGCCTAGCTCGTCGCCCTTTAAGGCCTGAAGATATTTTTTTTGCCTCGTTTAAGAACTACAGAATTATTCCTATGCTTTCGGCTTTTGCATTTTGTACAGAAAAAAGTGCCTAGAAGTTGTGTGTCGTATTGCCTTGTTAAACAGAAGAGTTCAAGTTATCATTACGCTTTGAAAATTAGCTCTACCATGAGGTATTCTAGATTTGAAAAAGCAGGAACAGGTTTAAAATTGTCTTAGAATTTCCAAACCTTCTATGGTTTCTTAATATTATAGCCCATTTAGCCCATTGACCTCTTTCCAAAATTAATGCTTCGATTTGTCTATGTGCAATGGAAATTCAGCAAAATGTTGTGGATTTTCTGATTTTAAATACAGATATAGTGAAAAATCTTTGACAATCTTTCCCCAAATTGTGCTTTGAAATTAAGTGTGTACCATTGTCATATGACTCCTTTTCAAAATCCTCTTTTCAAAATCCTCGGAGATTTAAAGGGTTTGCTAAAAAGTATGTCTCAGGGCGCTCTAAGGTGAGCGATATAGGACCATCTTGGTCCTCTTGTCCTTTATTTTGTCGTCTGTAATTCCTTTCAAATTGGACCACCCTAAAGTTTTGCCGTTTGGGAAAGGGAGAGATTCTAAAGACGAAAGGTAAAATGACTTAAAAAGACTAAAAAAGGGGGAGGGGGCCATAACCATTGGGCTGCACATGATTTCGTCATTATCTAAGCATAATTTTAACCAAAAACATAATCTGTTTCTGATTCAATAACTTTGATATAATCAAACAAAGATTTCTTTACAAAAGATCCAAGTCCACCGGACTTTCTCAGATATTTAGCTTTCCTAGGTTCATTTATGAATTTGTAGCCGTCTATTTCAACAATATCATTTTGATCTAATTTTGTTTCATTTACAAAGAACATGTCATATTTTTGTACTTCCATAATGAATTCTGGATATCCACATCTGCGTGACCGCACACATTTAGAGATGACACCTTTTACTTATTTAATGACTTTTCATATTGGTTCATAACAGAGGGAAGTCGGTTTTCTGAGGCGGTGTCACTGTTGCTTAAAGTCTCAGTTCTATTGTTAGTTATGTCCCCAGAACCCTAAGTACCGGCTACGTTGGACTTTTGGTGGTGTGCAGCCAGCAGGGACATAGATTGGCTGTATTCATCTTCCATCTTTCCTGGTTTCTTGTAGTAGAGTCACTGTCGCGGATTGTTTGCGATCCTTTGGTCTAGCACTCTGATTTTGTGTTTTCTTGGAATGGGGTGTTTGACCTTTTTGTGATTTGGTTTCTGATACATGACTTGGTCCCAATCGGGGAATTCGTTTCTAACTACATTTCCCCATACGACTAATTTTGCTGGATAAGCTATGAACACTTGTTTAGGGAGATTATTTTCTCTAGCTATCTTGAAATCAGCCCAAAGTCTCTTTCTTGCCTCAAATATTGCCGATGGGAAATCTCTGTTTATTCCAAAATGTCCCTTGCCTTTCATTTTTTTTTTTTTTGCATTTGACAGTATCAGCTGTAGGTCCGCTTCATTTTTGAAAGAGGCTATAATTGGCCTAGTAAATGTTCCTTACTACTACCCAGGCGATGCACGCGCTGAATGTCAATTTTTATGTTATCGAGGCCTAGTTCGGCAATTAGAAATTCATGAATGGCTTGAATGCAGTTTTCGTCCTGTGATTCTGGAATTCCTTTATATATGAGGTTTAGGCGTCGGCTCCGAGCTTCCAGATCAATACTTCGGTACTCTAAACTCTTAATTCTGTCATTATTTGAGTAAGTTTCATTTAGAATTTCGGAAATATTGCTCTCTACAGTTGTAAGTCGGGTATCGATTTTGCTAACACTCGACAGCATCGTGAGCATTGTGACAAGTTTGTCGTATGTGCTCAACTTTTTAAAGCCCTCCGTGCTTTTCGGGACATTGACTTATTTGTCTAATTCATGTTGTGACATACCTCCTGTAGGATGTCTCTGTAAATCGCATTGAAGCGGTTCTAGTACGCATGCGTAAGCATACTAAGGATTTTTTTCGGCAGACTATTTCCATAAAGCTGAATATTTTGCAGATATTCTTTGGGGAAAAAACAACTTAAAAGCTCTACTTAGAATGAAAACCTCGTCGTAGTTACAGGTAATAACTTTTGTTATAACGGCAAACATTCACAATAACCATAGATATAAAACACATTTTGGCTTGGACCTCCCCCTTCCCCCTTGAAAAATCCTTAGACCGCTCTTGCTAGGTACACGAATAGCGAAAAAGAAAAAAAATGTGCGAACAAGAAAAGGGTGTTCGGTGTAAGCAACCGGTCAAATATGACAGCACATTGTCGAAGTAATTTGTTTAAAAAGCCAGTCACTGTTTAAGGGTTTAGTAAAGTCCATAACATGTGATTTTGAGTCACTCGGACTCACTCCTGCCAACAATTCAAACAATTGTTTTAATGAAAATTACTTACATATTATCGTACATTATGACATTAGCATGTTGTAGGCATAGGTCATTTGCCAGACAGAGCAAAACGGAGAAGAAAAATTCCACTAAAAAAGTCGAAAAATTGGGGTTTCTCCCAAAACCAGCAACTTTTTCCCCATAACAAATTTTCTTCATTCAAATGTGTCTAAATGTGTAAAATCTAATTGAAGTACAACTACCGTCGAACATAGAATGATGAAAGCGGTAACCATGCTATTCACGAAAACACATGACATGTCAATATTTTTATTGCCATTTTTTGTCAAAATTTTCACGCTACAATTGTCACACAGGTTTACACAAGCAATTGCAGTGCATCTGGCATACCTGATATATGTAGTATGTGTCAAAATGGTACAAAGCAACGATCCATGGACAGTAACAGCATGTTCTGCTATTAAAACGAGTTTACACGATTCTAGTTACGATTTCCGTCGTGTTGATGTAGCAGAGTGAGAAGACAATATTTATCCGCAAATTCGAATCTTTAAAAAAAGATATTTGAGAAAACATCGCACAACATTGGTAAAAGATTGTTTTGATGATAACTTTCTAGATAAAACAAATCGTGGAATTTGATACCTGACATCTAATAATACGGTACTAATTGCTAACGTGTACACGTATACTTACGCATATGCCATGTGTATTCGCCGGACGTATAAACAGTACGAATGCATATTAACAGTTTGGGGTTTGAAAAGGCATTTATTCGCTGGTAATTGATTAGAATTAAGAGCATTTACAAATCGTAAGACAAGGTATACATGATCTTTCTTCGATTTTCAAAGATTATGGATCGTGTCATTTGTTACTATGAATGAAATGAAACCGGAAATAGTTTTTGTTGGCATTTTGAATATTGTTTCAAAAACAAATAATTTCGTAAATATACCACTTCCATGCATACTAAACACAATGTAAATGTCTTCTCTTCCCATATCTACATTTTAAAAGAATTATTAAATGAAATAAGATTTTAATTTGAATTAAGAACAGTACGGTGTACAAAGTTGGCGATTACAAAATATTATTTTCCAGTAATGTATCATGATTTTTTTCCGTATGATTTCAATGAAATTACACAGCAATACTGCTTAATACACAAAAGGAATAGTATACTTATTGTTGATATCATTTTGATAACAAAGAACTTTTATAATAGGTTACACTTTTGAATTTAAAGGATAAAACTCGATAGCATGTAAATTGAAAAATAAAATAAGGCTTCAGATGTCAAGTGACATAAAAAAATATGTTGTGGCTGTGGCGACGATTTTTACTTTAATTAAATCCATAGACTTTATAGGGTTAATTCGCGTTTTTGAGGTCGTTAACATTCTCAGAGGCCCAAAAAATCAACCAGTTGGCTAATTTTTACCAAACTTGGCAGAATTGTACCTTGGATGAACCTTTATCTTATTTGACTGTTAAATTTTGATTGTTGAATAAATGGGAGCGTATCAGGGCGGGGCTTATCAGACTTTGGGGAAATCACAAAATAATTCTTTAAAAATCTTCTCCTCTCAAACCATAGGTCCAATTTTGATTAAACTTGGCAGAGATGTTCTTGTGTGGGTGCTCTACTTTAACCCCTTCGCTGCCCCGGGACGGCCTGGGTCGTCATGAGGGGAGACCGATGTTTTTTTTTTTTTTTTTTTTTCAAAGTTTAAGAACAAAAAAAGTAATTTTTTCACTCCAAAATGAATAAAAATGTATATACTGAATAGCATTTTCAATTATCTTCCAGGAAATATAAGGTTTTATATAGATTTATTGAATAGTTTTTTAGTTATAAGTTGATTTCTTACACTACCGTCATTTTTCTAATTTCTTGGAAAAAAAAGAAATGTCAAACTTTATTTCGTAAATGCAGATTTTTGGAATAAAGTAACTTCGTGTTAGTAGTAGTACTACCAAGTTCAGACCTTGGTGTATGTTTGTGTGCAAAATTAGCCAGTTTCTTCCAAGGATAATGATGTTCTCCGTTTCCCAAGAAGTCGTCCTTTCACACAATATTTTGATTATGATATGTAAGGTAAACCAGAATTAAGTATAACATCTTCTACTCATGTAGAGCTTTAATTTGATATGTAATATGGCACATACATGTACATGTTAGGAATAAATGAAAAACACGAATCTGAATTTTAGGCAGAAACACTCATGAATCACATGAACCATTACAAGAATCTCTCTATAGCAGTATATTCTATTCATAGCAATGATTTCCAAGCGATGAGTATGCTAAATACTTTGATTATTACAATTATCAGGCCAATCAAACAATTTGGCTGTCTATCAAATATAACAGTTTTTTGTACTATGAGGATTATATTCACCGAAATATGGCAAAAACATCAGTCTGTTAATATGTTTCTACGACTATGCACACTGAAGTTATTACTCTCTGAAATGAGTGGGAAAAGTCAATACCCCCATGATTTAGGCTTACAGAGACTTTAATTATGTAACGTAACTTACAGGGGCCCGTTTTACTAACGAACTTACGAACATTTTTGAAACAACAACAACTCTGATTGGCCGAATAATTACTGTTATTATTTCTCATTCAATCAGATGTGTTGTTATTGTCCAGCAAGATTAACCCGGGACATCTGCATATGTAATGACCTTTCTTCGGCAATGTTTTGTTAAGACGCTCTACTAACGGACTTCGTGCACGAAAAATAAGTTGTCCTTGGTTAATTTGGGTGGACAATACAAGGTTTTTGCAAACAATCTATGTTAGTAAAACGGGGCCCAGGTCTCCAACTATATATAATAGATTCACAATTAAACGAGAATAATTTCAGTTGTTTTGATAAAGCAATTCAACTGTAATTATTCTCGTTTAATAGTGAATCGATTATACATGTATTGTTTGACCAGATTGAACTGAGACTCCTTGCATATTCCGTTAAATATTCGGGTCTTTCCGTATTTTCTACATCGGGACTATAATCTGTATAAGTACTGTTATACACATCGAAAGATCCACCGAATAATAGTGGCCTAGTGGGTAAGGCGACTCTCCTGTAAACCACATGTCCGTGGTTCGCATCCCAGGAGCGCTTTTGTTTAAATATTTTACTTTCAACATTTATTTCTTTTTTTTTTCAAATGCATGCATACAGATTGTAAACCTCAATCAGTTCACTTGAATCCTTTCACTTTAAGTAGTCATTCAAGAAATGTCGAAACCGTTTAGATACAGGTAATATAAAAACTTGTTTGCTGATATTGCAACTTTTTTAGACAACTGGGGGACACAGAACTTTTTTCCTCGCTTAACCATCAATACAATTGGAGTAAGCAGGGTCAATGTATTTTTGATTCGAGAGAAGCTGCGAGAGACCAACACATCAGCAACGTTCAAGGGAAGATTATAAATGATAAATGAGCAAATAAAGATTATGATAAAAAGGGAAAAGATATTTAGTGAACTATAATTATTGTGAAATTTAAAAAAATGAGTATTTCATGAATCAATAAATTAAAACGTTAATTAAGTATTCCATTTCATTGGAAAAAAGAAAGAAAAAAAGCTTAACAAAAGTTTCATCAGTAAAATGCTGGGTTCGATCTTGAGTCTCTGTATATGAAAGTCCAGCGTCTTTCCACTACGCTAGTTTTTTGCTCAATGAGATTACGCAGAAATAAAGTTAACATTTTTCACAGCGCAGTGTATAAACACGCGGAAACTGTCGAATACGCCGATGAATGCCGGAATACGCTTACGGAAAACGATGAGTCTCAGGTAAATTTGGTCAAACAATATATTGCTATTGTGATGTTTATAAACAAACCTTTAATCTATAAAAACACGTTATTGTATAATAGAATTACTATTAAACGAGAATAATTTCAGTTGTTTCGATAAAGCAGTTCAACTGTAATTGACCAAACGCCAATCGACAGATCGCTCCGCCCAACATAGAATTTAAGGCAAACAATGTGCATGTGGTCGGTAATAGGGAACGATTTTATCCAGTTAACCGTGACTTAAATTCGGACAAACAAAGTAGCATTTCGTAGTTGTTGTTATAAAATCTCGTAACTACGGCTTTATTTAAGCCGTAGTTACGAGATTTTATAACAACACCGACGCGGTTTATCAAAACATAACTGTGAACCTAGTCTATTGTTAGCACAAAATTCTTTGCCATTTGGTATGTCGATTGTTTTGATTGTCAGTCGATAAATCGATACAAAACCACGTGCAACGATGAGCAATTGGGGCATAACATTTTTGTGATCGTCCATTGGCTAATCGATGTTTTTGATTGACAGTCGGCGTTTGGTCAATTATTCTCATTTAATAGTGAATCGATTATAGAGACGCACGTGCAAATTGTCTCGTCAATATTTCATCAAAATACTAATTATCATCGATATGTTTTCGTTTTGATCTGTTTAACCTATAATTAGTAAATTGATATATTCTTTATTGTTTGGCGGGAATCTGAAAATCGTGGGAGCACTATACGTATGTCTGTTTAACTATTTCATATTTTTGTTATGATTGTGGTACTTTTCTAATGCATCTTTATTAATGCCGTACATTTCCGGCAAATGTCGACATTTTCCGTATCTGTTTTGGCAAAAAAATTACCACCCTGTATGAAATATACTTGTATATTCTATGGTATGATTTATCCGTTTATCATAAATTTTTCAAGTATTTTGATATGTTTTTGATTATGTGGGATTTGGAGACATTGATATTTATTGAAATAGGAAATGAATTGTATCATGTATACATATCCCGTTCCTTTGTCAGCAATACACCGTAAAGCTTAGTAAGCATAAGGTATCTTTCTATTTGGCTTAAAAATTGATATATTTTTAAGATGAAAAGAAAGATCGTTCCTGTGAAAGAAATTCAACCCTTTTGGAAGGAAAAATCAGAATAGGCAACGATTTGATTCAAGCCGTAGTTACGTAGTTTGATTCAAGCCGTAGTTACGAGATTTTATAACAACACCGGCGGTTTATCAAAACATTACAGTAAACTAAGTCTAGTTTAGAACAAAAATCGTTGCTTTTTAACGGAATGTTGGGGGTTGCATTATGGGTCCATACCTAATGTGCTTCGAGCATGGAGGGACCCTAAAATACTACAATTACACACACAAAGAATTCCTCCACGATTAATGTCTCCGACTGAGAAAAACTTTTAAAATGGCGAGACCAAGCAAGGAAAAGAAAGCATTTCTCCCGTTTCTCTCAAAACATGATAATGAATGAATACTTTCTATTAATTTGTTTCGTAATTAATATTTCCAATATCTTCAGCACTCATATTATATCATCTCTATTGACTTATCTAACTTTTTTCTTCTTTGTTAAACGCTCGTCTGGAGAAAACACTTTCTATTTGTGTGTACGTGATTTTTTTTTTTTTTTTTTTTTTTTTTTTTTTTTTTTTTTTTTTTTTGGGGGGGGGGGGGGGGAGGGGAGGAAGCGGTTGGTGTTGTTTTGGTTTTTAGGTTGTTTTTAGCTCACCTGAGCACGAAGTGCTCAAGGTGAGCTATTGTGGTCGCTTTGTGTCCGTCGTCCGTCCGTCCGTCTGTCCGTCCGTCTGTCCGTCTGTCTGTCAACAATTTAGTGTTTTAAAAACACTCTAGCATCCACAAATATAAGCCAATCTTGACATAACTTGGTCAAAATATGTTTGATCATTAGTTCTCGGATGAGTTTGATTTTTGGTCTGATCGAACCAGAAAGTCCGGAGTTATCTGCCCTTGAATGCGAAAAATAGCTAGTTTTGACTTTGTTAACACTCTAGCATCTACAAATATTTACCTATCAGGATTAAACTTGGACATAATGTATCTGACAATTAGATCTTGGACAGGATCGATTTTGGTTATGATCAGACCAGAAAGTCATGCGTTATGTGCCCTTGAATTCGACAAAATTGCCATTTTCGGCTGTTTTCAACCTTGTTTACACTCTAGAATCTACAATCATTATTCAATCAAGACAAAACTTGTACACAATGTTGTGAACCATAAGATCTTGGATGAGTCCGATTTTCAGTCTGATCTGATTAGAAAGACGAGAGAAATGTGCCCTTGAATTTGACAAAATTGCCATTTTCGGCTGTTTTCCACATTGTTTACACTCTAGAATCTACAATTATTAATCAATCAAGACAAAACTTGGACACAATGTTGGGGACCATAAGATCTCGTATGAGTTTGATTTTCAGTCTGATTTTATTAGAAAGCCGAGAGTTACTCGTTTGTGCCATTGAATTTGACAAAATTGCCATTTTCGGCTGTTTTCCACCTTGTTTACACTCTAGAATCTACGATTATTAATCAATCAAGACAAATCTTGGACACAATGTTGGGGACCAAAGGTCTTAAATTATTTTGATTTTCAGTCTGATCTGATTAGAATTTTGAGAGTTACGTGCCCTTGAATTTGACAAAATTGCCGTTTTCGACCTTGTTTACACTCTAGAATCTACAATTATTGACCAATCAAGACAAATCTTGGACACAATGTTGGGGACCATAAGATCTCGGATGAATTTGATTTTCACGTTGTTATTGACCATAAATTATCTTTCAGTCTTAAAGTCATAAATATCAATTGAATTGAATAAAAGTGTTGCTCATATCATTTTGGTTCAGGTGAGCGATTTAGGACCATCATGGTCCTCTTGTTTTTTTCTCAGATCGGTTTGCATACTTATCAAGCTTACTATTTGTTTCAAAATAATCTACATAGAAACTGGTATATGTCTAGAGATACGTTTATCCCAGCACATGAACCTGTCTTGTAGGACGCGTCATCTATACTTGTAAATCTTACCTGTACTCTAGAACTCTTCGTGAATATCCCAGTACTGGGGTTTTACCACAATCTCACTCGAGGCTTTTATTTACATCACGTGGTTTATTTTGTAGCTGAGATTTCGGATTTTAATTGGTGCTGATAGTTTTTACTGAACCATGTGAACGAAGGTGGTTAACTGTTAATGAACCGTGCCTTCCAGATCGCGCTGTTCGCTTCTAATATTCATTCGGATTTTTTAAAGTATTCTGATATCAGGTTCTGAAAATGACTTTTAAAATTATATATTAAAAAATGATTTTCTTTTCGCACAAAGTTTTAGTATTATTGTGATTTTTTCAAAGAGTTGCCTTTAAATTGTTGGCACTTAAAAGTAAATGAATTTCGAGTGCATTTCAAATGCATGATGTGACCAAACTTAAATAGGATCTACTTCAATAAATGTTTGGATTTTAAACATTGACAGTAAATTAAGTTACATTTAAATTTTCAAAATGGAGTGTGACATTAATTCACCAGATTGAGGAATCTCGTTGTGTGTTTGTTGAAACATTGGGATAAAAGAAGAATGCGAGGCGACATCATGGTAGCCCGGCGGTCGAGCAACAGTCGTCTCTCAAAACGGAGAGTAGAACGAATAACTAGAAAGTAAGAATTAAGTTAATTTGATATGTGAAATAACAACACATCGGCATAACCATAATGGTGATTCAATGATTATACATGAGTCTCAGAATACAATAATAGTTTGTACTTTGTTCTTTAATTTTCTTAAACTCGCATTCGTTGAAGAAAAGTGTCAATCCCACACTTTATTTCTTAGTTGTTTGTGCCTTACTGCTCCTAAATAACTGCAAATTATGCAGAAATAAAGCATTAATATTAAATATCATCTGTAATTTCCTCGAACAACGTTCTTAAGGGGGAATGCTCCAGTTTCCTAATTTTTTTCCCAATAAAAGAATTTATTTATATTTTGTATGTTGAAATTACATGTTATTACCAATTGAAAAATAAAATAAAAATTGATGGTCACCGATCTTGTTTGAATTTTATAGGCATTCGCATCACATACCCCTACATCGAAAAAATGCACAATTTCTTGCGCCTGTCCAAGGTCACTAAAATGCTAATAAAATGCTGTATATTCATCGTTTAGCCCCGAAAACGGATTTAAAGTAACGTCTTACATTTAATAAGAATATAAATCCCAAAATATGTGCTATTATACTGAACCTCAGTAAAAACGCACCACTTTTTCTTGTTTAATATTTTTTCAACAAAATCATTCATTTTTTTGACACAGTATTATTCGGTATCCGCCGGACACTAGGTATGCTAACAACACACTCTAAAGCACAAAACCCATTCATCCGTGACGCTAGCCGTCCTAACTTGGTAAACAGGTTTTCTGCACGTGCCGCAGTATTGACCCCATGCACAAACCAGCTTTTCGGTTTATAGTGTACATTAAGTCGGTCAAAGAAAGAAAACACCCAAACATTTCATCGGTGATGCTTTAAACAATGCCAAAACTTTCCACTGACGAACGTAATCGTGGGATGTGGCAGGCAGTGATGACGTCACTTGCAATTGTATACACGATGGGATTTCATCACAAGACTACATGTATTGGCCAGCTTAGAGAACGTTTCCAACAAACTAGTGCACTGCTGGACTGCCCGGGAAGGGCAGCGTCAAATGTACCAATTGCAGCTCGAACAGTTGCACAGGGTAAAGTACAAAGTGATACAGGGATAGCGGAGAGCCACTCCAAATGGTAGACTCCAAAATGTGATCAGTTCCATGCGTCGACGAAGCACAGACTGTATTTCTCTGCAAATTGATATCATGCAATACTGACTTTGTGACTTTCACTTTAGAGGGTAGCCACGTTTGCGCGTTCGTCACGCTTGATTGCTTTAAGATAGCGAAACAATTTTTTGACCAGAAACGAATAAAATGACAGCGGTTTGGGTTGTGGTTTTACAGTTTGAAAAAGTAACATAATAAAAAAGTTATAGTGAAAACAGTAAGTGGTGCGTTATTTCTGAGGTTCAGTGTATAAACGTGTAAATGTATAAAACAGCATGCGCACGTGTTCGGTTAGATCAACGAAGCTGGAGTGTTTTATGTCAAAATTTACGTATTTTTGGAAATATTTCAAGTTCTACATAATAGAATTTGATAAAACTCTCTCATTGTATTAAGCAACATGTCCTGGTAATAATTCAAAAATGAAAATGTAAGCGCACTTATTAGTGAATTACAGCAATTTTTATCAGCTACACATGAATAAAATGACGCAAAAAGTGGTAGGTGCATACCCACATACGACTGTCTTGCTCTAAATAGTCGATTTCCATCTTGAGGAAACCATTTTTGCATAATAAATACACTTTTCACCGTCGAAAATGGTAAGTTGTAATCATGTGTTATATTATTGAAAATATGGTAGCGAAACATATTGGTACGAAACATTTAAATTACTACAGTAATGACCGAGTGTTCTGAAAAACTGGAGCATTCCCCTTTAAAAGATTATTTTTTAAATATGAAAAATGAATCAATCCCTACGTTCATATCAAGCTTTGCGTTATAAACAATAAATACCAATCTCAGGGGTCCATGCTATGTTTTTAGCTCACCTTAGCACGAAGTGCTGAGGGTGAGCTATTGTGATCGCTCACCGTCCGTCGTCCGTCCGTCCGTCCGTTTATCCGTCCGTCTGTCTGTCCAAAATTACTAAAAGAAATCTTCTCCTCCCAAACTATAAGGCCTAGAGTCTTGAAATTTTGTGTGTAGAATCGTCTCAAGGCCCTCTACCAAAATTCTTCAAATTATTGCGATACAATGAAAATTGGCCCTATTTTGTGGGTATCGAATTTCATAAAGAAACAAAGAAGGAAATCTTGTACAATCTTCTTCTCCTGAACCGTTTGGCCTAGAGCTTTGAATTTTTTTGTGTAGAATCATCTCAAGGCCCTCTACAAACATGCTTCAAATTATTGTGATACAAGGAAAATTGGCCCTATGTTGTGGGTATCGAATTTCATATAGAGACAAAGAAGGAAATCTTGTACAATCTTCTGCTCCTGAACCATTTGGCCTAGAGCTTTGAAATTTTGTGTGTAGAATTGTCTCAAGGCCCTCTACCAAAATACTTCAAATTATTGGAATACAAGGAAAATTGGCCCAATGTTGTGGGTATCAAATTTCATATAGAAACAAAGAAGAAAATAATGTACAATCTTCTTCTCCTGAACCGTTTGGCCTAGAGCTTTGAAATTTTGTGTGTAGAATCATCTCTAGGCCCTCTACCAAAATACCTTAAATTATTGTGATACAAGAAAAATTGACCCTATGTTGTGGGTATCGAATTTCATAAAGAGACAAAGAAGGAAATCTTGTACAATCTTCTTCTCCTCAACTGTGTGGCCTAGAGCTTTGAAATTGTGTGTGTATAATCATCTCAAGGCCCTCTACCAAAATACTTCAAATTATTGTGATACAAGGAAAATTGGCCTATGTTGTGGGTATCGAATTTCATATAGAGACAAAGAACGAAATCTTGTACAATCTTCTTCCTTCTCCTGAACGGTTTGGCCTAGATCTTTCAAATTTTGTGTGTAGAATCATCTCAAGGCCCTCTACCAAAATTCTTCAAATTATTGTGATACAAGGAAAATTGGCCCTATGTTGTGGGTATCGAATTTCATATAGAGACAAAGAAGGAAATTTTGTACAATCCTCTGCTCCTGAACCGTTTGGCCTTGAGCTTTGAAATTTTGTGTGTATAATCATCTCAAGGCCCTCTACCAAAATACTTCAAACTGTTGTGATACAAGAAAAAATGACCCTGTGCTGTGGGTATCAAATTTCTTAAAGAGACAAAGAAGGAAATCTTATACATTTTTTTTTCTCCAAAACTGTTTGGCGTAAGAAATTTTGTATGTAGAATTGTCTCATAATGATACAATCTTCTCCAATTCTGTTTATCAGAGATCCTTAAGGTAAATTTTGCCCTTCCCATAGTAGTATAACTCTCTAATACAAGCATTGTTTAAATTGTCTTCTTTAATGAACGTTGTTCAGAAGTTGTGTATGTGAGAAGAGACAAAAAATTATCACCTTGATGATCTCTAAGGTGAGCGATATAGGGCCATCTTGGCCCTCTTGTTATGCTTCCGAACCGTTCGGGAACTCCTATTTCACGGGTGGTAAACTTTGGAACGACCTCCAAAAAGAGGTAGTGAATTTCTGTTCCCATAGCACATCCGGGAACTCGCGAGGTCGGTCCAATCGCTAAAAACGTGTAAACAAAGGTAGGTGTCGGTGGTTCTTTTGATTGTTTTCGAGGTTTCTAGCGAAAAATGGACAATTATGGCAATGCTATGTCGTGTAAAAATGACTTCTCGACGCATACGGCCCAAAACTGCGGTCGAAACCGAAGTAATTTCCGCTGGATCGTTTTTAAAAGTTCGAACACGATATTGCTTTTTCACAACATTTTGTCAACAACTGTCACCTTTTTGTATAATTTGTGGTTTTCCGCGAAGAATACAGCCCCGGTACGTTCGTCCTAGGGAAACGAGTACTCTGTATCACATATCATGTTAAAAAAGGCAACGAGGGGCATTATTTAAGAAAATGATTGAGAAAATTCCAGTAGAGGTCGTTCCAATAAGGTAGAGCTTGTTACAATTTGAATGAGATCGTTCCCAGTGCTCTCCTGTTTTATACAATGAAATAATACCTGTGATACCAGACCAGCCAAACTAGGACAAAAATTAATGATGGCGTTTGAAATACACATGTATCAGAATTATGGTCATATCAGAGGCGTCGTTTTGTCTTGTGTGGTGACTTTGTTTTACATGAAAGTCTGTTTCTTATGTTTCTTAAACTCTACGCATGGATCTCTTGAAATGCACTTTTAGCTCACCTGAGCACGAAGTGCTCGAGGTGCGCTATTGTGGTCACTTTTTGTCAGTCGTCCATCCGTCTGTCTGTCTGTCCGTCTACACTCTAGCATCCGCAAGCTTTATAAGCCAATCTTAAACAAACTTGGTCAAAATAATGATGGTCATGTAAGTTCTTGGATGAGTTCGAAGAAATAGTGAATGCTGTAGAGTGAAAGTAAAGCCAAAAATTGCAGTTTTGTCAAATTCGAGGGCAGATAACTCAAGATGTATCATTCGTATCAGGATGAGAGTTTTACCTATGCAAGATCCTATGGTCAACAATATTCAGACCAAGTTTTTTTCTTAATTGAAAAATATTTGTAGTGGCTAGACTAGTGAAAACAAAGTCCAAAATGGCAATTTTGACAAAATCAAAAGCAGATAACTCAAGATCATTCTGATTAGGCTTAAATTTTCTTTTAAGTAATATCTTATTCTCTTAAAATCTTATTTCTTTGGATATAATTTTGATTGAAAGAAATTGTGAATGCTGAAGAGTGAAAGTAAAGTCGAAAATCGCAATTTTGTCAAATTCGAGGGCAGATAACTCCAGATGTATCATTCTAATCAGGCTGAAAAGATCTTATTTTCAACAATATTCTGTCCAAGTTTTGTGATGATTGATAAATATTTGTGGATGCTAGAGCGGAAACAAGGTCAAAAATGGCAATTGTGTCAAAATCAAGGGCAGATAACTCCAGAGGTGCATTTTCAATCAGGCTGAAAATTAAACCTGCCCAAGATGTTATTATCATCAACTTTTCTGTCCAAGTCTTGTCTTGATTGATCAATATTTGTAGATGCTAAAGGGTAAACAAAGTCAAAAACAGCCTTTTTGACATTCAAAGGCAGATCACTCAGTACGTTCTGGTTCGATTAGGCTCATAATCGAACTCATCCAAGAACTTACGACCATCATTATTTTGACCAAGTTTGTTTAAGATTGACTTATAAAGCTTGCGGATGCTAGAGTGTAGACGGACGGATAGACAGACAGACGGATGGACGACTGACAAAAAGTGACCACAATAGCGCACCTCGAGCACTTCGTGCTCAGGTGAGCTAAAAGTGCATTTCAAGAGATCCATGCGTAGAGTTTAAGAAACATAAGAAACAGACTTTCATGTAAAACAAAGTCACCACACAAGACAAAAAGACGCCTCTGATATGACCATAATTCTGATATTTCAAACGCCATCATTAATTTTTGTCTTAGTTTGGCTGGTCTGATATCACAGGTATTATTTCATTGTATAAAAACAGGAGAGCACTGGGAACGATCTCATTCAAATTGGAACAAGCTCTACCTTATTGGAACGACCTCTACTGGAATTTTCTCAATCATTTTCTTAAATAATGCCCCTCGTTGCCGTTTTTAACATGATATGTGATACAGAGTACTCGTTTCCCTAGGACCAACGTACCGGGGCTGTATTCTTCGCGGAAAACCACAAATTATACAAAAAGGTGACAGTTGTTGACAAACTGTTGTGAAAAAGCAATATCGTGTTCGAACTTTTAAAAACGATCCAGCGGAAATTACTTCGGTTTCGACCGCAGTTTTGGGCCGTACGCGTCGAGAAGTCATTTTTACACGACATAGCATTGCCATAATTGTCCATTTTTCGCTAGAAACCTCGAAAACAATCAAAAGAACCACCGACACCTACCTTTGTTTACACGTTTTTAGCGATTGGACCGACCTCGCGAGTTCCCGGATGTGCTATGGGAACAGAAATTCACTACCTCTTTTTGGAGGTCGTTCCAAAGTTTACCACCCGTGTATTTGTGCATGGGAAAACAATTTGCAATGCATAAAAACCTCAATCACGGCGAATAACCATCTTTCCTTTGATGTAGATCAATCCTTTACAAGCGTGTTTACAGATTCTATTTTTATTTCAAAGCGAGACAAGGTCATGGTCAACGAGACACCCTCCCCCTGCGGTATTAACACACCGTAGAACCGGCTGCGTCGATGACTGTGACCTTATTTGCGAGGCATATGTGGAAAGGTTTATTTTGTACAAGCGCTGAACATTTATACGCGTATTTATCAACTATAGAATGCCAAATTCCTTTCGTTTGTTTATAAAAGTAAGTTAATTTGACCTACCATGCACCTAACATCGGATGCCGAATCTGTCTTCGCTGACTTTCGACGCAGCCGGTTAAACGGTGTGTTGAATCTCGCGGAGCACAGATGACGTACCTCTGACGTAATTTCTTTTTGAAGGTTGGGCATAATTATGTAGCCGTTACAAAACAAAAACAAGGACAATATGAAACGGACCCGCACGTTATTCAATGACTTGGATTTTAATACTTAATAAAGCTCGATGAGTGCTAACAATGGACACAAATGATCTACCCCTTCAGGTTGGTAATTTCATACGTTATTTCTGGTTCGTAATTTTTGTGCCAATTGCATTTTCGACAGCCTAGCAGGTCCCCCTTTAAACTATATTTTTAGTCACGCATCTGCGATACAACTATAGTTCGACATCGAACCGTGAGTCGTGACGAAAGATCACGGAATAGTCCACTACATGTCAAACTGGGAGAAGCATATTCTCTAATGAATGAATATTTATGATGACCCACTTAGTAACATGAACGTAGTAGCTGTGATTGTATTCTTCTATATTTGCAAGGTGGTAGGTTCGAATCTCGGTAAATATTATTATTATAAAAAGTTTTTAATTTTATTTGTTATTTTCATTACAAAGTAACGACTGTATTGTGTTTATCATGAAGTTATACACAAATCATTGCAACAACGCACAAGAGGATAACATTATCGAATTGACTTCAGATGATGATTACTGTCAATTCTACTCTCTTACGAACAGAGCGCATTCTCCCTACATTCCATTTCGATAGAATACTCTCTGTTACCGCGGGGTCGTTTCACGTCTAATCTCGGGGCCTTGGCGGGATTTCGGTATCCAATCGTCGCCAATATACTCATAAACAATCGAAATTTCTGATACAAGAAATGATTGGCTAACGCTTCAAATTACCAGCTTCCGCCAAAAATAGAAACGACGTAATGTAAACGTAATCAAACAAGATCAAACTGAATGATTTTGATTCGATAATTCAAATGTTACCGGCTTCAGCCAAAAATAGAAGCGACGTAATGTATACGTAATGATCATGCAAGATAAAGCTGATTGATTTTGATTCGATAATTCAAATGATGAGCTATAATTAGATTATGACGACCAAATAGGCTGTTGGCGTACCGAAAACTGCAGAGGTCATATTTGATGGTTTAATCAATATAGAACTCGGCTTTGGAGAGTATGTCAATTCGAGCGAAGATTTAATTGATCTGAAATGTTGTATGATATTATGAAATGATAAGATATACTGAAATAAAACTGACATTTTGAAAAAAGAAAATATAAAATATGAGATCGATGAAAATAAATAAAATAATTGAATTGAAAAAGTATGTATAACGCAAAATTCGAACTCAAGTCGTCTCCTGCAGACAAAATTTAACCAACCCAAAAACGAAACACGACGCGCTGACCGTTTGCGCCACGCAGATGTTTGCAACTGATGGAATAAATCTCTGTAACAAATTACGGGAATCGAAGGTATTCAAAAAGAAGGACCGGGGGGTCTTCCCCCACCAATTTGGACTCGCTGATCTTTGATGATTCACAGGTCGCTGTCTATTTATACTAATTTTCTATCTTTAAAAAACAAATACATACGCAATACTTCGTCGGTGTAAATGCAAAATCGATTTTTGCGATTTTCAAAGTACAAACTTGTGTGACCGGTTAAAGACAATTCTTGCTTTGAGATATTTTTTACTGGCCAATATTAATGAAAAATCATTTGTGAACAATTTGTCCTTTCAAGTAAAACATTTCAATTTGGGAAAAGTTATTACACTTTTTTGCTCTCCCTTTTAAGATTTTTAAAAAAACGAGATACGAGTTTTTGCATATACAGCGACGACTTGCTAATGTAATTATTGCAAAATTTCTTCTTTCAGCGACTTTCAGATATAATTTACAACTAAATTTTAAGCGTAAAAACAAGACAGCGAAAATTTCGTTATATTTTGTGTAAGTTTGCTAGTTCACCTGAGCACCATGTGTTTGGGGATTAGCTACTGTGATCGATTAATGACCGTCGTTCGTCCGTCCGCCCGCCTGTCCGTCCGTCCGTTCACAATTTAAAAAAAAATCTCCTAATGTGCTCGACAGAATCGGATGAAATTTCATATATACTGGCCAAAAGTCCTAACCGGCCACTTTAAAAATGACGATAACTTTCTGAAAAGTAATCACATTTTAATGACATTTGATACGTGATTTTTAAGCATAATGTTCGTGGATTTTTATGAAGATTTGCCATTTTTTATCAAATTTGGATCTGTAATAAAGGAAAAGCTTAAAAAGCTCTAAATATTAACAGAGCTCAAAATATCACACTTTAAACAATTCAAAGTCCACAAATCGTTAGCTGCAACCAAGAACAAGAAAAAATTGGAAAACGTTGTCAATCTTGTGTGATTTTTGACTACAGAAGGAACAGAAAGAATGGGAGGCATGGTAAAATGGTGTTTTTATTCAGCCGACAACACATTTTATCTGGCGAATATGCTAAAATATGGTCTTGTGTGGAAAAACGATGAAACAAACTGAAATTTACACATGCCCTACAATTTTTAGCTCGTCGAGAATCATCAGTCTATATTTAAAGCATTTTCGATGAAAAATGCACTTTAGGTGTTGTTTTAGGAACCGTTTTTCTGCATACATATTAAACTCTTTCATTTTCTCTAGGGCCATATGCCGCAAATAATTCTCAAACATTTTCAATTTTTTTCTCTTAGTCTATGTGGCCGCTAACGATCCATGAAACCAAAATCAATACATTGACAATATTTCGAGCTCTGCGTGAATTTAGAGCTTTTTGAGCTGTTCTCATGTGGCGCTTTAAATTCAAATAAGCAACGATTACTTTTCTTCAAAATCATCTGGAAAGTTGCTGAAAAGTTCACATACCAAATTTCATGAAAATCGAATCACCACAGAAAAAAATATTTTTGTTTTTAAAGTGGACGGTTAGAAGTTTTGACTAGTATATTTGATCCTTGTGTCATCTTTTTATGCCCCCGATAGGGAGGCATCATAAATTTGACTTGTCCGTCCGTCCGTCCGTCTGTCCGTCCGTCTGTCCGTCTGTCTGTCCGTCCGTCATTCCGTCCAAAAACTTTAACATTGGCCATAACTTCCTTATTACTTAACATATTCGCTTCATACTTTACCACAACATTCCTTGGTACATTACCTTTCTGTAGGCACATACTTTGGTGACCTTGACCCCTGGATGACCTTGACCTTATGACGATCAAAGCGGTGTCGGGGGCATTGTCATCTTACAGTGACAGCTCTTGTTTTAACATGCTTTTTTAAAAATGGGATCGGGGTCAGAATGGGGTCACAAGGAAAGTCACTGTGTCAAATATTATTTTTGACAATATTTGCTCTTTAAATTTTTGTGAAAATTGATCTGAATATTTTCTTGTTTATATCAAGTCATGTTAAAAAGTAGGTCCTGCAAGGGAAAAAAACTAAGTCACTAGGGGCACATTCCATTGGGCTGTCTGTTACAGTTCCTATTGTTCTGTTCAAGTCATGCAGAATGGTATGCTCTCGGAACTTAACACAGGCCAGTCTAAAAATAAACTTTGACCGCCTGCTGGGTGTTGCGTATTGGACATATATGGTCTTAAAATGTATGATTCACCATATTTGCTGGTATGGCCATGTTATTTAATTGTACAGTTTGATTAGAAATATTAATTTATTTCAACACTCCACAGTTGTAATAGAAAGTTGCCGTGATAGTGACGTCACTGTTCTGCTTGCACCACCTTTTCTTCGGGAACAAGCAGAACATGTTCCGAACACTGTTCTGTGTCATTCCATTGAGTTTCGGACTTTTCGGCACACTCGGAACAGCCAATGGAACGCACCCTATGTCAAATGCTATAAAATCATTATTTTCAGTTGCCAATTTTGGCTCAAATATTGTGAACATTGCTCAGAATGTTTTTCTTGTGGGTATCTAGGTCGGGTTTATAATACATAAATATTTTGAACTCACCAAACAAAAACTGTTCATATGACGAGATAAAGGAAGGAAAAGCATTTCTCCCGTTTCTCTGAATACTTTCTATCAATTTGTTTCATAAATAATATTTGCAATATCTCCAGCACTCATTTGTTAAAACAGATTTACTGATTTTCTTTTTATGTGTAAATCATCGTTTACGTTTCATAATTTTACACTCATATAATTCTTATGATGTATGTATGATGTTTCTTGTTAGTATTGTGTATATTTTAATAGATTTTATGTTTGTAAAGCGCTTTTGAACGTACTTTCGTATGATAAAAGCGCTATATGAATTCGGTACTTAATAATAATAATAATAATAGGCTAATAATAATAATAATAGAAATAATAATAACAATAATAATAATAATAATAATAATAATAATAATAATAATAATAATAATAATAATAATAATAATAATAATAATAATAATAATAATAATAATAATAATAATAATAATAATGATTATAATTATAATAATAATAATAATAATAATAATAATAATAATAATAATAATAATAATAATAATAATAATAATAATAATAATAATAATAATAATAATAATAATAATAGATCTAATAATAATAATTTATTCTGACTTGTCTAATTTTTAGTCGTCTTTGATAAACGCTCGTCTGGAGAAACCACTTTCTATTTGTCTATTTTTATTTGTTCATATTGATTTTTTAATTTGACCGCGGAATTACCTGCTTCGTCTGCATACTCACATGGACGAGTTTATCCGATAAAAGGTATGTAGGGATTTTTCAGATAACTTGCACGAGATTCTCTACTCTCAAGGTGTGCCTTCAAAGTCGATTGCTCGATAGCTCAACTGGTAGAGTCGTCGGTGTAGAAGTTAGAAAGTACGGAGTTCGAATCCCCAAAGAACCATTAGGCCTAAATTTTATTTTTTTATCTTTTTTTTTTTCTTAAATTTACAACTCTGTTCATCTCCTATCCTTTCGTTGGTGACATGAAGACGCCATTGCCGATCGAGGTCCTTTCTTATTTTATGTAAGGTCATAATTTTACTGACCCCAGTGGCTTTTAGACAATTTTTGGTCTACATATGTGGAAGATTGATTTCTGTTGTAGTTCTGCTGCTACTTCACAAATGAACTTCCTTCATTAAAACTATTTCTTTTGCTCTTGGTTCAAACGCCTAGGCTTGTTTGTGACATTAGTCGTCCGCGGGTGTTTTTACACGTCTATCTGCCACTGACAATATTTCAAATCATTATTTATTAATTATGCTTACTTTATTTGGAAAAAGCATAAAAAATGTGATCCTTATGGTTCGAACAGGGTAATGTGCATAAGAAAGTTGAAATAGAAATCCTTCGGATAAGTAAAAGATATAATCCTGCTTGGTATTCGAACCTTGATCCAATGGGTTTCAAATCCAACGCGCACCTTATTGAGCTAACCAGACTGGTGAAAATACATGTTACATTACAAATATTTAAAGGGGAAATAACACTTAACATCTTACAAATTTTCAGAGAACTTCGTGCAAAAAATAAATATATATCATGAAAATATGGCCTTTAAATTGCATCTATGCCAAATCTTAGCTTTCTATCTTGTGTATTGGCTAGGATGTTGACGGATTTAAAACCCCATATGTTTTATTATTATAATTTTTATCCCCCCGACAAAAAATCATGGGGTTTTAAATCCGTCGACATCTAAGCCAATACACAAGGTAGAAAGCTAAGATTTGGCATATATGCAATTTAAAGACCATATTTTAATAATATATATTTATGTTTTTGTACGAAGTTCTCGGAAAATTTGCAAGATGTTAAGTGTTATTCCCCCTTTAACATAACGTTCTTCGATAATTACGTGTTTAACCTGATTTACCTGTTTTGAAATGTGCAATTATTTAAATGAGGTAGGTCATTCCGGGGTCAATATAATTTTATAATACTGAATAAAAAAGTCTTCTCAGATCGGATTGTATATTGGTTTGTCCTGTCAAGCTTACTATTTGTTTAGAAATAAACTACACGGAGACTGATGTCTACAGAAACGTTTTATCCCAGCACATGAGCCTGTCTTTTGTAGGACTCGCAATTTAAGGTTTACAGACCCTGAAAAAATCTACAACTTCTAGCCGTACGAAATGCATCAAATTTCACACACTTGTAAATACACTTCACATAACTTGATACACCGTGCTAGATTTCAAGATTATGCGTCAAGAAGAAAATAAACAAAAATTATTTTACTCTATATTCATATGCAAGGGATGTAATTTTTTAACATTTTTGCTAAATATTTCCATAAGTATGCATTAATTCAAAATTCTAAACCGTGCAAAATGCTTATGTTTGTATTTGGAATGGAAATGTAACACAGTGTATGAATTACTGGCACTGTTCAAATTTCGCGTCTGGCTCTTTGGTGCTTTTGAGGGGTTGGATACCTTAAACTGTGTTTCTTTATTTGTGTACTGTTTATGTATATTTTCAGTGTACCAACATTCAAAAACTTGCCAGACGAAACATTGAGTAAACTGGCGGACATTCTAGAGGAGGTGAGTCACATATATACAGACCAGTAATAATGGAGCTTAAATCCTAGTATATTTACACTCGCAAATCACATACATACAGACCAGTAATAATGGAGCTTAAATCCTTGTATAGTTACACTCGTACATCACATACATATAGACAGTAATAATGGAGCTTAAATCCTAGTATAGTTATACTCGTACATATAGACAGTAATAATGGAGCTTAAATCCTAGTAAGGTTACACTCGTACATACAGACAGTAATAATGGAGCTGAAATCTTAGTATAGTTACACTCGTACACCAAAAACATACAGACCAGTAATAATGGAGCTTAAATCATAGTATAGTTACACTCGTACATCACATACATACAGGCAGTAATAATGAAGCTTTAATCATAGTATAGTTACACTCGTACATCACATACATACAGGCAGTAATAATGAAGCTTTAATCATAGTATAGTTACACTCGTACATCACATACATACAGACCAGTAATAATGGAGCTTAAATCCTTGTATAGTTACACTCGTACATCACATACATATAGACAGTAATAATGGAGCTTAAATCCTAAAATAGTTACACTCGTATGTCACATACATACAGACAGTAATAATGGAGCTTAAATCCTAGTATATTTACACTCGTATGTCACATACATAAAGACAGTTATAATGGAGCTTAAATCCTAGTATAGTTACACTCGTACATATAGACAGTAATAATGGAGCTTAAATCCTAGTATAGTTACACTCGTACATATAGACAGTAATAATGGAGCTGAAATCTTAGTATAGTTACACTCGTCAACACATACATACAGACCAGTAATAAAGGAGCTTAAATCTTAGTATAGTAACACTCGTACATCACATACATACAGACAGTAATAATGGAGCTTAAATCCTAGTATAGTTATACTCGTACATATAGACAGTAATAATGAAGCTTTAATCATAGTATAGTTACACTCGTACATCACATACATACAGAAAGTAATAATAAAGCTTAAATCCTAGTATAGTTCCACTCGTACATCACATACATACAGACCAGTATTCTGGAGCTTAAATCCTAGTATAGTTATACTCGTACATACAGACCAGTAATACTGGAGCTTAAATCCTAGTATAGTTATACTCGTACATCACATACATACAGATAGTCATAAGGGAGCTTAAATCCTAGTATAGTTACACTCGTACATCACATACATACAGACCAGTAATACTGGAGCTTAAATCCTAGTATAGTTATACTCGTACATACAGACAGTAATAATGGAGCTGAAATCTTAGTATAGTTACACTCGTACACCACAAACATACAGACCAGTAATAATCGAGCTTAAATCCTAGTATAGTAACACTCGTACATCACATACATACAGACCAGTAATAATGGAGCTTAAATCCTAGTAAGGTTACACTCGTACATCACAAACATACAGACCAGTAATAATGGAGCCAAAATCCTAGTATAGTTACACTCGCACATCACATACATACAGAAAGTAATAATGGAGCTTAAATCCTAGTATAGTTACACTCGTACATCACATACATACAGACCAGTAATAATGGAGCTTAAAAACTAGTATAGTTACACTCGTACATATAGACAGTAATAATGGAGCTGAAATCTTAGTATAGTTACACTCGTACATCACATACATACAGACCAGTAATAATGGAGCTTAAATCATAGTATAGTTACAATCGTACATCACATACATACATACAGTAATAATGGAGCTTAAATCATAGTATAGTTGCACTCGTACATCACATACATACAGACCAGTAATAATGAAGCTTAAAGCCTAGTATAGTTACACTCGTATATCACATACATACAGACAGTTATAATGGAGCTTAAATCCTAGTATAGTTACACTCGTACATCACATACATACAGAAAGTAATAATGGAGCTTAAATCATAGTATAGTTACACTCGTACATCACAAACATACAGACCAGTAATAATGAAGCTTAAAGCCTAGTATAGTTACACTCGTACATCACATACATACAGGCCAGTAATAATGGAGCTTAAATCATAGTATAGTTACACTCGTACATCACATACATACAGACAGTAATAATGGAGCTTTAATCATAGTATAGTTACACTCGTACATCACATACATACAGACCAGTAATAATGGAGCTTAAATCATAGTATAGTTACACTCGTGTGTCACATACGTACAGACAGTAATAATGGAGCTTTAAGCCTAGTATAGTTGCACTCGTACATCACATACATACAGGCCAGTTATAATGAAGCTTAAATCATAGTATAGTTACACTCGTACATCACATACATACATACAGTAATAATGAAGCTTAATTCATAGTATAGTTATTCTCGCACATCACATACATACAGACAGTAATAATGGAGCATAAATCAAAGTTAAGTTACACTCGTACATCACATACATACAGACAGTAATAATGAAGCTTTAATCATAGTATAGTTATTCTCGCACATCACATACATACAGACAGTAATAATGGAGCTTAAATCCTAGTATAGTTACACTCGTACATCACAAACATACAGACCAGTAATAATCGAGCTTAAATCCTAGTATAGTTACACTCGTACACCACAAACATACAGACCAGTAATAATCGAGCTTAAGTCCTAGTATAGTTACACTCGTACATCACATACATACAGACCAGTAATACTGGAGCTTATATCCTAGTATAATTATACTCGTACATATAGACAGTAATAATAAAGCTTAAATCCTAGTATAGTTACACTCGTACATACAGACCAGTAATAATGGAGCTGAAATCTTAGTATAGTAACACTCGTACAACACAAACATACAGACCAGTAATAATCGAGCTTAAATCCTAGTAAAGTTACACTCGTAAATATAGACAATAATAATGGAGCTTAAATCATAGTATAGTTACACTCGTACATACAGACCAGTAATAATGGAGCTGAAATCTTAGTATAGTAACACTCGTACATCACAAACATACAGACCAGTAATAATCGAGCTTAAATCCTAGTAAAGTTACACTCGTACATCACATACATACAGACCAGTAATAATGGAGCTTAAATCCTAGTATAGTTACACTGGTACATCACATACATACAGACCAGTAATAATGGAGCTTAAATCCTAGTATAGTTATACTCGTACATATAGACAGTAATAATGGAGCTTAAATCCTAGTAAGGTTACACTCGTACATCACATACATACAGACAGTAATAATGGAGCTTAAATCCTAGTATAGTTACACTCGTACATCACATACATACAGACCAGTAATAATGAAGCTTAAATCCTAGTATAGTTATACTCGTACATCACATACATACAGGCCAGTAATAATGGAGTTTAAATCCTAGTATAAACATACTCGAACATCACATACATACAGACAGTAATAATGGAGCTTTAAGCCTAGTATAGTTGCACTCGTACATCACATACATACAGGCCAGTTATAATGAAGCTTAAATCATAGTATAGTTACACTCGTACATCACATACATACATACAGTAATAATGAAGCTTAAATCATAGTATAGTTATTCTCGCACATCACATACATACAGACAGTAATAATGGAGCATAAATCAAAGTTAAGTTACACTCGTACATCACATACATACATACAGTAATAATGGAGCTTAAATCATAGTATAGTTATTCTCGCACATCACAAACATACAGACCAGTAATAACGGAGCTTAAAGCCTAGTATAGTTACACTCGTACATCACATACATACAGAAAGTAATAATGGAGCTTAAATCCTAGTATAGTTACACTCGTACATCACATACATACAGACAGTAATAATGGAGCATAAATCAAAGTTAAGTTACACTCGTACATCACATACATACATACAGTAATAATGAAGCTTTAATCATAGTATAGTTATTCTCGCACATCACATACATACAGACAGTAATAATGGAGCTTAAATCCTAGTATAGTTACAATCGTACATCACATACATACAGACAGTAATAATGGAGCTTAAATCCTAGTATAGTTACACTCGTACATCACAAACATACAGACCAGTAATAATGAAGCTTTAATCATAGTATAGTTATTCTCGCACATCACATACATACAGACCAGTAATAACGGAGCTTAAATCCTAGTAAGGTTACACTTGTACATCACATACCTACAGACAGTAATAATGGAGCTTAAATCCTAGTATAGTTACACTCGTACATCACATACATACATACAGTAATAATGGAGCTTAAATCATAGTATAGTTATTCTCGCACATCACATACATACAGACAGTAATAATGAAGCATAAATCAAAGTTAAGTTACACTCGTACATCACATACATACATACAGTAATAATGAAGCTTTAATCATAGTATAGTTATTCTCGCACATCACATACATACAGACCGTAATAATGGAGCTTAAATCCTAGTATAGTTACACTCGTACACCACAAACATACAGACCAGTAATAATCGAGCTTAAATCCTAGTATAGTTACACTCGTACATCACATACATACAGACCAGTAATACTGGAGCTTATATCCTAGTATAATTATACTCGTACATATAGACAGTAATAATAAAGCTTAAATCCTAGTATAGTTACACTCGTACATACAGACCAGTAATAATGGAGCTGAAATCTTAGTATAGTAACACTCGTACAACACAAACATACAGACCAGTAATAATCGAGCTTAAATCCTAGTAAAGTTACACTCGTAAATATAGACAATAATAATGGAGCTTAAATCATAGTATAGTTACACTCGTACATACAGACCAGTAATAATGGAGCTGAAATCTTAGTATAGTAACACTCGTACATCACAAACATACAGACCAGTAATAATCGAGCTTAAATCCTAGTAAAGTTACACTCGTACATCACATACATACAGACCAGTAATAATGGAGCTTAAATCCTAGTATAGTTATACTCGTACATCACATACATACAGACAGTAATAATGGAGCTTAAATCCTAGTATAGTTATACTCGTACATATAGACAGTAATAATGGAGCTTAAATCCTAGTATAGTTACACTCGTACATCACATACATACAGACCAGTAATAATGGAGTTTAAATCCTAGTATAAACATACTCGAACATCACATACATACAGACAGTAATAATGGAGCTTAAATCCTAGTATAGTTACAATCGTACATCACATACATACAGACAGTTATAATGGAGCTTAAATCCTAGTATAGTTACAATCGTACATCACATACATACAGACCAGTAATAATGGAGCTTAAATCCTAGTATAGTTACACTCGTACATCACAAACATACAGACCAGTAATAATGAAGCTTAAAGCCTAGTATAGTTACACTCGTACATCACATACATACAGGCCAGTAATAATGGAGCTTAAATCATAGTATAGTTACACTCGTGTGTCACATACGTACAGACAGTAATAATGGAGCTTTAAGCCTAGTATAGTTGCACTCGTACATCACATACATACAGGCCAGTTATAATGAAGCTTAAATCATAGTATAGTTACACTCGTACATCACATACATACATACAGTAATAATGAAGCTTAATTCATAGTATAGTTATTCTCGCACATCACATACATACAGACAGTAATAATGGAGCATAAATCAAAGTTAAGTTACACTCGTACATCACATACATACAGACAGTAATAATGAAGCTTTAATCATAGTATAGTTATTCTCGCACATCACATACATACAGACAGTAATAATGGAGCTTAAATCCTAGTATAGTTACACTCGTACATCACAAACATACAGACCAGTAATAATCGAGCTTAAATCCTAGTATAGTTACACTCGTACACCACAAACATACAGACCAGTAATAATCGAGCTTAAGTCCTAGTATAGTTACACTCGTACATCACATACATACAGACCAGTAATACTGGAGCTTATATCCTAGTATAATTATACTCGTACATATAGACAGTAATAATAAAGCTTAAATCCTAGTATAGTTACACTCGTACATACAGACCAGTAATAATGGAGCTGAAATCTTAGTATAGTAACACTCGTACAACACAAACATACAGACCAGTAATAATCGAGCTTAAATCCTAGTAAAGTTACACTCGTAAATATAGACAATAATAATGGAGCTTAAATCCTAGTATAGTTACACTCGTACATACAGACCAGTAATAATGGAGCTGAAATCTTAGTATAGTAACACTCGTACATCACAAACATACAGACCAGTAATAATCGAGCTTAAATCCTAGTAAAGTTACACTCGTACATCACATACATACAGACCAGTAATAATGGAGCTTAAATCCTAGTATAGTTATACTCGTACATACAGACAGTAATAATGGAGCTTAAATCCTAGTAAGGTTACACTCGTACATCACATACATACAGACCAGTAATAATGGAGTTTAAATCCTAGTATAAACATACTCGAACATCACATACATACAGACAGTAATAATGGAGCTTTAAGCCTAGTATAGTTGCACTCGTACATCACATACATACAGGCCAGTTATAATGAAGCTTAAATCATAGTATAGTTACACTCGTACATCACATACATACATACAGTAATAATGAAGCTTAAATCATAGTATAGTTATTCTCGCACATCACATACATACAGACAGTAATAATGGAGCATAAATCAAAGTTAAGTTACACTCGTACATCACATACATACATACAGTAATAATGGAGCTTAAATCATAGTATAGTTATTCTCGCACATCACAAACATACAGACCAGTAATAACGGAGCTTAAAGCCTAGTATAGTTACACTCGTACATCACATACATACAGAAAGTAATAATGGAGCTTAAATCCTAGTATAGTTACACTCGTACATCACATACATACAGACAGTAATAATGGAGCATAAATCAAAGTTAAGTTACACTCGTACATCACATACATACATACAGTAATAATGAAGCTTTAATCATAGTATAGTTATTCTCGCACATCACATACATACAGACAGTAATAATGGAGCTTAAATCCTAGTATAGTTACAATCGTACATCACATACATACAGACAGTAATAATGGAGCTTAAATCCTAGTATAGTTACACTCGTACATCACAAACATACAGACCAGTAATAATGAAGCTTTAATCATAGTATAGTTATTCTCGCACATCACATACATACAGACCAGTAATAACGGAGCTTAAATCCTAGTAAGGTTACACTTGTACATCACATACCTACAGACAGTAATAATGGAGCTTAAATCCTAGTATAGTTACACTCGTACATCACATACATACATACAGTAATAATGGAGCTTAAATCATAGTATAGTTATTCTCGCACATCACATACATACAGACAGTAATAATGAAGCATAAATCAAAGTTAAGTTACACTCGTACATCACATACATACATACAGTAATAATGAAGCTTTAATCATAGTATAGTTATTCTCGCACATCACATACATACAGACAGTAATAATGGAGCTTAAATCCTAGTATAGTTACACTCGTACACCACAAACATACAGACCAGTAATAATCGAGCTTAAATCCTAGTATAGTTACACTCGTACATCACATACATACAGACCAGTAATACTGGAGCTTATATCCTAGTATAATTATACTCGTACATATAGACAGTAATAATAAAGCTTAAATCCTAGTATAGTTACACTCGTACATACAGACCAGTAATAATGGAGCTGAAATCTTAGTATAGTAACACTCGTACAACACAAACATACAGACCAGTAATAATCGAGCTTAAATCCTAGTAAAGTTACACTCGTAAATATAGACAATAATAATGGAGCTTAAATCATAGTATAGTTACACTCGTACATACAGACCAGTAATAATGGAGCTGAAATCTTAGTATAGTAACACTCGTACATCACAAACATACAGACCAGTAATAATCGAGCTTAAATCCTAGTAAAGTTACACTCGTACATCACATACATACAGACCAGTAATAATGGAGCTTAAATCCTAGTATAGTTATACTCGTACATATAGACAGTAATAATGAAGCTTTAATCATAGTATAGTTACACTCGTACATCACATACATACAGACCAGTAATAATGGAGTTTAAATCCTAGTATAAACATACTCGAACATCACATACATACAGACAGTAATAATGGAGCTTAAATCCTAGTATAGTTATACTCGTACATATAGACAGTAATAATGGAGCTTAAATCCTAGTATAGTTACACTCGTACATCACATACATACAGACCAGTAATAATGGAGTTTAAATCCTAGTATAAACATACTCGAACATCACATACATACAGACAGTAATAATGGAGCTTAAATCCTAGTATAGTTACAATCGTACATCACATACATACAGACAGTTATAATGGAGCTTAAATCCTAGTATAGTTACAACCGTACATCACATACATACAGACCAGTAATAATGGAGCTTAAATCCTAGTATAGTTACAATCGTACATCACATACATACAGGCCAGTAATAATGGAGCTTAAATCATAGTATAGTTACACTCGTACATCACATACATACAGGCCAGTAATAATGGAGCTTAAATCCTAGTATAGTTACACTCGTACATCACATACATACAGGCCAGTAATAATGGAGCTTAAATCCTAGTATAGTTACACTCTTGTGTCACATACGTACAGACAGTAATAATGGAGCTTAAATCCTAGTATAGTTACAAGCGTTCATCACATACATACAGGCCAGTAATAATGGAGCTTAAATCATAGTATAGTTACAATCGTACATCACATACATACAGACAGTTATAATGGAGCTTAAATCCTAGTATAGTTACACTCGTACATCACATACATACATACAGTAATAATGAAGCTTTAATCATAGTATAGTTACACTCGTACATCACATACATACAGACAGTAATAATGAAGCTTTAATCATAGTATAGTTACAATCGTACATCACATACATACATACAGTAATAATGAAGCTTTAATCATAGTATAGTTACACTCGTACATCACATACATACAGGCCAGTAATAATGGAGCTTAAATCATAGTATAGTTACACTCGTGTGTCACATACGTACAGACAGTAATAATGGAGCTTTAAGCCTAGTATAGTTGCACTCGTACATCACATACATACAGGCCAGTTATAATGAAGCTTAAATCATAGTATAGTTACACTCGTACATCACATACATACATACAGTAATAATGAAGCTTAATTCATAGTATAGTTATTCTCGCACATCACATACATACAGACAGTAATAATGGAGCATAAATCAAAGTTAAGTTACACTCGTACATCACATACATACAGACAGTAATAATGAAGCTTTAATCATAGTATAGTTATTCTCGCACATCACATACATACAGACAGTAATAATGGAGCTTAAATCCTAGTATAGTTACACTCGTACATCACAAACATACAGACCAGTAATAATCGAGCTTAAATCCTAGTATAGTTACACTCGTACACCACAAACATACAGACCAGTAATAATCGAGCTTAAATCCTAGTATAGTTACACTCGTACATCACATACATACAGACCAGTAATACTGGAGCTTATATCCTAGTATAATTATACTCGTACATATAGACAGTAATAATAAAGCTTAAATCCTAGTATAGTTACACTCGTACATACAGACCAGTAATAATGGAGCTGAAATCTTAGTATAGTAACACTCGTACAACACAAACATACAGACCAGTAATAATCGAGCTTAAATCCTAGTAAAGTTACACTCGTAAATATAGACAATAATAATGGAGCTTAAATCATAGTATAGTTACACTCGTACATACAGACCAGTAATAATGGAGCTGAAATCTTAGTATAGTAACACTCGTACATCACAAACATACAGACCAGTAATAATCGAGCTTAAATCCTAGTAAAGTTACACTCGTACATCACATACATACAGACCAGTAATAATGGAGCTTAAATCCTAGTATAGTTATACTCGTACATATAGACAGTAATAATGGAGCTTAAATCCTAGTATAGTTACACTCGTACATCACATACATACAGACCAGTAATAATGGAGTTTAAATCCTAGTATAAACATACTCGAACATCACATACATACAGACAGTAATAATGGAGCTTAAATCCTAGTATAGTTCCACTCGTACATCACATACATACAGACCAGTAATAATCGAGCTTAAATCCTAGTATAGTTACAATCGTACATCACATACATACAGACCAGTTATAATGGAGCTTAAATCCTAGTAAGGTTACACTCGTACATCACATACATACAGACCAGTAATAATGGAGTTTAAATCCTAGTATAAACATACTCGAACATCACATACATACAGACAGTAATAATGGAGCTTTAAGCCTAGTATAGTTACAATCGTACATCACATACATACAGGCCAGTTATAATGAAGCTTAAATCATAGTATAGTTACACTCGTACATCACATACATACATACAGTAATAATGAAGCTTAAATCATAGTATAGTTATTCTCGCACATCACATACATACAGACAGTAATAATGGAGCATAAATCAAAGTTAAGTTACACTCGTACATCACATACATACATACAGTAATAATGGAGCTTAAATCATAGTATAGTTATTCTCGCACATCACAAACATACAGACCAGTAATAACGGAGCTTAAAGCCTAGTATAGTTACACTCGTACATCACATACATACAGAAAGTAATAATGGAGCTTAAATCCTAGTATAGTTACACTCGTACATCACATACATACAGACAGTAATAATGGAGCATAAATCAAAGTTAAGTTACACTCGTACATCACATACATACATACAGTAATAATGAAGCTTTAATCATAGTATAGTTATTCTCGCACATCACATACATACAGACAGTAATAATGGAGCTTAAATCCTAGTATAGTTACAATCGTACATCACATACATACAGACAGTAATAATGGAGCTTAAATCCTAGTATAGTTACACTCGTACATCACAAACATACAGACCAGTAATAATGAAGCTTTAATCATAGTATAGTTATTCTCGCACATCACATACATACAGACCAGTAATAACGGAGCTTAAATCCTAGTAAGGTTACACTTGTACATCACATACCTACAGACAGTAATAATGGAGCTTAAATCCTAGTATAGTTACACTCGTACATCACATACATACATACAGTAATAATGGAGCTTAAATCATAGTATAGTTATTCTCGCACATCACATACATACAGACAGTAATAATGAAGCATAAATCAAAGTTAAGTTACACTCGTACATCACATACATACATACAGTAATAATGAAGCTTTAATCATAGTATAGTTATTCTCGCACATCACATACATACAGACAGTAATAATGGAGCTTAAATCCTAGTATAGTTACACTCGTACACCACAAACATACAGACCAGTAATAATCGAGCTTAAATCCTAGTATAGTTACACTCGTACATCACATACATACAGACCAGTAATACTGGAGCTTATATCCTAGTATAATTATACTCGTACATATAGACAGTAATAATAAAGCTTAAATCCTAGTATAGTTACACTCGTACATACAGACCAGTAATAATGGAGCTGAAATCTTAGTATAGTAACACTCGTACAACACAAACATACAGACCAGTAATAATCGAGCTTAAATCCTAGTAAAGTTACACTCGTAAATATAGACAATAATAATGGAGCTTAAATCATAGTATAGTTACACTCGTACATAGAGACCAGTAATAATGGAGCTGAAATCTTAGTATAGTAACACTCGTACATCACAAACATACAGACCAGTAATAATCGAGCTTAAATCCTAGTAAAGTTACACTCGTACATCACATACATACAGACCAGTAATAATGGAGCTTAAATCCTAGTATAGTTATACTCGTACATATAGACAGTAATAATGGAGCTTAAATCCTAGTATAGTTACACTCGTACATCACATACATACAGACCAGTAATAATGGAGTTTAAATCCTAGTATAAACATACTCGAACATCACATACATACAGACAGTAATAATGGAGCTTAAATCCTAGTATAGTTACAATCGTACATCACATACATACAGACAGTTATAATGGAGCTTAAATCCTAGTATAGTTACAATCGTACATCACATACATACAGACCAGTAATAATGGAGCTTAAATCCTAGTATAGTTACACTCGTACATCACATACATACAGGCCAGTAATAATGGAGCTTAAATCATAGTATAGTTACACTCGTACATCACATACATACAGACAGTAATAATGGAGCTTAAATCATAGTATAGTTACAATCGTACATCACATACATACAGGCAGTAATAATGAAGCTTTAATCATAGTATAGTTACAATCGTACATCACATACATACAGACCAGTAATAATGGAGCTTAAATCCTAGTATAGTTACACTCTTGTGTCACATACGTACAGACAGTAATAATGGAGCTTAAATCCTAGTATAGTTACAAGCGTTCATCACATACATACAGGCCAGTAATAATGGAGCTTAAATCATAGTATAGTTACAATCGTACATCACATACATACAGACAGTTATAATGGAGCTTAAATCCTAGTATAGTTACACTCGTACATCACATACATACATACAGTAATAATGAAGCTTTAATCATAGTATAGTTACACTCGTACATCACATACATACAGACAGTAATAATGAAGCTTTAATCATAGTATAGTTACAATCGTACATCACATACATACAGACAGTTATAATGGAGCTTAAATCCTAGTATAGTTACACTCGTACATCACATACATACATACAGTAATAATGAAGCTTTAATCATAGTATAGTTACACTCGTACATCACATACAGACAGACAGTAATAATGAAGCTTTAATCATAGTATAGTTACAATCGTACATCACATACATACAGACCAGTAATAATGGAGCTTAAATCCTAGTATAGTTACAATCGTACATCACATACATACAGACAGTTATAATGGAGCTTAAATCCTAGTATAGTTGCACTCGTACATCACATACGTACAGACCAGTAATAATGGAGCTTAAATCCTAGTATAGTTACACTCGTACATCACATACATACAGACAGAAATAATGAAGCATAAATCAAAGTTAAGTTACACTCGTACATCACATACATACATACAGTAATTATGGAACTTAAATCCTAGTATAGTTACACTCGTATTTTTTAAAACGACTGCAGACGACAGCAAAATTCATTTCATACATAGGTTAATATATATTCTAGAAAGCAATTTCATATTTTGATAGAAGAGCCAAATGGTTTTGCAATTTGTCTCTTATTGAAACACAATACTATTCCAAAAGTCTAGTCTAGTCACAAGTATGAGTCAATTAAAGAAGAAAACGCTGATAATTATAATCAGAATGTTCTCCCTATCCCCAACTTTCTTCAGTCCCTTTGAATCAAAACATCTTATTTTCTTTCACATCTACTTTGTCGTCGGCGGTCCCCTTAACGTTAACAAGATCAACCAGTAATTGTAATGTTTAAGAAAGGGTTATCACGCCGTTAGCTCACCTGAGCACGAAGTACCCAAAGTGAGCTATTGTGGTCGCTTTTTTGTCCGTCCTCCGGGTTGACAGAGATATGCTTATGCTTCGAAATTCTTGAAAAAAAAGCATCCTTCCGCTTCGGTTTTTCTTATGAGACTCTCCGGTGTGACAGTCCCATAAAAATGTCCATAATAGATGGAAATTACCTCTGTGTCATTTCTAGCCTGTACATCAAAACTGCTGCACAAGTAGGCGTAGATGGTATGGACATATTGAAATGTCCGTGCATGTAGTTTAGGGTCCATATGGAAGGACATTCTTATAAAAAATGCCAGACTGGTTTAAAAGTCGTGGTGCATCAGACGCATGACAAACGCATGACAAACATAGTGATTTAATATAAACAAGCGCTCAGCCGATACCGAAAATCGATAACTAGTCTAGCCAAGTACCCCCTACAAGTTACAACTGAAAATCCTTAGTAAGTTTTTTGTGTATCAAAAGGTTTCTTCAGTAATTCATTCGGATTTGGTTATCTATTTGATGTTTTATTGCGATGTAAACAAAGAAATGATCAACATTGATGGGAGGGAAATTTAAAGCTGCATTTGATCAAATACCCATAGTTTTTAGCCAATTATCCTTGAAAACTGAAAATTCTGATATTGAATTCAAAGAAATTCCTTTCTACAACTTCTAATTAACTTTCAAGAATAAGATGACTTAGGAGCATGAGAGTATTGAATATTTAACTGAAATAGTTGTAAGAAACAGATATGTTCAAAGTTCATTTAATAATTTTCATGGGCCAAAGTTTTCTGGAGAATTATTGGAGAATTATTGGGGGAAAACCCTGACACGGCATGCTTGGCATTTTGTGAATCCTGTGGGGAAACGATGAATTACAAGTTGAGTGGGGAAAATGGAAGATTCTAATCACATGAAGAGCTTGAGAATAGTGAAATCAAACCAAGTAAGAGCCTTTTCTTAATCTGTCTAGACGAAAAAGGTGGTACGGTGAACGCTGGCGCTTGCCAATGGTGATTGTAATTTCACCAAATATGAGTCACTTTGCCCTTCCCACCCTTTTTCCTCTCTGTCTTGCCAAACTCTTTATAAGACTTGAGAAATGTGGGTGGGGATAATGCATTTGGGCTCACACCCCTAGGGGAACCTATGCCCAAATGTTTTCATAGGTACTAACTTTTTCTGCTGAAGCAGGGATGGGTGGGAACCCCTGCTAAATTTTTGTATACATCAGATCGGGACAGTATTTACATATCAGGGAGGATACAACCGAGTGTTATTATCGTCATGGTTGGTAAATATAGTATTCAAGGCCTCAATACAGAGCATAAGCTATTTTTGTTAATTTTTATGGTAGTCTTTTTAATTCAAAGAATATCTTCTGTGACTGTAACTTATTTCTTGGGCAGAATGTCTTGTGCAACTGTATGTTAGATATGGACATCTTCTGTGACTGTAACATATTTTTTGGACAGATTGATTTGTGCAACCTTTGTCAACTATGGACATCTTGTGTGACTAACACATTTGTTGGACAGAGTGGCTTGTGCATTTTAAGTAAAATACGGACATCGTTTTTGACTGTAACACATTTGTTGGACAGAATGGCTTGTGCCTCTCTCAAGTCTGATATTGACATCTTGTGTGACTATTACATGATCCTAACCTCTGCCGGGGTAGCCCAGTTGGCAGCGCCTCTAATTGGAGGTTCCTGGTTGGAGTCCCAGTAGAGACTGAATCTTTCAATCCGCTAAAACTGCCCTCATCTCTGTTCTGAATTATTTCAGATTATGAGAGTATGCAGATTGTGACATGCTTGAAAGTGGTGTGGGTAAGCCAGGAAAGCATGCAAGATGGACTTGCTGCTATAATGTGACCAAACCAGTTAGCAAGGCTTCATACCCCCATACAAAAATAATTCTCGGACAAAATGTTACTTTGTGGGATTGTTGCACATCTTAAACAACTGTAGGTCAGATAAAGATTTTTTGTATGACTATTTACCGAACCATCAAAGAAATATACTTGAATAAACAACGGTAACTAATTTTTTTTAAACATTTGCAACTTTTGAAAATGACTGATTTATTGAGGAATACCCTATCAACCAAGTTAATTAAAGCCAAATGAAGTACTTTCGGCCTTTACATGATCATGACATGTTTTCCAACTCAAAGATGATACCATTTAGTGTGATAGGTCATAAAAGTGTCGAACAACTAGCTGAGGCCAGCAGAATGTTGCAAAGCGACATCTCCCCAGTCAGCTCTGAAGGGAACTCTCTTAATGGATATTTGCACCTTCTTAACCCTTTCCCAAACAAGACTTGGTTTTGACATCCCTAATAGCAAATACTTCGGAAAACATTGAGATAAAAGAAGAAACTGCTGATAACCAACAGTTTCTCCTTTTGTCTCAATATTTTCTGCAATACATTATACACAAATTCTATCTTTAACAAAATTTGTTTTCTCATCTGCAGCAGCTTTCAAATTGGACCACCCTAATATTTTGTCGTTTGGGAAATGGTTAAATAGTATGTAGGTCGTGATTATTTACATGTCTGTTGCTACTGGGTATTAGCCTAAGATGGTACACATGCCTACTGTCCGTAGTAAATGAAAGGGTCACATACAATGTTTCTCGCCTATCGACATAATGTCAAAGAACAGCACGTCCATAAGTACTCGTAAATAGGCCATTGGTCTGTTGTGGTACAAAAGAAAACGAAAATATTCAAGAGACTTGAAATACTTATTGAATTGATTCAACATGAAAAAGGGACCATCTTGAAAGTGCAAAAAGTGCAGGCCCTTGTCAGATTATTTAAATAAAGCTACATGCACATGAAAATTTTGATCACCTTATTATGCTTTATATGAGAATATACTAAACTCATGTTTTTACACTAAACTTTGTTTTACCTTCTTTGACAATCTTAATAATTTTTTGGACACTGAATATAAAACACACTTTTGTGACTCCCAAACAACTTTTCTAGTGTGACTGTCACAGCAGTATGATGCAGTGTGTACACATTTTGATGTGTCACATAAGAAACATAAATTGCAACACAAGCAACGTTGGCACACAAGTATGCCACTATAGGTATGTCCGTCCGTCTGTCAATCTGTCCATCTGTCCACAATTTGGTGTGAACTCTCTAAGATCCACAAATATTGACCAGTATAACTCAAACTTGGTCAAAACATGTATGACCATGATTTGTCTTATGAGTTCAATTTTGGGTCTGATCGGACCAGGAAGTCCGGAGTTCTCTACCCTTAAATGTCAAAAATAGCTATTTTTGACTTTGTGGACACTCTACAATCTACAAATATTGACAAATAAAAATGAATCTTGGCTGCAATATTGGTCACAACAAGATTTCAAATGAGTTTGATTTTCAGTCTGATCGAACAAGGAATTTGTGAGTTATGAACGCTTGAACTTGACAAATATTGCCGTTTTCGGCTGATTTTAACTTTTTGTACTCTCTAGCATCTTCAATTATGGACTAATCAAGACGAAACATGGACACAATGTTGGTGACTATAAGATCTCAGATGATTTCAAATTTCGGACTGATAGGAAAAGAGAGTCTTGAGTTATCTGCTTTTGAATTTTTCCGTTTTCGGTTTTGTTTTTACTCTACACAACCAATTAAGGGGGATTTCTCCAGTTTCCTAATTTTTTTCCCAATGATACAGTTTATTTATATTTTGTATGTTGAAATTACATGTTATAACCAATTGAAAAATAAAATAAAAATGGATGGTGATCGATCTTGTTTGAATTTTATAGCATTCGTATCACATACCCCTACTGCGAAAAAATGCACAATTTCTTGCACCTGTCCAAGGTCACTTAATTGCTTAAAAATTCTGTATAATCATCGTCTAGTCCCGAAAACGGATTTAAAGTAACGTCATATATTTAACAAGAACAGAAAATCCAAAAGAAGCGCTATTATAAACGCGTAAACGTATAAAAACAGCATGCTCATGTGTTCAGTTAGATCAACGAAGTATTTCAAGTTCTACAAAATAGAACTTGATATAACTCCCTCATTGTATTAAGCAACATACCCTGATAATAATTCAAAAATAAAATGTATAGGTCATCGCACTTATTAGTGAAAAACAACATTTTTATCAACTACGCATGAATAAAATGGCGCAAAACAGTATACATACTTACAACTGTCTTGCTCTAAATGATTCCCATTTTGGAGGAAATCAGTTTTGCATAATAAATACGCTTTTACCGTCGAAAATGGTAAATTGTAATGACGTGCTATATTATTGAAACTATGGTAGCGAAACATATGTGGTACGAAACATTTTATTTTCTACAGTTATGACCAAGTAATGACCAAGTGTTCCGAAAAAATGGAACATTCCCCCTTAAGATAAGACTTGGACACAATATTGGTGACAATAAGATTTCCGAAGATTTCAAATTTTGGACTGATAGAAAAAGAAAGTCATGAGTTATCTGCCCTTGAATTTTACCGTTTTCGGTTTTGTTTTTAATCTAAACAACCTAAAATATTCACCAATTAAGATGCTACTTTGACACATTGTTGGTGACAATAAGATTTCAGATGAGTGTGAATTTCGGACCAATAAGATCAAAAATCATGAGTTAGATGCCCTTGAAATTGACAAAATTGCCATTATCGACTTTGTTTTTACTCTAATAAACATAAAAATTGACCAATCAAGACGAAAATGGGGCATAATGTTGGTTAACATAAGATCTTGAATGATTTTGAATTTCAGTATCATTGAAAAAGAAGTTGCTTAGTTATCAGCCCTTGAACTTGACAAAATAGCTGTTTGCTTTAACTCTAACAACCACAAATACTGACAAATCAAAATAAAATTTGGATACAATTCTAGTGACCATAGGCTTGAATCCAGTCTGAAAGCTTAAATTATAAATTGACTCGACAGTATTGTGGTTCGTGTGAGCGATTTGGGACCATCATGGTCCCTCGAATATATAAGCCCCAAGAGTGAATTTCGCACGTACATGCTAGTTCAATTACCACACAGAGATCGACCTCCTCTTTCTTAACGTGTAGTTTTATAAGCCTTTTCTCATTGGATGTTTTTTAGCATATAAAGCAGAAAAATAAAATAAAGAAATCATGCATCCAGAATAGTGGGTAATGAGCCGACATAACATCAAAAACAACAATTTTAGAACAATAATTACACAAATACGTGACGGGATTGATTTTTGGCTGAAGAGGTATTAACTGTAAAGGATGCATTGGATGTAATGTATCTTTGAAATAGAACCTGGCAAAAGTTATTGACGACAATACAGCAGAGTGCAAAAAGTACCCTATAAAATCTGTATGTTCAGTGAGTTTAAGGCGAAGGTATTTGACTCAATTTACAATGATTATCTGTGTACGCTATAATTTTAAACTAATAAAGAGAAAAGGTAAACAACGTTACAAATAAACTGGCATGCTTATCAATCAACTCAAACTGCAGTTAAAGTCGACCAGATCGAGAATTTCCATTTGCAGTGGCAAAGTCAATATGTTTTTCTAGCAGATAAAAGTTTGTACTTGATAGAAATCCCTCCAATAACTGAAATATGGCTCTCCATTTCACAAAATCTACCCAATTTTTTACCGCTGTCGTTTTCGGCGTCCTTTAATCGCGCACTGGATATTTCCCTGCATATTGATTGGCTGGCAAGGTCATTCGGAACCTCGGATATTATCCTTACTCAATTAAATGGCAGATGGCGGGAAAGCTGTTTGGAATCGTTTATAGCGATAAGTGCAGATGCGTTCCGTATCATCTCCTATCCCTCGCCGTTTTAAATCCATTTAAATCCATTAGTAAATTTAACGAATCACCAATGAGGTTTTGTAAAATTCCAAACTAAAAAAATATTAACTTTATGTAAAAATGGAGTTCAAAAAATGTTTTCGTAATAATGACCTAGTTTCATTTTCAATTAATGAGGTGGCTGCGTTCCGTTTCTTTTGGAATGTTATATATGTGAGAATCGATGCCACATACAGTGGCTGACTATTGGACCTCGAAAACGACATGGATCAAAATTGGGGGCTGATTTTGTAAAATGGAAAGCCATATTTCTTTCAAGTAAAAACTTTAATCTGCTAGAAAAATCAATTCACTTAGAGACTGCAAACGGAAGTTCTCGATTTGATCGACTTTTACTGCAGTTTGAGTTGATTGATTAGCATGCCTGGTTTTGTTACGTTGTTTACCTCTTCTATTTTATTATTGCTTGACCAGATTAAACTGAGACTCCTTGCATATTCCGTCAATCTTCGGCTCTTTCCGCATTTTAAACATCGGGAGTATGACCTGTATAATTATATTTATACACTCCATACTTTCCCCTTAAGGGGGAATGCTCCAGTTTCCTAAAATTTTTTCCCAAAAATAGAATTTATTTATATTTTGTATGCTGAAATTACATGTTATTACCAATAGAAAAATAAAATAAAAATGGATGGTTAGCGATCTTGTTTGAATTTTATGGGCATTCGTATCACATACCCCTACATCGAAAAAATGCACAATTTCTTGCACCTGTCCAAGGTCATTAAAATGCTAATAAAATACTGTATTTTCATCGTTTAGTCCCGAAAACGGATTTAAAGTAACGTCTTACATTTGATAAAAACAGAAAACCCAAAATATGTACTATTATAAACGCGCAAATGTATAAAACAGCATGCTCACGTGTTCGGTTAGATCAACGAAGCTGGGGTGTTTTATGTGAAAATTTGCATATTTTTGGAAATATTTCAAGTTCTACATAATATACATAGTAAAAAAAGTTTAGCAACAAAATGTAAATATCTTTAGTAGCCAAAATATTTTTGTTTTAACATAAAATCAAACGTTTACACGATAGATTATAGCTAGAAAACACAAACAAATGAATTTTATACCGCCATCGCGTGCGTCTTGCACTCCAGGTGCGCATTTCCGGTTTTCATGTCTGTCATGGTATTCATGTGTTTGGAGCATAATTCTAGAAAATATTTAGGTGTGAACATACTCGTCTTTGCCCAGAATGAAAAAGGCCACTAAAAAGACTTTTCTGCAACGCTGTTTGACTACGTCGTGGACTTACGTCAGAAGGACGTTATATCGCTAATGTGTTCCTACGTGGCGGAACCGGCGATAAAGATGTCTTTTTAAATTTTACGTATCTCAAAGCATGAGTAACTGTTTGAGGATGCTATATGAGCCATTGTTTGTGGTTTGAGATAGTCCCGGTCAAGGATAACGGAGGAAAACGCCACGAGACGATGACCGTCATAATTTCGTAACGTCAAGGCAAAGATGTTCCATATTCTCACCAACACTTTGAGTGGCTTCAACAGTAATACCAAAATAGAGTATCCTCATTTACCATCCATGATCGTCTCCACAGACGAAGGGTTAATAGACGTTGACTATACGTTGTAATTTCCCTGACGCTATACAATGAACGTACCAGACCTTACTGGCATAGAGTCCTGAATGCTGTAAGCGTAAGCAACGTTGATTTTCTCCCATTACCACCATTCTGTTTGATTTATCACCAATAGAGCTCATATGGCGCATTTGGGGAAAGACGTGAACGTGATCCTTATGACGTGAATGACGTTCAGTCTCTTGATAAAGTAGTGAATGTTGATACTGGGTACAAACTTTTTAAGTGGATTAGAAAACGTTTCAATGCTGTTCTTGCTAAAAATTACCTCAAAACCGATATCGAATTTTATTGTGTTTTCTTGTTTTGACCACCCTCACCTACGTTAAGACACTGTTTCTCAGATAGTATTTAACGTTTCCACAAAGCAACCTTTGAATGTTGTGTGTGAATGCATATGCTAAAATATATATAATGGTGGTGAAATAAATATCGCAGAAAATATATGTTTTCAATAAACAAAGTCAGTGTTGCTAAACTTTTTTACATGGTATAGAATTTGATAAAACTCCCTCATTGTATTAAGCAACACGTCCTGGTAATAATTCAAAAAGAAAATGTATAGGTCAGCGATCTTATTAGCGAATTACAGCATTTTTTATCAGCTACACATGAATAAAATGACGCAAAACAGTGGTAACTGCATACAGACTTACGACTATCTTGCTCTGAATAATCGATTTTCATCTTGAGGAAACCAGTCTCGCATAATAAATAAGCTTTTACTGCCGAAAACTGGTAAATTGTAATGATGTGTTATAATATTGAAAATACGGTAGCGAAACATATTGGTACGAAACATTTAATTTCCTACAGTAATGACCGAGTGTTCCGAAAAACTGGAGCATTCCCCCTTAAAAAGTGGCCTAGTGCGTAAGGCGACTCTCTTCTGTACTATATGTCCATTGATCGAATCCCGGTGGCAGCTTTTGGCCTATTAGTCTTTCCCAACACTTATTTTTATTTCTTTTTTTACTCAAATACAGGCATACCATGCGCGGATCCAGAGGGGGGGGTCAGGGGGTCATGACCCCCCCCCTGGAATTTGGCGAAAAAAGGGTTATCAAAAAGATTACTGGTTATGTCCCAAATAAGCTGAGTCATTCGTCCCTGTGTGCCACGATAAACCGTTGTTATATTTAGTCCTTCATGGTATGACCTCTATCTGCATGCACGGATCCAGAGGGGGGAGTCAGGGGGTCCTGACCCCCCCCCCCCTAGAATATGGCGAAAAAGGGGTTAAAGATCGGTTGACCCCCCCCCCCCTCTCTGGGAAAATTCCTGGATCCGCGCTTGCATACATTTCGCAAATCTCAATCAGTTCTCTTGTATTCACTTGGAGTAGCTTTTCAAGAAATGCCTTAACCTTTAAGATCCAGGTAAATACTACTTTCTTATGTAAATACGTGTTTGCCGACCTTTTTTTTAGACAGAAGGGGGGAGGGGGGCGAGATCCCTTTCTGCGCTAATCATCATTGCAACTAGAGTAAGCAGGGTCTCTTTCTTTCGGATATAGAAGGAGCTGTGAGAGGTCAATATATTGTCAATATTAAAGCAACATGCAAGGGAAGATTATCAATAATGAAAGAAGTAACAAAAATACATTATATGTATATTAAAAATGAAATAAGACATTTATTGAAATATTACAGTGAAAGAAGAAATGGGTAGTTTTATTACAAAATTGGGTATTTCATTTTTAGGGGAAAAAAGAAAAAAAATGAATAAAAGTTTCGGTGGTAAAATGTTGTATTCGGAAAACAATCAGTCTCAGTTAAAATTGGTCAAACAATACAAATAGCATATATACATACAACATCTAAGCTACATGTTCCATGCCGAAAACTATCTATTTCACAAATGTCTTATCTTTGCCCTCAAAATTAACGGATTTTGCTCTTCATCTTTGTTGTTAAATCATCCCACTGGAGGCGGCCATGGCTGCTGTATGCATGACGTACTAAAATACATAGTACGATAGGGAACCAGACTAGTACAGCGATATTTCTTTGGAAAACGTTACCTTTATCTTAGGTTCTGTAGATAATAAGCCAAGGTTGAAATGATGTTATGCCATTTATTCATTTGACCCTCACCAAAGAGTCAGAGGCGTAATTTGAAAAGTGACAATAATTCCTAAAGTGTGTTACATTTCCTTTCCAAATTAATACAAACATAAGCATTTTGTGCGGTTTGTAATTTTGATTTATTGCATACTTATGGAAATATTTGACAAACATGCTCAAAATTAGATCTACCTCCCTTGTATATGAATATAGAGTAAAATTATTTGTAAATTACTTTCTTCTTGAAGCATAATCTTAATATCTGGCATGGTGAATCAACTTATGTTAAGTGTATTTACAAGTGTGTGTAATTTGATGATTTTCGTATGGCTAGAAAGTGCTGTTTTTTAGGGTCTGTAAACCTTAAATGACGAATTACAAGCCGACAAGTGAAATATATTTAAATAAGTTTGGCATTGGAAATGAAATTAGTTTAACTAGTACGCATTTGATGTCTTTGACAAATTTTAAATTCAGGAAGTTCATTAAAACATAGTATACCTAAGCCAATAATAAATCAAAGTGATGTCGGTACTGTAAATTGGGCATCAATTAGACATTGAGTAGAACCAGGAGGCTGTTTCATCAAAACAACACGTATTTTTTACTTACCGATGTCTAAAATATCGCTTATATTAACAATCGCATAACCTAGGTCTTGATAAATTGGCGATACGCGTGTTTTGTCCTTAACTTGTTTTAAGGCATCGGTAAGATAAAAATATTTTGATGAAACTGGCCCCAGATTTGTCCATACATTTAGACAATAATGATTGAAAATTTTGAGTTCTTTTTCAATGTACAATGTACATGTAGTTTCATCCTCAACTTAATCGTATTTAAAGAATGTCATTTCTAAAGATAATTATATGATATTTTTATGCTAGGGGTACACATGCAGGTATAGTCTGGTTTACCTACCACTAATACTGCGTTATTGGGTCAGGCACATAGTAACCATGGCGACCTCCTGTGTGATTATTTCGCTTCAAAGGTAAAGAGCAAAGTTTGTTAATTTTGAAAGCAAAGATATGACATTTATGAAGTAGCTAGTTTTCGGTATATTCTAACACTAGCAGTAACAGTTTTACACGGTCTTACTCAGTCAAAATTAACAAACTTTAATCTTTACCTTTAAAGGGGGAATGGCACTTAAAATCATGCAAATTTTCCGAGAACTTCGTACAAAATAAATATGTATTATGAAAATAGGGCCTTTAAATTACATCTATGCCAAATCTTAGCTTTCTATCTTGTGTATTGGCTAGGATGTCGACGGATTTAAAACCCCATGTTCCATTATTGTAAATATTATCCCCGGGACAACAAATCGTGGGGTTTTAAATCCGTCGACATCTAAGCCAATACACAAGACAGAAAGCTAAGATTTGGCATATACGCAATTCAAAGACCATATTTTAATAATATATATTTATTTTTTTTGTACGAAGTTCTCGGAAAATTTGCAAGATGATAAGTGTTTTTCTGCCTTTAAAGTGAAATCGCAGCACAGACGGCGGCCATTTTTAGAGTGTACCTGACGTACAAAAATATATAGTACGACAAGGAACCAAAATACTTAGAGAATACCACCCAAACACCTAGTGCGTTGACTACAGCTACGTTCGTCGCGGGTTCAAACCTTTTAAACCCTTTAACCATTTCTTCTGTGAACATTTTTTGTACTCTTTGAACATATTATATCTTACCCCTTACATAGAATGATTCAAATTTAAAGTTGTTGTGGACGATATAATTTTTACGGCGGTGATAAAAAATATAGTACATGTATGTGTGTAATATAGCATAGAAAATATTGCGACAATAGGACAATATACTGATTTGCAAAATTTCCACATTCTTTATTTGATGTTTTTCAAGCCTTTTCTATGAAGCTACATGTAGTAAAAAGACTTCATCGTTTGGAAATGGTTAATTAATGCGTAGGCAAACGTGCATAGAAGGTAAAAAAAGGTTGAACGCACACTCTCGAAGTGAATCCAAAATGCGAGATCTTTGGGAAAGGGAAAATGTTAGCCTTTACCAGATTTTACATTAAATCAACATGTTAGAGTTTTTATTCTAATCAGAATAATACCAAGTATGGACCCATTGTAGAGGCTTAACTGATCTCTGATCTGCAAACATTTCGATTAAGTAGAATACAATTGTTCATTGGTTCAAATTATTAGCTCACCTGAGCACAAAGTGCTCAAGGTGAGCTGTTGTGGTCACTCACCGTCCGTCGTCCGTCTGTCCGTCTGTCTGTCTGTCCGTCCGTCCGTCAACAATTTCTTCAAACATCTTCTTCTCCAAAACCAACTGGCCAATTTTGACCAAACTTGGCAGGAATGTTCCTTGAGTGACCCTCTTCAAAACTTGTTCGCAGATTTTTGATTCGTCAAAAAATGTGGGCGTGGCAGGGCGGGGATTTTCGGACTAAGAGAAATCCTTAGAAAATTCTTTAAAAATCAGCCATTGGGCCAATTTCAACCAAACTTGGCAGAATTGTTCCTTGAGTGACCCTTCTCAAAATTTGTTAGCAGATTTTTGATTCGTCAAAAAACGTGGCCGTGGCAGGGAGAAAGGGGCTTATCAGACTTAGAGAAATCATAAGAAAATTCTTTAAAAATCAATCATTGGGCCAATTTGAACCAAACTTGGCAGAATTGTTTCTTGAGTGACCCTTTTCAAATCTTGTTCGCAGATTTTTGATTCGTCAAAAAACGTGGCGGTGGCAGGGAGAAAGGGGCTTATCAGACTTAGAGAAATCATAAGAAAATTCTTTAAGAACCAACCATTGGGCCAATTTGAACCAGACTTTGTAGGGATGTGCCTTAAGCCATTCTTTTTAAAATTTGTTCACAAATATTTTCATTTGTAAAAAATTGTGGCCGTGGCAGGGAGAAAGGGGCTTATCAGACTTAGAGAAATCATAAGAAAATTCTTTAAAAATTAACCATTGGGCCAATTTGAAGCAGACTTTGCAGGAATGTTCTTTGAGTCTCTCTTTTCAAAATTTATTCACAAGTTTTTACATAAAATTTTGTCAAAAAATGAGGGCGTGGCAGGGAGGAAGGGGCTTTTCGGCCTTAGAGAAATCCTAAGAAAATTCTTTAAAAATCAACCAATGGGCCAATTTGAACCAATTAAAGTTTCGTCAAAAAATGACGACCATTGGGCCAATTAGAACCAAATTTGGCAGGAATGTTCCTTAGGTGACCCTTCTTAAGATTTGTTCGCGGATCTTTTATTCGTCCAAAATTGCGGGCATGGCAGGTCAGCACTTATCGGACTTGGAGAAATCATAAGAAAATTCTTTAAATATCAATCATTGGCCCAATTTTAACCAAACTTGGCAGAACTGTTCCTTTGGTGACTCTTAAAAAAATGTGATTTTTTGTTTCGTCTGAAAAAGTGGGCGTGGCAGGGCGTGACCTATCGGACTTAGAAAAATTCTAAGAATATTCTTTAAAAATCAAGCATTGGGGCAATTTCAAACAAATTTGGCAACAATGTTCCTTGAGTGACCCTTTTCAAAATTTGTTTGCAAATTTTTGATTCGTCAAAAAAGTGGGCGTGTCTTTAAACTTCTTTCAGGTGAGCGATATAGGGCCATTCTGGCCCTCTTGTCATTCTTAGAACAGTATGCGTGGTAAAAATGTTAGAATTCTAGAAAACGACAAATTTAAGACGATGATTTTACTTTGAACAACATATTTTAAAATCACAGCTTCTATATTCTATAGCCTCTAATCGTCCATCTGTTCCCAGACAAGACATTGTTATGAAGTAAATAATATGGAACATATAAAGATAACCGGCATTTTCCCCTTTGTCCCAATAATTTCTGTGCTTCATTGTACATGATATGATTTCATCTTTATCGTCATCCGTTTCGTCGTCTGCAAATATTTGAAAATAGTTCACTCTAATTAACATTTTTGTCGAATTTTGTGATTGTATCTCAAAGATAAGGATTTTTCTTATTCATTTCTTCTATGTAGATGGCGGCCATCCTGGTAAATGGCAGCCATGTTGGGTTTTTATAGACTGGGTTCCAGACTGATCATTTTTTCCTCCTTTACTTTCTTCGGTCTAAAGATCAATATCGACACGATCAAAAACGGATGCCGCAATATGTAACGGGTATTGATTTTTTATGCGCTATCTTTTTGACCAAATTGTATATTGACGACTGGACCCAGGCTAGGTTTTTATGGTGGATACCATATGTTTTGAAAATAGTGTACTTTTATTAACATTTGTGCTAAATTTGGGGATGTATCTTTAAACTAGACAGCCCTAGTGGTCTGGAAGCGCTCCACAGGCCTGATTGTTTGTCTTGTTGAATGCAATTTCAAAGTTTCAGGCTGCACAAACAAGCAAGCTGAAAATTTCAAGCAAGTAAGATCTTATGGTCAGTAAAATTCTATGAAAGTTTTTGTATCAATTGATTAATTAATACTAATGGTTGTAAAAGTGAAAATAAAGCCGAAAATGGAAATTTTGTCAATTTCAAGGGCACATATCTCATGACGTAAAGTTAAGATCAAGCTGAAAATTATACCAATGTAAGATCTTATGATCACCACCATTCTGTACAAGTTTTAACTTGATTAGTCAATATTTGTAGTTGATTGAGTGAAAATAAAGTAAAAAAAGAGCCGAAAATGGCAATTTTGTCAAATTCAAGGAAACATAACTCATGACGTAAAATTCAGATCTAGCTGAAAACTATAACAAGGTAAGATCTTAAAGTCACCAACATTCTGTACAAGTTTTGTGTTGATTGGTCAATATTTGTAGTTGCTAGAGCGAAAACAAAGTCAAAATAAAGCCGAAAATGGCAATTTTGTCAATTTTAAGGGCACATTACTCTTGATGTAAAATTCAGATCAAGCTGAAAAATATACCAAGGTAAGATCTTATAGTCACCAACATTCTGTACAAGTTTTGTGTTGATTGGTCAATATTTGTAGTTGCTAGAGCGAAAACAAAGTCAAAATAAAGCCAAAAATGGCAATTTTGTCAATTTCAAGGGCACATAACTCATAATGTAAGATTCAGATCTAGCTGAAAATTACACCCAAACAAGATCTTATAGTCACCATCATTCTGTACAAGTTTTGTCTTGATTTGTTAATATTTGTAGTTGCTGAGGTGAAAACAAAGTCAAAATAAAGCCGAAAATGGCAATTTTGTCAATTTCAAGGGCACATAACTCATGATGTAAAATTCAGATCAGGCTGAAAAGTATACCCAGGCAATATCTTATAGTCACCATCATTCTGTCAAAGTTTTGTCTTGATTGGTCGATATTTGTATTTGCTAGAGTGGAAATAAAGTCAAAACGGCCATTTTTTTAACATTCAAGGGCAGATAACTCCAGACTTTCTACTTCAATCAGAATTCTTTGAAGGAATCTGAGAGAGGGCCACCCAAGGATCATTCCTGTGAAGTTTGGTTGAAATCCATCTGGTAGTTTTTGAGAAGAAGATTTTTAAAGGAAAAGTTTACGGACGGACGCACGGACGGACGCACGGACGCACGACGGACACAGCGCCATGACAATAGCCCGCTGGCCTGTCGGCCAGTGGAGCTAAAAAGAAGGCGTTTCTAGATTCTCTTTACATATAGGGATGGCGGCCATCTTAGATTTTGGCAGCCATATTCATTTTTCATGGTGGATACCATATGTTTTGAAAAGGGTATATTCTGGGGAATATTTATGCCAAATTTGGTGCTTGTATCTCGAAACGAATTATTTTTTCTTATTTTTTACCTCTAGAGACGGCGGCCATCTTGGAAAAATGGCCGCCATGTTGGTTTTCATGATGGATACCATTTGTTTTGAAAATAGTACACTCTGAGGAACATTTGTGCCAAATTTGATGCTTGAATCATAAAGTGAAGTATTTGGCCACTTTTTGGACTTAAGCTCCCCCACTATAAATAGTAGAGTGTAGAATGCCTACAAGGTACATGCCTTCCTATAAAAAGTGAGTAGTAGATTTCTAGCAGAAAAGACAAAATGAGAACACATTAAATGTAAAAGTGTGTCATTCCTGGCATCAGAGGTTTATTGTATAAAACAACCTCCACATCCTAAACCAGTGAAGACAAGATGAAAAAAAAACGTTTAGATAATGACGCACATGTTGTTCTATGTACTACAGGTGCTTATTGTCACTGGTATTTACCGTAGCTTAGAAACATGATATAAGTGAAAAAAGTCACACAAACACGTTTCTCTCCTGATATATTTAGCATGTTTTAATAATGTGTCTTTTTACTAAAAAAGCAATTTTCTTTAAAGGGCGACGGTAACAGATGGTCTAATTGCAAAAAATGAATTTTTTTGAAAAAATATGCAAAACTTTTGTGTTGACGACCTCGGGATGGTTAATAATATGCGATTCAGACAGAGAATGAGCCGAAATTACAAGACAGATAGCTGAATTTAGGGAGAATCCAAGCCTAAATTCAACCCCATCACTGATGGGGTTAGAATTATTTTCAAATTGTTGCGCATGCGCATACAGCGCGGACCATGATTCAAACGAGATTCATACTTAAATTTCAATATGACGTCATCATGTATGTTGTGACGTCATTTAAGAAAGTCGCATGTCCTACTGTTTTGACCTACTTTCGACATCGCTTCATGAATTTGGTATCAAATTGCGAAAAAATGAGTCGTTGCTTCAATTGTTTCTCGTAATCATTTAATCGGGTCATATAAAGCTTAAAAAGTGTACATTTCGTTTGTATTTGACAATTTTTGGGTCCAAATCTGGGAAATAGTAGCTTTAACATTGATACCCAGTAGGTAGACTCAATAACCCTCCTTTTAGCATCGATTGTGTTGAACATGTTCGCATGTAACAGCAAAGGCATGTAAAAAGAAAATGGTCACACTTTTTTAAACTTGCCCAATAATAGAATAGATGTTCATTTTCATCGACCCTATACTATGTCCCATACTTGGAGAAGACAATAAATAAATAAAATTTTAAGTTGGCCATAGCGGGAAGCCTGATTTATTTATGAATGCTATAATCAATAAAAACCTCGGTCGAAAGTTAAAAAAACACGTAAAATAGATAAGCAATTATCAGCGATTTCCTCGTATCAGATTTATCATCGGATGGGTACAAATCATAAAATTGCCCTTCGTAAGTGGTTAAAATCCAGGGTAGACAACCATAATCTATTGCTAATAGACTTAGCGGACTTTTGTAAGACCAACATGCCAAGTTAACCAAAAACCTCTGTTTACCATAAGCCGTGTGTCTTTTTTCTAACATTTCACAAATGTTTTCTTATAAATTTTAGTTTGTTTTCATCCAAAAGGACATATTTTCTTATGAAAATTCTTTATTCGAGGAAATTTTGCTTAAAATTAAGCTCTTCTAGACATAAAAGGCGTTACGCATTAGAATAACTAATCTTAGCGTCAAGACATACTCCTTAAATGAAATGGAATCCCAAATTCCGAGAAATATACGTATACTCAACAAAAGTTGTAATGCATCACTTTTAAATATTGCATAACTTCCTTATTATCAATGATTTAGAATTAGCCATATGTTTATCCGACAAGTTTCTGCACACAACCATCAATTTGTTGTCAGTTTTCTCTCTTGTGTGACCGCGTCATACAAAAGGGGACCAAAAACAGTTTTTCGGTTCGTGTAACTTTTAATGTTTTTCAAACAATTTTTTTACTTGATTTTGAAAGCTGGTTGATTGTGAGATTGAAGTCTGAAAAAACACGGATTCTTATGTAACGTAAAAAGTGCTGTTAGCTGACAACGTAGCTCGCATGGACAAGCCTTTTAAAAAGCAAAAGTCAATCTTTCAAGGTGAAGGTCACGGTGTCAAATTCCTTGGTCTCAACTGAAATGTGTTTGTGGGATCTGTTTATGTATGCAATATCAAGACACAATCTCATACAGTTCATAAGACATAGACCGACAAGTGTTTGTCTACGTAATCTACGTCGCCGTTGACGCCAACACTGACAGCAATTACACTAGTAATGTAACATTACCTCCACGGGCACAAATAGACTTGTTGCAGTCTGATAAATAGAAATTTTGAAGTCAAACAATGACATTGAATGAAATTACAAGTTTCTGATTATCTTATTTATCAGACTAAGGAAAGATAATTTACTATAATTCTGAAGGTTGTTCACGGTTGCGTGTCTTGATTTGTTTTAGACATAACATAAATATTCAGAGTCTGACACCAGACTAGGGCACAAAGTACGGACTCTTAAAAGTGTAAAAGCCGTCGGTTTAGGGAAGGTAACTTTTCTGCACTGTAACTCTCTCAGCCAAAACAAAGGGTTGAAGGTTGTGTGTGAATTCCCCCATTTTAATCAAATTTCAGCCTGCAGGAATTTGAGATTAAAGGGTGCCCTTATTAAAAGTTCAATATTTTAGAACAGACTGTAGAATTTACTATGACATTTCACAAGTTTCTTATCAAATGTTAGTAGTCGGCATGAGCATACTGAACGTATTTTGTAGATTCGTTCAAAAATATTAACGAAGATCTAAGCGATGCGTTAGCAGTTTTGTCGAATATATTTGTGCTAAAATTAATCAAATTGTTGTCCACAACAGTTCGGATTTATATGCTAACTGCTATTTCTGTCTGATATTTAAATGCGTATTTTTCGCTTATAAATAACAACTTCAAAAAACTAATAGCTTGTATACGCATGGTTTTGATTACGTACAGGCACGACAGGGCCTCGTGTACTATTTTCACCATTTGATCACCACAAAACAGTATTCTGCACTAAAAACAAACGAAAATCTAGAATGACTGACCCAACTTCATTCTGTCACAAACGAGCCAAGTTCGTAACGGCATGTTGCTAAATACAACTTTTTGCAGCAGAAATGCACGGTTCAATCTGACAGTTATGGATCAGTTCTGACGTGCAGCTTAAACTTGTCCGACGTTCACTGGCACAATAGTATGTATGTCTAACGGAAATGTCAAATACAATCTGAGAATTGTATAGCTAGATCATTGCAACATTGCTCTAAAGAACAAAAATTCGAAAGCGCTTAATGCCATTTTGCAATGACACCTCTATGTATGCTAGTAATAGCATTTGGTAACGAGGGATAACATGTATGGACTTTATGTAAATCCTGCTTTACTGAATGAATATGCACAATTCATCAATAGCAGATTTGGTTCATTTACTTTAATAAAAAAATAGATTCCTAATCAAATTGAACCTACTTCGAAAACAGGGGTCAGGGTAGCAATGATCTAGATATGCTGGAGACCTGATCTCAGTAACGTTATTTTATTCTTTCTTCATATCTGAATCATTTCGTGCAAATCTTTGAAAATGTAAAAAAAAAGCATGACCATTGAATTCTATGTCCAATATCGCGCATATATTTGATGATTTTATATTTGTTGTTTGTTTGTTTGTTGCTGTTTTCACTCTATTTCTTTTTTGAGCTTTTAAACTCTGATATGAGTCATGAGTTAAAACTAGTGCACTATCAATGTGTTGATGCAACCAGTTACCCTTATCTGATTGCTGTCGGGGAGTTACAGAATTATCAATGTGTGGTGCGCACGTTTATTGATGTTTTATTACTGCATAAATAAAGATAATATCTACAAAACGTTTGAATCGTGTCTGTATTTAATTTCCTTAGGCGAAATGTCGGAAAGTTACATTACAAACCTACATAACCATAGGTTTAAATATCACGGTGGAGATTGTGCATGATGGGCTGGGTAAATCTACGGACAATTTTGTCTCGCTTCAGACATTTTGCAATAACTTTGCTATTTTAACGTCAATTTTTAAACGGTTTGTTGCATGTACCCCGCCTTAATTAGCTATTTCCTCTGTTATATGTTGTGTCTGAAACATTCCTCTACTTTTTGCAAAACAAAATGATCCCAACCAAGCAGAAAAACGACAAAAAAATCAGATCGTATTTTCTGGTCGGTTGGGATCAAATTTTGGGGGAATTTTGAGGAATTTTCACATAAGTCATACTTGTGAGGATTAAGATTAATAGGTTGGGTTACATGCTACAAACCACATGAAAATTGACGCAGAAATAAAAAAAAAGGAATAGCAAAGTAATTGACCAGAATCGAGATTATTTTTGTCCGTGGTTGTTATCTATCCCATGATGCACATTCTCCACAGTGAATATGAGGTAAAAGAAGCAACTGTTAAGAAACTGTAAAAATCAGTTAATAAGTGCAATTAAGGATCTTCCCTTGTGAAATATCAAAATTTTCCAGTGACTAACTTTTTTTAAACATATATCATTTTCAAGAGTCACTTTTGTAGATTACAAAAATGCAAAGAAAACAATATGGTAGTGCGCTTGTTTTTGCAGCACGATCAATTGAACTTTGCATGTTATTTTATTGCAAAATGTTGCAAAATACACTATAAAATTTCTGTACAATAGTTTTTAAGCTATAAGAGATATCATTGGGTTGATCAACATAATTTTTTCAACAGAGTACACTTTGAACCTTCCTTTGTTAGATAAAAAAAGAAAAACGAGATTTTGAATGTAGAAAATGTGTATTTTGTCCATATTTAGTAACACATGTAAGTCGCACATATAACAAGATAAAACAAGATGTGGATTATATTTTAAATAAAAATCTACAATATTTCTAGTGACTAACTTTTTTTCATACTTTCTAAGAATAAAGCATAAACTATCCTAAAAACTTTGGTGGAAAGAAAAATAGGGGGTAGCGAGGTACTTTTTCCAATATTTCAGTCTGAGTTATCTCCCTTGGTCATTTTTTTCTTACAAAAATGGGGAAAAAACCCATAAAAACAAATTATCTCAAAAACTATTCATTTTTTGTATAAACATATATATTACAATATTGTAGGCATTGGGATAACGAACATTTTTATATACATACCAAGGTCACGGGGTCAAAGGTCAAGGTCACAGACAGTAATTCTATTTTTAGAAAAAAAACAGAAAATGTTAATTATCTTGAAAACTATTGACTTTTTGTATAGACAAATGTATTACAAAATTGTCAGCACTAAGGTAACGAACATTTTGATATATGTATCAAGGTCATGGGGTCAAAGGTCAAGGTCACAGACAATAAATATATGCTTAGAAAACAGAAAAAAGTTCATTATCTTGAAAATTATAGAGTTTTTATATATACATATATATTACAAAATTGTAGGCACTGGGGTTACGCACAATTAGATATATGTATCAAGGTCATGTGGTCAAAGGTCAAGGTCAAGGACAATAAATCTATTTTTAGAATAAACAGAAAATGTTAATTATCTTGAAAAATGTTGACTTTATGTACATGCATATATATTACAATATTGTAGGCATTTGGATACCAAACATTTTGATATATAAATCAAGGTAATGGGGTCAGAGGTCAAGGTCACATATCAAAAAATCTATTTTTAGAACAAACAGAAAATGCCAATTATTTTGAAAACTATCGAGTTTTTGTTCGTACATGTATATTACAATATTGTAGGCATTGGGATAACAAACATTTATATATATATATATCAAGGTCATAGAATCAAAGGTCAAGGTCACAATCAATAAATCTATTTTTAGAGCAAATAGAAAATGCCAATTATCTTGAAAACTATTGAGGTTTGTTCATACAAGTACATTACAAAAATTTAGGCATTTGGATAACAAACATTTTATATATAGATCTATATCAAGGTCATCGAATTAAAGGTCAAGGTCACAGTCAATAAATCTATTTTCGAACAAATAGAAAATGACAATTATCTTGAAAACTATAAACTTTTTGTTCATACATTATATATTTCTATGTTGCAGGCATTGGGATAACAAACATTTTGATATACATACCAAGGTCATGGAGTCAAAGATCAATTTCACAGAAATAAATCTATTTTTAGAACAAACAAAAAATGTCAATTTCAAGGGCGCATAACTCATAATGTAAGATTCAGATCTAGCTGAAAATTACACACAAGCAAGATCTTATAGTCACCAACATTCTGTCCAAGTTTTGTGTTGATTGGTTAAAATTTGTAGTTGCTGAAGTGAAAACAAAGTCCAAATAAAGCCAAATATGGCAATTTAATCAATCTCAAGGGCACATAACTCATGATGTAAAATTCAGATTAGGCTGAAAAATTATACCAAGGCAAGATCTTATAGTCACCATCATTCAGACCAAGTTTTGTCTTGATTGGTCAATATTTGTAGTTGCTAGAGTGAAAATAAAGTCAAAACGGCCATTTTTGACATTCAAGGGCGAGATAACTCCAGACTTTCTACTTCAATCAGAATTCTTTGAAGGAATCTGAGAGAGGGTCACCCAAGGATCATTCCTGTGAAGTTTGGTTGAAATCCTTCAGGTAGTTTTTGAGAAGAAGATTTTTAAAGGAAAAGTTTACGGACGGACGCACACACGCACGGACGCACGCACGACGGACCCTGCGCAATGACAATAGCCCGCTGGCCTGTCGGCCAGTGGAGCTAAAAATCAACATGGATGAAGACTTTCATTTACAGACAAGCGGCCATACATCAATACTATCACATCAATCTTAAACAACCTTACTTAAAACAAGAGCTGTCCGAAGACAGCGCGCTCGACTTTCTAAGTTGCTAAGTATAAAGGGGGCATAACTCCAAATAGAGTGGTCCCAGGGTCATGGGCCCTGATAGTAAGGTAGAGGGTGTGATGGTGAATAAGTATTACAAGTTTGGGTTGAATCCCTTTGATAGTATGGAAGTTATTGATGTTTGAAAAAAACTTTAACCTTGGTTGCAACGCCAACGCCAACGCCAACGCCAACGCCGACGCCCGGGTGACAGTATAAGCTCTCATTTTCTTCGAAAAGTCGAGCTAATAAAATGACTTGTTTAACCCTTTCCCAAACAAGACCTTTTTTGAGGCCATATGAAAGAAAGATTTATGAAAACTTTGAGACAAAAGATGAAAATGCAAATTACAAGTATTTTCTCCTTTTGTCTCAATATTTTCTTAGCAATAAGTATTACATGCATTATACATTCTTTATTCATCACTATTAAACTAATTGTCTGCAGCAGCAGCATTACAATTTTACATTTTCCATTTATTATCACTAATGCCATTCCATAGCCCAGGCAGCTCAAGATTAAAATGGGGATTGACAATCCCTACTTCTGCTGGCTCAAATTAAAGAAGATTTTAGAAAACAAAAAAAATTAAGTCAATGATAACTATTGACTGCAAACATTTCCTTCTTTTCCTTTAATATTTTCTGTGTCATTACCAAACAACAAAATTTTAGACTGGTCCAAATCCAAAGATATTGCAGACGACAATTTCAAGTGAATAAAATTTTCAAATTTTTGGTCTTTTAGGGTAGAAAACACTGTGGGAAATGAAGAAATTGCTTGTCACAAGCAATTTCTTCATTTTCCACTATGTCTTCTAAAGCTATTATTTTGTAAACCTAAGAGTCAAAGAGTCATTGTATCATGGTAATGGGTTAAAGTGCTGTTTGGTTTGGATTTGCCTATAGTTTTATAATTTGGGGAAACCTAATCTTAATTTTGTTAGAGTTACTATGAATGACATGATACCCATGCATGAAAGCACTTTAAAATCTAAGCATTTCTATTCCATATCTGAATGAAGCATGAAACTATTCATTGCAATCATGAACATCTGATGAGTCATCTTGAATGTCATGTTGTCTGTGTAAGCTCTATCTTCTTTCCTTGTCTGTTTAACTGGTATTGCTGGAACAATATAAAAGGCTCAATGTGAGGCTTGGGTTAGTTCCTGTAACACCATGTTCACTTCCAAAGACAAATTCTTTGATGATAAGTTGTAAAAAGTTGACTGAGTGTTGGTTTCATGTCCCCTTGGATCAGTTGGTAGTGATGTAAATAGCTATACAGTAGACTGAGTGTTAACCCATCCCACTGATTAGACCTTTGTCTGCAAGAAGAAATACCCGCATCCCTGAAAATGTAAAAATATAGATTAAACATGTGAGAAAGATTATCCAGCTAAAACACATTCAATATAAATTCCTACAAAAATCAAATTTTGGTGTTAAAAAGTGTATAATATTTGTGAAGTGAATGACATTTATCATTAATGGTGTGGTTTTGTTTATCTTATAAACTGATAAACTGACAAGTCACATGTTACTTCAAGAGTAATTATATTTTCCAAAATTAATGTTCAACAAGCTTTGCAAGTTGTCTAGATCTATTCAAACACATATTAGCAATATGTATAAATATAAGATTATATGCCTTATAAAGTCATTGGATGCACGATAATGAAGAGAATAAAATCAATGATTTCTTCATATATAATTATAATACACAATTTTAACAAAGTTCTTTTGTATTTCATTTATATTAAAGTAATTTAAATATTCACTGATATTTCATTTACTTATGTTGATGACATTCTAAGTAGATGTTTACACAAATAATTCAATCATTGAATGATTATTCAGTTTCATACCAAGAATAATATCCATGCAGGCCTTTACATGACACCAATTCACCAGACACCAATACACCATTGACAACCATGCTACATTTTCCTGGTTTCTTGAAGGAAAGACAACTCATCTGAAACAAGTTGATACAAGTTTATAAATGAAAAAAAAAACTCAGAAAGAAATAGGTCATCATTTCTTGTGAATAAAAGGACAACTACAATTTAAGCCTTATACTGATGTTCTGCAAGCACTCTGGTTGTCCAAAGAACATATTTTTATATGCACATACAGGTAACAACCATAAAACAATTAATACATGTACATGTATTAACTAACTAGCCCGCATTTTTTTGAAAAATGTCAGTCAACATCACAAGGGTTAAATAACTATTCAGGGTTTAATTTTATCAAGTGAATGGTGACGTAATTTCAGACAAAAAATAGTATTTGGTCTGTATTATTCTAAAATCCTGCAACTGCAGCTTGATTAGAGCTGTCAGTTCTAAATTGGATTTTCAGTAAATTTTCAGTGTAAAATAAGGAAAATTTGGCATTTTTGTCCAAAATGAGGTGGCTAAGCCCCCCCCCCCTCCCCCCCCCTAGCCCCCCTTTTCCTTCGGGCCTGCTTAATAGAGGTGAAAACTGAGTATGGACATCAGACTCATACTGATAAACAGTTCACATTGTCACTATATTTCTTTGATGGCAAACAAAATATTACTACAAGTGCCATTGCACATTCCGTTTACAATTTAAAGCTTTTCTGTGTGAACTACTGAATATAAATTACAACAAACTTACCTGTTAAATTATTGAGGAAAAAACACACACAACAAAATCCAAACAGGGTGATGGTTTGTACTGAACAGACATTGTTATACCTGAAACATAAAAAAATACTTTGAATCAGATGCTGTCAGTGTCATGTAAGCAGGGATGTCATTATTAACCGATTGCCAATCAAAACCATCATTTAAAAATCACCAAAAAATGGTTTGTTTTTTTCTGGAGCTACAAAGTTTACATCAGGTACGCAGCCAAAAAAAACCCAGCCTGATCTGCTGTTTTCCAAATTAAATGTTGCTTCAAAACATAATGACATCCCTGCATGTAAGACAGAAAATCCATCATTTAACTAGAACTGTCGCAAAGCGGACAAATACCCCCCACTAGCGCGTTGTCACTGAAAAAGTGCTAAAGTTCAAAGTGGCATAACTCTGAAACTGCTGCCTGGATCAAGATGAAAATTGCAGGTGCACAACTTCATATGATAGGAAACAACCTGCTAAAATTTCAGCAAAATCGGTCAAAAACTGTGGGAGGAGAAGAGGACACAAAATTATGTCCACGGACGGACGGACAGACGGACGGACAGACGGACGGACAGACGGACGGACGGACGGACAACCTGAATCCAGTATACCCCCCCATAACTTTGTTGTGGGGGGTATAACAATGACATATTTAATCCTTTCCCAAACGACAAAATTTTCTAAAGGGTGGTCCAATTGACCAAATTCCAATCGACAGGTCGCTCCGCCCAACATAGAATTTAAGACAAACAAATTGAAAAAATGGGGGATGTGATCGTTAATAGGGAACGATTTTATCCAGATAATCGTGACGTAAATTCGGACAAACAAAATCGTATTTCGTAGGTGTTGTTATAAAATCTCGTAACTACGGCTTGATTTAAGCCGTAGTTACGAGATTTTACAACAACGCCGATGGTTTATCAAAACATATTGGTAAACCTAGTCTATTGTTAGCACAAAATTCTTTGCCATTGGCATGTCGATTGTTTTGATTGTCAGTCGATAAATCGATACAACAACACGTGCAACAAAGAACAATTGGGGCATGACATTTTTTCTGATCGTCCATTGGCTAATCGATGTTTTTGATTGACAGTCGGCGTTTGGTCAATTCAAAGCTGTTGCAGACGACAAAATCGATGTTAATAAAGATCGGAATTGTGTATAATATAATCAAGAAAATGATAATCAGAATATTCTTCTTTTGCCTCAATGTTTTGTCATGTTTCGTTTTTAGCTCACCTGAGCACGAAGTGCTCATGGGGAGCTATTGTGGTCACTCACCGTCCGTCGTCCGTCCGTCCGTCCGTCCGTCTGTCCGTCTGTCCGTTCACATTTCTTTAAACATCTTCTCCTCCTTAACCATTTGGTCAATTTTTACCAAACTTGGCAGGAATGTTCCTTGGGTAACCCTTTTTAAAACTTGTTCGCGGATTTTTGATTCGTCAAAAAATGTGGGCGTGGCAGGGCATGGCTTATCAGACTTAGAGAAATCCTAAGAAAATTCTTTAAAAGTCAACCATTGAGCCAATTTAAACCTAACTTGGCAGAAATGTTCCTTGGGTGACCCTTTTCAAAAATTGTTTGCAAATTTTTGATTTGTCAAAAAAAGTGGGCGTGGCAGGGCGTGGCTTATCTGACTTAGAGAAATCCTAAGAAAATTCTTTAAAAATCAACCATTGGCCCAATTTGAACCAAACTTGGCAGAAATGTTCCTTGGGTGACACTCTTCAAAATTTGGTTGTGAATATTTGATTTGTCAGGAAAAGTTGGCGTGGCAGGGTGTGGCTTATCGGACTAAGAGAAATCCTAAGAAAATTCTTTAAAAATCAACCATTGGCCCAATTTGAACCAAACTTGGCAGAAATGTTCCTTGGGTGACACTCTTCAAAATTTGTTGGTGAATTTTTTATTTGTCAGGAAAAGTGGGCATGGCAGGGCGTGGCTTATCGGACTTAGAAAAATGCTAAGAAAATTCTTTAAAAATCAACTATTGGTCCAATTTGAACCAAACTTGGCAGAAACGTTTCTTGGGTGACACTCTTCCAAATTTGTTGGTGAATTATTGATTTGTCAGGAAAAGTGGGCGTGGCAGGGCGTGACTTATTGGACTAAGAGAAATTCTAAGAAAATTCCTTAAAAATCAACCGTTGGCCCAATTTGAACCAAACGTGGCAGGAATGTTCCTTGGGTGACTCTTTTCAAAATTTGATTGCGAATTTTTGATTCATCAAAAAATGTGGGCGTGGCAGGGCGTGGCTTATCGGACTAAGAGAAATCCTAAGAAAATTCTTTAAAAATCAACCATTGGGCCAATTTAAAACTAACTTGGCAGAAATGTTCCTTGGGTGACCCTTTTCAAAACTTTTTCGCAAATTTTTGATTCGTCAAAAAATGTGGGCGTGGCAGGGTGTGGCTTATCGGACTAAGAGAAATCCTAAGAAAATTCTTTAAAAATCAACCATTGGGCCAATTTGAACCAAACTTGGCAGTAATGTTCCCTGGGTGACTCTTTTCAAAACTTGTTCGCAAATATTTGATTCGTCAGAAAAAGTGGGCGTGGCAGCACATGGCTTCTCTGACTTAAGAGAAATCCTAAGAAAATTCTTTAAAAATCAACCGTTGGCCCAATTTGAACCAAACGTAACAGAATTATTCTTTGGGTGACTCTTTTTAAAATTTGCGGATTTTGATTCGTCAGATAAAGCGGGCGTGGCAGGGCGTGGCTTATCGAAGTTAGAGACACCCTAAGAAAATTCTTTAAAAAACACATTGGGCCAATTTGAACGAAACTTAGCAAGAATTTTCCTTGAGTGACTCTTAAAAATGTGTACACAAATTTTCTTTGTCGTATAAAAATGTGGGTGTGGAAGGGCAGTGTTATCAGACTTAGAGAAATCATACAAAAACTTTTTAAAATGAAGCATTGGGCCAATTTGAACCAAACTTGGCAACAATGTTCCTTGAGTGACCCTTTTCAAAATTTGTTCACAAATTTTTGATTTGTAAAAAAAAAGTGGGCATGTCACAAACTTCTTTCAGGTGAGCGATATAGGGCCATTCTGGCCCTCTTGTTTTTAGAACCATCAAAACTATGTGTTGTTTGGGAAAGAGTTAATGCCTGTTTACAATCAAAATGTTATGATTAACAAATCATAATCCAAGTTAAACCAGAAAGGAAGACGAACCCTGAAGAAATTCACTGAACAATTTTGTAATTCGAGGTCGATCGCCAAACAGACAATGTTGTCTTTCCTTGTATGGATTTAAAAACGCATGGATTTACGAGACAGAGCACGTTTTTGTCACATTTGCTTTTATCAACTTCAATCAGACATTTGTGCTTGGATAATAACTTTCGATAGTTACGGAAAATGAGAAAAAGACACGAAATTAAATGCACTGGTATGGTCCCTATCGGTAAATATCCGGATTCTAGACACTTCCGGTAATATAGCTTGCATCCAAAATTGCATGATTAAGTAGAAAAAACAGTAAAATAAAAAGTACTTACTCGCTCAGAACCGAGTGGACACTCCAATAAAACTGCACATCTAGGTATTTGATCTCAAAAATCCTTAAGATAGGAAGAATTCGTGATTTAGATCGCATGTTCGAGCTCATGTTTTTTGCCGGATATAGGAATATTTCCGGTCGAGGCCAATCGATTTAAGGTGTCCCACTGTTAAATTTATGATAATTTCACGATTTAAGGTAATCGAAAGGTATCCTAATATATTCTTTAAGTGAACTATAGTCACGAAAGTGCATGACAAGCGCAGGTGGCAGGCTTTTCGAGTGAGGCGATTATGGGGATTGAGGCGATGCTCATAATTTGACTTCAATGTCGTGAAACTTCTAGATTTTCGTAATCAAGAATATTGACTGTTTATGTTTGAGAGAATACTTTATATCGGTAATTTATATCAGAATTATAAACAGAACTGATTTCTTTTTCATTTTATCTTTTTTATATGTAGAAGTTTTACGGCACTACTTCGCGCTTTTTTACGGTAAAAATCGTCAGAAAGGAAGATCCTTAACTAAACTAAACACACGACAAAAAGTCTTGATGTGAATGTTGAAAATCATTTGCTCAGATCTTTCTCCAATATGAGATGCCAATAGCATTAGTTCGAAATCCTGGTTAGGTAAAATGTGAAAGCCCGCAAAATACTACTTATGATAATGCTGACGTCGTCAGCATAAAACACGTATACATTTGAGAAAAATGTTTCCAATGGTGCTTCTTTTTTCGCGCTTCGTGTCCATTGTAAGAATAATACTTTATATATATGTTTTGACATAAGCTAGGGTAATTAAATTAATCATCAGTTGGCAAATTGTTATAAAGATCAAGATTGAAAAGTGCATACAGGCAGTTTAAAAAAAACCTATGTCACTGAACATAAGTATTATCCAACAAGTTTCCGAGTATGTTGAACCCACCAATGGTTTGTTACCGTAAACCTTGATGGACTAGCAGCTGGAGACTTGGTAAGGGTGTTGTGGTATAGTACTGGTATGAGAAACAACAGGAATCCGTGGTTAGGTGCTCCAGCCGCAATGATATGACCATATAGCAGTTAAAACTACGTAAAGCCCCCAATAAAACCAAAATTCGACTATATTTGTCAACATTAATTTGTTGAAGTATGTTGGAGTCATCAAGACCGGGGACCGAGGAGATCTCGCATGCAAAGTCAACACGTCACTGATCACATGACCTTGAGAAGTCTGGAACGTGCTCACGATTATACAAAACACGCGATCAACAGCTTGAACTTTTCACCCTTCTATGATAACCATGTAATTCGGACATGACAGATAGACGGGTGACTTCCAAAGTGTCGTAAGTACAGCTATAAAAATCTGCAGTTACAACATGTTTGTTTACAACATACAGATACCCATGTACCATGTCCGTTACAAACAATTTATGTCTTGGTTGATCAATTAACTCTTTACCAAACAAAACTACAATAATATGGTAATATTGTTATAGAATGCCTCTGTTTCAATACTTTTGTGCTATAATAATGAATGCAAAAATATATCCAACAACATTCATATTGGAGTCTTCGTCAGCATCTAAACGGAAACAGTTTAATTTTTTACCGTTTGGGAAAGGACTTATAAAATGCGTAATCGTATATCACTGGATATTCCTGGATAAACATAAAAATAATGTTTTCTGATAATACACCAAGGTATATAAATACAATGACCTGCATAGCCTTAATTCGTTCAGAATTTACATCGAAAAACTATCAGGAAATATCGTATTAAACAGCGACAAAAGGTGTGAATAATGAGAAGAGATCTTGCCTATAAATGATCAATGTCCGATATACTAGCTTTCAAAAACCAAATATTGAAATGTTTATTTTTGGACAAAAAGTTCGGAGTTTAGCATGATTCACCCATCAGTCTAAAAAGGTGCATTCGACTAGATAGGGAAATCTGTTTACCATTTCAAAGACTGCTGAATTGCATGGGTTTATGTTGTGTGTAAGGATCAGTGTAAGTTCACGGTGGGTAACGCACGTGACTTTTTAGAAGCGTTCACACCGATAAGTAGTCCGCTTCAAGGATGATTTGTCTAATTTTTCAGCTTATATACTACGGATTTTAACGAGATAAAGTGCACCGTACGCGAATTTGAGAATGTCATTCCCAAGTATAACTCACTCTGCACCGAATGCCATGGTTTCTTCAAACATTCAAGCGAAAGGATTAATTTTGAATGTTTGAAGAAACTATTTGATTCCGTGAATATTGAGTTAGCACTGGGAATAACTCTCTCAAATGCACGTACGGTGCACTTAATATCGTCAAAATACGTAGTGTATAAGCTGAAAATTAGACAAAACATCCTTGAAGCGGACGATTTTTCGGTGTTGAACGCTACCCAAAAGTCACCTGGGTTACCCCTCCCCTTCCCCCTGAAGCTGTAGATTTATAAATCTTTGATCTAATTTATCTTAAAAGTAATATTTTTAGCTCACCTGAGCACCTGGTGCTCGAGCTGAGGTATTGTGATCGGTATGTTGTCCGGCGTTCGTCTGTCTGTCCGTCTGTCTGTCCGTCCGTCAACTTTTTACAAAAAAAATCTTCTCCTCTAAAGTACTAAAGTTCAACCAAATTTCATACATATAATTCTTAGGTCATCATTTTTCGAAATACTTCAAAGAATTGGAATCGGGGGCCAGAATGGGGTCAAAAAATAGGTCACTATGTCAAATTAATATTCTTTTCCTCTAGGGGTCACATTTCTTGCTAAATTAATGTGAAAGTTTATCAGAATCTTTGTCTGGATGATATCTAAGTCATGTTAAAAAATAGGTCATTCCAGGTCAAGAATTAGGTCAATAGGTCAAATATTGTAAAATCCTTCCTTTTACTCTGGATGTGCCAATTCTAACCTAAACTTTGTCGAAATTGTCCCGGATGTTTATCTTTATGATATCTAGGTCATGTTAAGAAGTGGGTCATGCAAAGTCATTAACTAGGTCAGGACGTCAAATCTTATGAATTCTTCTTTTCGATCTGGAAGTTCCAATTTTGGTCCAAATTTTGTCAAAATTGTCTTTATTGTTTATCTTTATGATATTTTGGTCATGATCGAAAGTGGGTCACTCAAGGTCAAAAGCTAGGTCACAAGATCAAATATTACAGAATCCTTCCTTTTGCTCTGGAGATGCCAAATTTGACCCAAACAGTGTCAAAACTGTCCTAGATACGTATCTGGATATCTAGGTTATATACAAAAAAGTGGGTCATGCAAGGTCAAAAACTAGGTCACTGGGTAATATCTTGATTTTGCTATAAAAACGAAATATTTCTTGAATATTTGTAAATATTTTTCAGAATGTTTTTCTTGGGGATAGCTATGTAGCAACCAGTTATGTAATAAATCGAGAAATGTAATAATTATTACAAAACTCGTTAAGATGATAAATCTCGTATTACATTTCACGTCGAAACCAGAAATGTAATAAAATCGAAAAATGTAACAAACTTGTTTTTATGTATTTTTTCTCTTTCACAAAGAGTCTTCTATTGATTCTAAGTGCAAAAATGTTGCAATTGGGTATTTTGTTACATTTCTCGATTTTATTACATTTCTCGTTGAAAGATAGCAAGGAGTTTTGCAACACACAAAAAATGTAATACATTATATAATGAATATTTAATCATTATCCCACTTTTTTTACTTCTTATTTTTACAGATGTTTCATTTCTATACATGGGGCACAAGTGTCATATGGTCATAAATTGACATCTTACTACAACTTAACTAATCGTACTAATGCCAAATATTGTAACGAATGTTAGATTTTACCGTTCGAGCAAAAATGGCAATATGATTCGATATACTGAGTAACTTTCTGAAATGTCGTTGTTGGTAGTTTTGTTACATTTCTAAATTTTATTACATTTCTCGTTGATTGCTCGTAACCAGTTTTGTAACAAAATCGAGAAATGTAATAAACTTTTCTATGTTTGCTTTTTGACGAAAGTATCTTATACTGCAAATAAAGGTTCAGTTGAGAGACACTGAAAACTGACATTTTTGATGTAGCTAACAACGGATTTTTTTTTTTAAAAAAAAATCTGGTCAAATTTGGAAGCGCTTAACTAACATCACGTAAGTAACGTTATGTACAGTGTCGACAGTCTGTCTAATTTCAGCATTGGAATATCAGATTAAAGGGACATTTCATTCCAATTTCATTTTTTTAAAGTATGTCTTGATGCCAAGATTGGTTATTCTAATGAATATAAATACTATTGGTTTTTTGAAGTTGTTGCCAATAAGCGAGAAACACGCATTTAAAGTTGAGACATAATCGATAAATTGCATATAAATCCGAACTGTTGTCCACAACAATTTGTTCAATTTTAACACAAAAATATAAATTTCTCGTAAACGGCGTAATATTTTGGCTCAAAATTTTCAGAATTTTCATAAGGATTTATGCTCTTTCAGATAAAAATAAAAGTAAAACTTATGACAAAAAATTCTGAAATGTCACTTTAAGGTTGAATTTTATACATTAAAGGGGGAATAACACTTAACATCTTACAAATTTTCAGAGAACTTCGTGCAAAAAATAAATATATATTATGAAAATATGGCCTTTAAATTGCATCTATGCCAAATCTTAGCTTTCTATCTTGTGTATTGGCTAGGATGTTGACGGATTTAAAACCCCATATGTTTTATTATTATAATTTTTATCCCCCCGACAAAAAATCATGGGGTTTTAAATCCGTCGACATCTAAGCCAATACACAAGGTAGAAAGCTAAGATTTGGCATATATGCAATTTAAAGACCATATTTTAATAATATATATTTATTTTTTTTTGTACGAAGTTCTCGGAAAATTTGCAAGATGTTAAGTGTTATTCCCCCTTTAAAGCAAAATTTCATAGTTTGTTAGTTATGTTACATTTCTCGACTTTATTACATTTCTGGTTGCTTCGTGAAATGTAATACGAGTTTTGTGATCGCAACGAGTTTTGTAATAATTATTACATTTCTCGTTTTTATTACAAAACTGTTTGCTACATAGCTGTGTCATGTGGAATGTTGGTCATGTAAGGTCAACGACTAGGTCACTGGGTCAAATCTTGTTTTTGCTCTAAGATCCATAGCAATAAATCAATGATTGTGAAAATTATTCATTCCATCTTGATGATATGTAAGTCATGTAAAAAGTTCAAGGGTTTACTATCATTTGTTTGAAAGAAATTGCGGGAGGAAATTATTCACAGCACGTTGGTCCATAAGTGACTTATGATTTACTTCCATTTGCTCTGGATGTCCAATGTTGACTCTTATCATTTATCAAATTGTTTTGAATGTTTATCTTCATTCATCTGAGAATCCAAAAAGCACTGGAAGTTTGCATGTTGTTTCTCTCAAAGTCCTCTCAGGTGAGCGATGCAGGGCCATCTTGATCCTCTTGTTTTACGTCTGATGAAAATCGTGCGTACCAAATTAGGTTTAGTAGCCTGTCATCACCAAAATGTGAAACAATCATATTTGTATTTGTAGACCAGAGGTCGATTCACTCGAGAACATTACAGGATACGAATCGGTTCTTATTAGCTCACCCGAGCAAGAAGTGCTCAAGGTGAGCTATTGTGGTCACTCAATGTCCGTCGTCCGTCCGTCTGTCTGTCCGTCTGTCAACAATTTGGTGTTATCACTGTAGCATCCACAAAAGTTGGCCAATCTTGATCAAACTTAGTCAAAGCAAGTATGTGCATAAGTTCTCGGATGACTTCGATTGTGGGCCTGATCGGACCAGAATGTGCTGAGTTATCTGCCCTTGAACGTCAAAAATGCTTTTATTAACTTTGTTTACACTCTAGCATCTACAATTATTGATTAATCAAGACAAAACTAGGATATAATGATGGAGACTATAAGATCTCGAAAGAGTTCGATTTTCAGTCTTATCTGACCAGAAAGACGAGTGCCCTTGGATTTTAGAAAGTTGCCGTTTTCGGCTGTTTTCGATGTTGTTTACACTTTAGAATCTACAATTATTAATCAAGCAAGACAAAACTTGGACACATTGTTGGGGACCATAAGATCTCAAATGAGTTTGTTTTTTGGTCTGATTGTCCTTGAATTTGACAAAATTGCCGTTTTTGACTGTTTTCAACCTTGTTGACACTCTAGAATCTACAATTATTAACTAATCAAGACAAAACTTGGACACATTGTTTGGGACCATAAGATCTCAAATGAGTTTGTTTTTTGGTCTGATTGTCCTTGAATTTGACAAAATTGCCGTTTTTGACTGTTTTCAACCTTGTTGACACTCTAGAATCTACAATTATTAACTAATCAAGACAAAACATGGACACAATGTTTGAGATTATAAAATCTCGAATTGTTTCGATTTTCAGTCTGATCTGACTAGAAAGACGAGAGTTATGTGCCCTTGAATTTGACAAAATTAACGTTTTCGGCTGTTTTTGACCTTGTTTACCCTCTAGAATCTACATTTTTGATCAAGCAAGACAAAACTTAGACACGATGTTGGAGACCATAAAATTTCGAATGAGGTTGATTTTCAGTCTGATCTGTCTAGAAAGTCGAGAGTAATGTGCCCTTGAATTTGACAAAGTTTCTGTTTTTGACTGTTTTCGACCTTGTTTACACTCTAGAATCTACAATTATTGACCAATCAAGACATAACTTGGACACAATGTAGGAGTCCATTAGATCTCAAATGAGTTTGATTTTTTTGTCTGATTGAACCAGAAAGTCTAGAGTTATGTGTCCTTGAATTTGACAAAATTGTCGTTTTTACTGTTTTCGGCCCTGCTTACACTCTAGAATCTACAATTATTGATCAACCAATACAAAACTTGGACACTATGCTGCTGATAATAAGACCTTGCATGAGCTGAATTTTACTGCAATAAATGAAAAAGTGGTCAGTCATGCATGTGCCTTTGAATCTGACAAAATTGCTGTTTCGACTCTAAAAACCACAATTAATGAACAACCAAGACGAAATTTGGATAATGATGTTAATAACGATAAGATCTTGGATAAATGAATTTCAGAATAATCAGAATAGAATTTGCTCAGTTATCTGCCTTTCAAATTTTACTCTAAAAACCTCAAATAGTGACTAATCAAGACAAAACTTGACACAATGTTATTGACCATAAGTTTGTTATCAGTCTTAAATATCTATTGAATTGAACAAAACTGTGGCTCATATCATTTTGTTTCAGGTGAGCGATATAGGACCATCATGGTCCTCTTGTTTATGTTTGTCTTTCCCGAACCAAACCTTATATTGCCACTAACTGTAGCCTAGTCATGTATGGTCAGGTAATCGTTCGTTAGAATGAGTCGAAATTGATAAAAAGGATTCCAGTTACGTTCTCGAGCCTTCTTCCCAACCTCGGCTGATTCCTTATTACGAGAGTCGCCATATTGAACACAACCGTTAACGCGCGTAAATGACGTCATACATTTAAAAACAATTCACTCAAGTGAAATACGCTGCTCAACATCCGCATTAATATTTCGTTTAATTTTAGAAAACATTTTGAGGACGAAATCAACATTAACAAGATGTGTTTGTGAAGCATCAATGCCCCCGAAATGGCTTAAGTTTGCACGTTAGGGTTGATAACGGTTAATGAATGACCTCGAGGAAGGTAATATTGCAAGGGATAGATAGATTTCATAGCAAGGTTGCATACCAAATTTGAGCTTTGTATGTTTTGGAGAAAAGGCCAATGTTTTCAGACAGACGGACGGACACGGACCGACAGACTGATAAACAGACAGACAGCAGACAGACACGAGTACAACAATATGCCACCGATCTTTCGATGTGGGACATAAAAATGTCGTCTTTCTAATAATTTTTGAACGCAACCATAAACAGTTCTGTGGTCTACTTACGGTGTTCTGCTTGTGGAACAATACTTATTTAATTGGGATGCTGCTGGAGTTTTGTCACTGGATGGTGTAGAAGGACATGGAGTAACGAACAGTTCCATTACTACATTTTGGCTCACTTTGATTGGCGATAGTTCGAGCTATAATTTGGCTGTTCCGTCTTATTCAACACCGGTCTGTGTCAGCAAATCAATTTCTTTGTTTGTCTCAATACTGATTGTTAGTTCCACTGGCCGAAGGCCAGCGAGCCATTGTCATGGCAGTCATGCGTGCGTACGTCCGTACGTGCGTCTGTCCGTTAACTTTTTCATTAAAATCTTCTCCTGAAACCAATGGGCAAATTGTTGGCCCATTGTTTAAAGTGTTCTTATTCTTTTGATTGGTATATAAATCTGGGCGTGGATGGGTGGGGCTTATCAGACTTACTGAAATCACAAAACAATTCATTTAAAATCAACTTTTGGACCAACTCGTGCCAAACTTGACAGAAAAATTCTTTTTTGTGGCCTTTTTCAAGATTTGGCAATGTGAGGCTTACAAGTAATCATGAGATAATTCTTTGACTTTAGTCAATGGAGCGATTCAAGCCTTCTTGGGCCTCTTGTTTTTGGTGTTTTCATTTCAAAATGGATCGATTTCTTGACCACAAGAGTTCGTCGTATTTTGGGTTGGAAACATGGGTTATCTCAAACGCGCGAATGTATTGACTGCAAGGGGGTTTCTTAAAGGGAAATAATTGATGGGGGAATACTCAACGATTTTTTACTGTGTAAAAATGTTTTGGGGCTAATTTCATTTCTGACGTGATCGAAAGGATAAAATTTTGGTCAATCAATTTGGCGCAGCACCAACATTTCGTCCTGTACAAAATGGATGCTGAGAGTCCGTAAAATACCTGAGGTGTAACGAATGGTTCGCGAGGAAAGGGGGTTCGATCCATTGGCGATATGATTATTATATAATCGGCAAAACTGCTAACGCATCACTTTTTAAAATTGCATAATTTCTTTATCAACAAGGATTTAGATTGGAATTTGGCGTATGTTTATCGTACAAGTTTCTGCACACATTCATAAAAGTATTTTAAGTTTTTTTTCCTCTTATGTGACCGCGTTATACAAAAAGGTGTCCAGAACAGTTTTTCGGCTCGTGTAATTTGCGATATCTTTTTTAATCATTTTTGTTTTAATTGACTTTGAAAGCTAGTTAATTGTGTAATTGAAGTCTGAAAAAACTGAATCCTTATCTTACGTAAAAACGGCTGTTTACGGCCAACGTAGCTAGCATGGACGCACCTTTTCAAAAGAAAAAAGTCTATCTTTCAAGGTCAAATATCATGGTCTCAAATGAAAGGTATTGGTGGAATATGTCTATGTGTGAAATATCATGACTACATCTCATACAGTTCATAAGATATAGACCGATAAGTTTTTGTCTACGTAATGGACGTCGCAGTCGACGCCAATGCTGACACCAACGACACTAATTATGTAACATTATGTAACATTACCTCCACAGGCCTAAAATACAATCTCTCAAAAGTTTAAAAGCCGTCGATTTGTTAAGGAAAGGTAATTTTTCTACACAGGAACTCTTTCATCCAATACAAAAGGCTTGAAGGTTATGTGTGCAATTCACATTTTAACAAAATTTCAGCTTCTTGGAATTTTAGAATAAATGTTTTCTTATTGGAAGTTCAATATTTCAAAACAAGCTGTAGCATTCACTATTTGCACATGATAGTAGTCGGCATGTGTAAATTCTGAACTAATTATGTTGATTCGTTCAAAATATATTTACAAAGACCTGATTGATGCGTTAGCAGTTTTGCCGAGTATACATGTATGTGACCCGTCGCGCTAAAAGGGACCTTATCAAAAGTCCAAAAATCCATTATTTTTTTTGCAAACTTGTCAGACTCGGCACAGGTCAACCAGATACTGCATGCAAAAAATGAACACATAGTAAGATAGGGAAAACAATAAAGATTCAGAAAATTACATAAACGTGAAAAGTATCTTCCCTAGTCTGGATGCGCAGACTGCGCAGCCTGACTAGGGTCGATATTTTTCACACTTTCTATAAGGTCCCTTTTAGCGTGATGGGTCACATAATATTATATGCTATTTAGAAATATCAGTGTTCTACGCCCCTTTGCTCATGTCAGTTATAAATGTTCAACGAACGAAACAGTTTATTTATGAGGCAGGTACGTTTCTAAAGTAATCCACTGTTAGACCTACTATGGAAAACAAGTTGAGACCAGAGAAATAAACTGCAATTTTCACCGTCAATTATCAGCAAAGGAGAATAGAACAAAATCTTGAATTATAACCCACAATAAATGATTTACCTGGCACTAGCTAGTATTAAGATGAATATTGAGATAGCGTGAGAATCTCAGCTTTTTGATAGTCTTATTATCGGGTTTTACACGAGTCTATATCCTACTATCTACTGCGTTTTTGTGTGCTTTATCGCCACTGATCTTTGTGCTATTTTTGTAATATGCAATAAAGAAGATTACATAAAGCCAGAAAAAAGTCATTTATAGTCGTTTTTCTCTGATTTAACATATGGTGTCAAGGTATTTCGTTATTTGTTACAACACATTGTAAAAAGCAACATTTTGCACGGGATATCAGCATAGTTATGCCCCCTTACTAAGACAAGGGCCGTCAGAGACGGATTATGCTCCCCGAATAGGGTATTGTCACAAAAACGTATGCCATGAATGGAAAAAGGTTAATTTGTAGCCGAGACATGACTGTTTTATATAAAACTAACAAAGTTTAAGCCCCCCTTTTTCATGACATGATATTTTATATGCAAATTTCAAATAATTTATGGTCTAGAACATTTGACTTGCTACTCAAATATGAAATTTCATCTAGTTCTGACCACTAGACATGGATAAATTAGAGAAAAACAGTATTTTACCCTAAGCCCCCTTTTCCGTGACGCGACCTCAAATAAAAAAAAACGAGAAAGACGCATCAGCACTATATCATAGAGAGTTTACAGGGTAAGTTTCATTTGATTTTGTTTAAGGGTTATGGAGAAATCGCTCCGGACGGACGGACCGACGGATTGACGGACAGACCGAACGGACGGACGGACATACAAAGCGGCCACCATATTTCCTCGTATAACTCGAAATGTATGCAAGTCAGACATGAATCAGTGCACAAGAATTGTAACTCTGTCCATCATTTTAGCTTAACTGAGCACGAAGTGCTCGAGATGAGGTAATGTGATCGATCTGTTGTTCGGCGTCCGTCTGTCTGTCCGTAGATATGATCCTTAAGTCATCCACTATAAAATCACCCGCGACTCAATATTTCGGCGAATTGCCTTTTTAGCTCACCTGAGCACGAAGTGCTCGAGGTGAGTTATTGTGGTCACTTTTTGTCCGGCGTCCGTCCGTCTGTCCGTCTGTCTGTCCGTCCGTCAACAATTGGGGTGTTTACACTCTAGCATCCACAAAAGTCAGGCAATCTTGATCAAACTTGACCAATACAAGTAGGATCATAAGTTCTTGGACAAAATAAAGTATGGGCCTGATCGGACCTGAATGTGCTGAGTTATCTGCCCTTGAATAACAAAAAATGCTGATTTTAACTTTGTTTACACTCTAGCATCTACAATTTTTGATCAATCAAGACAAAACTTGCACAATGTTAGAGACCGTAAGACCTCGGATGAGTTCGATTTTCAGTCTGATCTGATCAGAAAGACGAGAGTTATGTGCCCTTGAATTTGACAAAATTGCCATTTTCGACTGGTTTCGACCTTGTAAACACTCTAGAATCTACAATTATTAATCAATCATGACAAAACTTGGACACAATTTTTGGGACCATTATATATCTCCGTTGAGTCTGATCTGATCAGAAAGTCGAGAGTAATGTGGCCTTGAATTTCATAAAATGCCGTTTTCGGCTGTTTTCGACCTTGTTTATACTTTAGAATCTACAACTATTTATCTATCAAGACAAAACTTGGACACAATGTTTGGCACCATAAGATCTCGGATGAGTTTTATTTTCACAACGTAATTGACCATACGTTCGATTTCAGTCTTAAAGTCAAAAATATTATATTAATTGAATTGAACAAAAGTGTTGCTCATATCATTTTGTGAGCCATATAGGACCATCATGGTCCTCTTGTTCAAGATAAATGGATACACTTTCGTTTACTACATAATTATTTTTTTCTGCTAGCAGCCATATTGTTAGTTAGACTAAACAATATTACTGCTAGCAGTAGAAAATAATTATGTAGTAAACGAAAGTGAATCCATTTATCTTGAACAAGCAAATTCGTTGAATTGATATCCCCTGCCGAACATATTTTCATTGTCAATGGAGTAGCGCGGAAACGAATATCACTCTGTGTGTATATGGCTTCAACAGAACGAATATCACTCTGTATATATACTCAGTTCCAAAAGAAAGTGTGCAATTTCGCGTTTTGCTTTTACCACAATTTTCATAAAATTTATGTCAATTTAGGGAGTAAAAGTGATATCATACTTAAGATTAGACCTTAAAGAAAATTGGCATCAAAACAGATGTCGATAGAATTGCCCATACTGCATACACGCAGTCAGATCATTATGGTGTTGATGGTGTTGAGATTTGCACTCCTTGCATCTTCTTATGTGGAAAGAGTTACACGCTTATATGCCGTTGTAGGGCTTGACAAGGTCCTCCAAGCAATTTCCACTCTAAAGTTTGAGCCTTCCCGTAGACATTACGTGTACGTCAACGTTAGTAATCGCTACGTTAGAAGTCCAGTAAATTGTCTTTGAACCGTGCAATAACGTTCTACAACAAGTTTGTATGTCTTTTAGATGCCATTCAAATGGACACTTGCTATTAGAACATAATACCATACAGATTCAAATTTGTTGACGGCTTTTGTTTTCACCAGGTCCGGTCTTGTTTGCCGACGTTAATGTCAATTTGCTTCACGCTAATGCACTATGTACAAATGTAATGAAAATGTGATTTTATGCTAAGGTATGACAAAAGGATTGCAGTGAGTGTAATTTTTGATCGATAACTCATCCAACACGTGAGGTATACGTCAAGCACTAAAAATGCAAAATCGCAATCAATCCAAAAAATCGTGCGCGCTATGTGATTTCTTAATCAATATATCGCTTGTCAGTTGTCTTGAGACGTGTCGTACAAAATTTCTTTACGGTAGACGGTAAACTTTTCGAGATATTCAAAATTTAAAAGTGCACACTTTCTTTTGGAACTGAGTATATATGGTTTCAACAGTCAGAGGCAGTAACTCTGAATTCAATGGTCAAACCGGGTAACCCCGACGATGTGCACATGTCCTCTTTGTAGTGAAGCTGTGCACAAAGTTTCATTAAAATCTGGTCTATAGTTTTCAAGAAATAGCGCCGAAACGAATATCACCGTGTATGTATATGGCTTCAACAGTCAGGGGTAGTTACTCTGAATTCAATGGTCGAACCAGGTAACCCCGACGATATGCGCATGTCCTCTTTGTAGGGAAGCTGTGGACAAAGTTTCATTGAAATCTGGTCTATAGTTTTCAGGAAATAGTGCGGAAACGAATATCACTCTGTATGTATATGGCTTAAACAGTCAGGGGCAGTAACTCTAAATTCGACGGTCGAACCGGGTAACCCCGACGATATGCGCATGTCCTCTTTGTAGTGAAGCTGTGTGCCAAGTTTCATTGAAATCCGGTATATAGTTTTCAAGAAATAGCGCGGAAACGAATATCACTCTGTATATATATTGCTTAAACAGTCAAGGGCAGTAACTCAAAATTCGACAGTCGAATCGGGTAACCCCGACGATATGCGCATGTCCTCTTTGTAGTGAAGCTGTGTGCCAAGTTTCAATGAAATCCGGTCTATAGTTTTTTAAGAAATAGCGCGGAAACGAATATCACTCTGTATATGGCTTAAACAGTCAGGGGCAGTAACTCTAAATTCGACGGTCGAACCGGGTAACCCCGACGATATGCGCATGTCCTCTTTGTAGTGAAGCTGTGTGCCAAGTTTCATTACAATCTGGTCTATAGTTTTCAGGAAATAGTGCGGAAACGAATATCACTCTGTATGTATATGGCTTAAACAGTCAGGGACAGTAACTCTAAATTCGACGGTCGAACCGGGTAACCCCGACGGTATGCGCATTTCCTCTTTGTAGTGAAGTTGTGTGCCAAGTTTCATTGAAATCCGGTCTATAGTTTTCAAGAAATAGCGCGGAAACGAATATCACTCTGTATGTATATTGCTTAAACAGTCAGGGGCAGTAACTCTAAATTCGACGGTCGAACCGGGTAACCCCGACGATATGCGCATGTCCTCTTTGTAGTGAAGCTGTGTGCCAAGTTTCATTGAAATCCGGTCTATAGTTTTTAAGAAATAGCGCGGAAACGAATGTCGGACGGACGGACGGAACGGACGGACGGACGGACGGACATGACAAAAACAATATCCTCCCCCCGATGATTTCATCGGCGGGGGATAAAAAGGCAATTCGCCGAAATATTGAGTTGCTAGTGATTTTATAGTGTATTTATTACATTCATTTCCCTACGGAATGATTTTGTGAAATTGTCTTAAGTCATCCTTTTTGAAAATACTTCAAAGAATTCGCATTGAGGCCAGAATGGGGTAAACAACCAGGTCATATTTTTTTTTTTTTTTTTTTTTTTTTTTTTTTTTTTTTTTTTTTTTTTTTTTTGCTCTAGGAGTCACAATAATTCTTGGCTCAGTTATTGTGAAAATTATTAGAATTTTTGTCTTGATATTAATGTCATGACATAAGTAGATCATAGCTAGTCTAAAACTAGGTTACTAGGTCGAATGATTTAAAAATCCTTCTTATTATTATATACGTGCCAATTTCATCTCAAATCTTGTGAAAATTGCTCAGAAACTTATTCTCATGGATATCTAGTTCCAATTAAAAAAGGGGCTATGTGAGGTTGGAATCTAGGTCACTATGTCAAATTTTATGAAATCCTTTTTTTTACTTTTGAAGTGCCCATTTCGGCTATATTATCATAAAAAATACTGAGAATGTTTTTCCCCAATGAAATAAAGGCCACGTAAAGAAAGGTCATGCAATTTCAAATACCAGGTCACAAGGTCAAATATCAAAGATCTTTTTGAGTCAAGAAATGCCAATTACGGCCCAAATCTTGTTAAAATGATGCAGATTGTTTTTCTCGTGGATATTAAGGTTCGGTCGAAAAGTTGGCCATGTGAAGTAAAAAAAAACTAGGTCACTAGGTAAATGTTACAATATCGTTCTTTTTGCTCCTGAAGTACCCATTTTGGCTAAATAGTTGAGAAAAGGAATTGCTCAAAATGTTTTTGATGATATATCGGTCATGAAAAAAGTGGTTCATGCAAGGTCAAAAACTTGGTTAACAAGGTGAAATGTCAAAAATCCCTCTGTTTAGTCTAGAAGTGACTTTTTAGCAAAAATCTTGCAAAGGTCGCTCACTGTTTTTAGCTCCACTGGCCTTTCAGGCCAGCGGGCTATTGTCATGGCGGTGTGTCCGTCGTGCGTGCGTGCGTCCGTCCGTCCGTGCGTCCGTAAACTTTTTCTTTAAAAATCTTCTCCTCAAAAACTACTGGATGGATTTCAACCATACTTCACAGGAATGATCCTTTGGTGACCCTCTCTCAGATTCCTTCAAAGAATATGGATTGAACCAGAATAACCTGAGTTATCTGCCCTTGAATGTCAAAAATAGCAGGTTTTGACTTTAGTTTTCTTCTAAAATCTACAAATATTGTACAATCAAGACAAAACTTTGACAGAATGATGCTGACTACAAGATCTTGCCTTGGTAAAATTTTCAGCTTGATCTGAATTTTACATCATGAGTTATGTGCCCTTGAAATTGACAGAATTGCCATTTTCGGCTGTATTTTTACTTTGTTTTCACTCTAGCAACTACAAATATTGACTAAACAAGACAAATCCTTGACAGAATGATGCTGGCTATAAGATCTTGCCTTGGTAAAATTTTCAGCTTGATCTGAATTTTATAGCATGAGTTATGTGCCCTTGAAATTGCCAAAAATTGCCATTTTCGGCTCTATTTTGCTGGTTTTGACTTTATTTTTACTCTAAAATTTACAAATATTGATCAATCAAGACAAAACTTGGACAGAATATATATAAGCATTATATGCTGCCTGGGTGTAATTTTCAGCTTGATCGGAATCTTACATCATGAGTTATGTGCCCTTGAATTTGACAAAATTGCCATTTTCGACTTTGTTTTCACTCTAACAACCACAAATGTTAACCAATCAAGATGATACTTGGAAAGAATCTTTGTGACAACAAGATCTTGCTTATAAGTACTTTTCAACAAGTTCACACTGTTACAATCTGAGTTATTTCCCTTGAAATTGACAAAATTTCAGTTTTCGACACTTTTTCCACTCTTTAAACCACAAGGATTGACTAATATAGACAAAATTTGGACAGAATGATAGTGACCATAAGATCTTGCATGTGTCTAATTTTCGATTTGATATTAGAAATACAAACTGAATTATGTGTCCTTGAATTTGGCAAAATCACAGTTTTCAATTTTATTATCGCTCTAACATCCCTAAAATATTAGTCAATCATTCACTTTCTTTTTGCATTGACCACATGATTGCTGCTACATGTCAAAATATGTATACTATGCAAACTTAATTCGAATATGATTGTAACATCATGTGCTCTTCTGTTAATCCATGTTCTGTTTCTCTGTTATATACGTTTGTATTTGCTATGAAACATGTAATGTTTTAATGCAATAAAATATATGTATGTATGTATGTATGTATGTATGTATGCTTTTGACTTTGTTTTTGCTGTAAAAACCACAAGTATTCAAAAATCTAGTCAAAACTTGGATTTAATATTAAAAGAAATTCAGGCCTGTGGAGCGACTCAAGACCTTCAGGTCTTTCTAGTTCATGTTAACTGACACGATTTAAAAAACGCAAAACACGTTTTCATTAACCATTCCTTTCCTATTGCCTTGATCGGCACCATATTTTGGGACATGTATGAGAAAATGTATACGCTTCACGCCTCAGTGATTTTGTCGTGTTTCCTGTAAACTATTCGGACATCTGAACCGCCCATCACTAAATGATCGTCTGTCTCGTACATTCAGATTTTGTGTATAACACTGGTGGTGAACTCGGACAAAGCGAGGAACATTTTTCATGAACACAAGGTACAGATACTTCATGTTTAAATGCGCGTTTAAAAACCAGTTTTACTAGTTTGAGCATGTACACAACGATTTGCACGTGTTTATCCGCCCAAAACAATATGGACGAATTGGAGAGACACTTAGAGGCTATTGTAATTTTTGTTATTTCATTCCTCTGACTGATTCTGAAGTTGGTATTACAATTCTTGGAGTAGAAGTTTTTTTCCGATGTAAAAATCGTAGTTAACGTTTTTTGAAGGGGACTTGTACGGTTTATTCATGACACCGTGAACATTTTCAATGGCTGTTCGAATTGCAATGACTTTTGTCCTAACAATAGAATGGGTTTTCGGTTAAATATGGATAAATCGTAGGTGTTGTTATAAAATCCCGTAACTACAGCTTCAATAAAGTTGAGTTTGTGACGTTTTAGATTTACACCGACGAAGCATTAGTGTTTGTCCGAAAAAACGTCACTAGGTCTATATATAGTAGATAAAAATTATTCTTTTTCAAAGATGAATAAATGGTATACAATAATCATTTCCAAAACAATAGGCCTATCTGGTATTGCAGCCCCCAATTAGAAGGCTTTCAGTAATGACCACCATATAGAAAGTGCTTCGTTTGCCCGTCCGTCCGTTTTTCTACCCGTCCGCCAAGTTCTCTAGCTGACTGCTCTTGGTGTCAAAATACATTAATTTATTATGTTGAGAGTTAAAATGTGTGTACTAAATAAGAAAATATGAAAGGAAAATATTAAGAAAAAAAAAAGAGTCAAATTATTTTCAGTATAGATCTATTCTTCTTTTGATAATATTCAATGTTTTTCCAAACCTTTCTAAATGGGGGAAACTGTTTCGGAAATACATAATGTATTTCATTGCTTCGTCTTTGAATATGGATCAATTTTATCAAGAAAGCAGTGATTAATTTCGGACTACGATGGCATTCCGTAAATGTAAATGTAAAACGTCGCAACTAGAGCTTGTTTGAAGCTGTAGTTACGACATTTTATACCAATACCAACGGTTTATAAAAACAGAACAGTAACCAAGTCTATTTTAGCACACAATTGCTTGCCATAACCGATATCTCTTATTCATGTGTTCTTCCTATTGATGAGTGAAACATTTTAACCCTTTCCCAAACAATGATTTTGACGTAATCTGTCAACAATAATATTGGGGAAAATACAAAAGTCGGAATGCATAGCGACGAAAATTCTCTTGAAAACTGTCTGAAAGCTTTTTGGACTGTCATATTTACAAAGTCATTGTACATTAAGTATTAGTGTGGCCTTTCGAAGCAGAACTTAAAAAAATATATAAACATAGGTATAAGAATTAAATATATAGAAATAGGAAAGTTCCACCGTCCTAAATTAAAGAAATCACCATGGAAACATGCCACATGCGTATAATAATATACACAAAAATATGCTAATTTCAATTTTGATTTTAGTTTGCATATCCTATTGGACATTGTATTGTTAAGAGGTTAAACTGAAAATTGAAAAAGTAGAAGTTGTATGACAATAAGCTATACGTTCTTCAACGCCAATTACACAAAACGCGGGAACAACGTCGTATTGTTTGGCGGCGATGTTATAAAGTCATGAAAACAGATCATGAACGTAAACTTTTGTTTCAGGAGAAATGTAGTGAAACGTCTTTTTTAACATTTTATCTTCCAGAAATCTAAAATATTGAAACAACTGGATTTAATCATATTAGCACAAATATACTCCCCGTCATAAAAAAGTAGCCACCTGTCTAATGCAAATGGTCGCCAATTTTAGAATTATTCATAAATGTACCGAAATAAATACAAGATATTGAAGCATGGCAAGTAAATCGAAAACACTCGAATTACCCCATTAATTAGACTGTTTCGATTTTCTTGCAATGCTACAATTTTGAGACGATTCCTACACATCCAACGTCTACACGTGACGTCATTCCGACAAGACAACCATTATCGGGACTACTACCTGTGAAATCGACAGAAAAAGGCAAACGTTACAGAAAGATTGCTTCCTGGGTTGAGTTCTATCAGCAGTAGAGGCTGATTAACGTATTAGACCATCCGTTTCAGACGTCTTGCGATACCCATAGTCTTGCTACGATGTTATTGACAACATTACCTTCAGTGGTTTAGACAGCATCTATTGTTTTCTAAGGACAATTGCATAGCATGTATTAATACCAACGGTGTTCACACTCGAAAATGTCTTGTAAACGCGAATCTTATCCTTATCCACTTTCAGGAATTGTTACGGTAATAACAAGTATAGTGATAAATTGACAATTATTGAAAGTAAAAGATTAAATGTGCATTTGTAAAATTTTATTCATGTACCGCATGCAATCAAGGTGTTAATTAAAAAGGAAATGCGCACTGTTAACTTTTCCCGTTAGTATACTTTAGAATGCATGCCCGTAGAAAGCAATTCCATATGGGCCCTGTCTAGTCCAGTGTCTAATATTCGGGGGGGGGGGGGGGGACTAAATTAGATTTGCCATAAGTTTTAAATGTGAAATGATGAAAATTCGGCATTTGGGGGGGCTCCAGAGTCCCCCTGTTCGTACGGACCTGGGATGTGTGAAGCAGTTGATCCTCCTTAGAATAAATGGTGATAATGGTAATGACAAATATTACAGTATAGATCTGGAAACGTTCATTTAGGCTTTTGCGACCAACATGGATCCAGATCGGACTTTGCATGTGCACTGTCTGATCAAGATCCATCTTGTTCTCATTTAATAGCTTATTCTCCACCTGTACCAAATTTAAGAAGGCATAACGAAAATCTTACCGGTGAAACTCCAAGGTAACGATAAAAATGATGATGATGACGATGATGATGATGATGATGATGATGATGATGATGATGATGCGATATTACCGAATAAATGTTTAAATGTACCGTTAAGTCCAGTGCAATCGATTAATTTATCAAACATGTGCTCATAAAACACCGTAGCTGGAAAAGATAACATCGCAAACATGCTGTAACGTTGTCATTCAGAAACCGCACAATGATTTTCAATGACATGACACCGAAAACTGCCATTTACAGCCTTTAATTGTACATTTATATGTCTTTTTTGTATACTTGCAATGCAAATAGATAAACATAAACAGTGATATCGTACCATTTCGTTCGGGCGATTAAGATCAACCCACATGATCTCAATATGCGCTGTGTGCACTTGCAATCCGTTTATACCATTTGAAAATAATGATCGATAAAACTGATATTTTCGTGCGTATTATAAATCATATCTACATACCTTAGTAACTTCCATTTGAGTGCATCCTTTAAAAAAAGACGGAAAAAGAAGTAAAACAAAATGCCACGTGTATTGTTTACAAAAATCCGTATGTGCAATGAAGTATCTGTACCTTGTGTTCATGAAAAATGTTCCTCGCTTTGTCCGAGTTCACCACCAGTGTATAAGTTGCCACTTTGATTTACTTATTGAAAACATACGAGAACAACGAAAGAAAATTGTGTACAAAATGCTGAGGCTTACTTTGCGAAAAAGGAACAGAGTTTTTTTGGCATTTGGTTTGCGGTGTTTCGCAAATGAAGGTAGCTAGACGCTTTAATGTAGCCGAATCGACGGTTCCAAGGTTTATGAGATGTGTAAACGACACGGGAAGATTTACAGAAAACCCAAGTCCCGGTCAGCTGCGTGTAACAACTTTTCGTCAACATAACTGTATATGTTGTGCACCGTTTTAAAACTCGAACAGTTTTAAAACTGCGTATACGGAACTTTGCTCAATCTCGAAACTGCGTGCCCAGTTTCGAAACTGAGCACCCAGTCTTAAAACTGCATACGCATGAGTTCTGTATGTCATGCAGAACTATTCAGACAGTTTATTTTCACAGAAGTATTGATATTTAAATCAAACAACGACCTGAAATGTCCTTTTACGTGTTAATTTCGATTTTTGATCGATTCGCTTCTGACAAAAACATAATAATAACAAACAGAGATTGAAATAACGTGGAGTCTCGTAAGCCGAGATTTTATTGCGCACCAGCCCTGCGTTCAGTAAGACAAAACGTTAGCTAACAATTAGCCGTTTCATTCGAAATACTCGGTCAATTCTGTCTAATTTGGGTCAAAAAAGTTGCGAATGTTAGTAGCGTTAACTAACAGTTTGTCTACTGAACGCAGGGCTGATTATCTATCTACCTGGCGTTACTTTGCTAGGCAATGATCTCCAAGTCAGGATTGTTTGTTGATGAGATGGCTCGGAAAAAATTAAACATCGTGGAAAATGAAGAAATTACTTGCAACCATGAGCATCTTCTTTATTTCTAACGATGATTTCTGTCCCAAAAGACAAATTTTTTATTCACTTTAAAATGTCAGCACAAAAAATTGTTACAAACTTTTGATAGACCTAGATCTGTTTCAATTAAAACACTTTAGCCTACATTGAAAACTATCAATATTAGCGGGTTTTGGGAACAAAAATTCAGACGAAATTGTGTAGGCCCCTATGGCGGATCCAAAGTTGGTTTGGGGGTGGTGCGGGGTAGGGGGGCTCAAACGAACCTTTTCTTTCATTTTCATGTAGAAATTCAGTACAATTTGTGTAATAATAGTAAAACGAACACCTCCCCTCCTATTTGTAGGCCTATGTTTGAACCCCCTCCACAGAAACCCTGGATCCGTCGCTTGGCCCAGATCTACCTAGGCCTATTTGTTGGCATATATTGACTGACATTATAGTGTGAATAAATCAGTTCACCGAGTTGTCTGCATAAACTGACTGACATTATAGGGTGTGTGAATTTGATCTACGGACTTGTACGCGTAGTTGTATTATAGGGTGGGTGAATTTGATCTTCCGAATTGTTCGCATATACTGACTGACATTATAGGGTGGGTGAATTTGATCAACCGACTTTTTCGGGTAAACTGACCGAAATTATAGGATGAATGATTTAGCTCAACTGAGTGGTTCGCATATACTGACCGACATTATAGGATGAATGATTTAGCTCCACCGAGTGGTTCGCATATACTGACCGACATTATAGGATGAATGATTTAGCTCCACCAAGTGGTTCGTGTATACTGACTGACATTAAAGGATGAATGATTTAGCTCCACCGAGTGGTTTCCAAATACTGACCGACATTAAAGGATGAATGGTTTAGCTCAACTGAGTGGTTCGTGTTTACTGACAGACATTATAGGATGAATGATTTAGCTCCACCGAGTGGTTTGCATATACTGACCGACATTATAGGATAAATGATTTAGCTCCACCGAGTGGTTCGGGTATACTGACTGACATTATAGGATGAATGATTTAGTTCTACCGAGTGGTTCGCGTATACTGACCGACATTATAGGATGACTCATTTACCTCTACCGAGTGGTTCGCATATACTGACTGACAGTATTGGATGAATAATTAAGCTCCACCGAGTGGTTCACGTATACTGACTGATATTATAGGATAAATGATTTAGCTCCACTGAGTGGTTCGCATATACTGACCGACATTATAGGATGAATGATTTAGCACCACCGAGTGGTTCGCGTATACTGACTGGTATTATAGGATGAATCATTTACCTCCACCGAGTGGTTCGCATATACTGACTGACAGTATAGGATGAATAATTTAGCTCCACCGAGTGGTTCGTGTATACTGACCGACATTATAGGATGAATGATTGAGCTCCACCGAGTGGTTCGCTTATACTGACCGACATTATAGGATGAATGATAAAGCTCCAAAGAGTGGTTCGCATATACTGACCAACATTATAGGATGAATGATTTAGCACCACCGAGTGGTTCGTGTATACTGACCGACATTATAGGATGAATGATTTAGCTCCACCGAGTGGTTTACGTATAGTGACCAATATTATAGGATGAATGATTAAGCTCCATCGAGTGGTTCGCGTATACTGACCAACATTATAAGATGAATGATTTAGCTCCACCGAGTGGTCCGCTTATACTGACCGACATTATAGGATGAATGATAAAGCTCCAAAGAGTGGTTCGCATATACTGACCAGCATTATAGGATGAATGATTTAGCTCCACCGAGTGGTTCGCGTAAACTGACCGACATTATAGGATGAATGATTTAGCTCCACCAAGTAATTCCATGTACTGACTGACAGTTTAGGATGAATAATTTAGCTCCACCGAGTGGTTCACGTATACTGACTGATATTATAGGATGATTTAGCTCCACCGAGTGGTTCGCGTATACTGACCGACATTATAGGATGAATGATTTAACACCACAGAGTGGTTCGCGTAATACTAAACTGACTGACAGTATAGGGTGAATAATTTAGCTCCACCAAGTGGTTCACGCATACTGACTGATATTATAGGATAAATGATTTACCTCCACCAAGTGGTTCGCGTATACTGACCGACATTATAGGATGAATGATTTAGCACCACTAAGTGGTTCGCATATACTGAGTGACATTATAGCATGCATGATTTAGCTCCACCGAGTGGTTCACGTATACTGACCAATATTATAGGATGAATTATTAAGCTCCACCGAGTGGTTCGCGTATACTTACCGATATTATGGGATGAATGATTTAGCACCACCGAGTGGTTCGCGTATACTGACCAACCTTATAGGATGAATGTTTTAGCTCCACCAAGTTATTCGCGTATACTGACCGACATTATGGAATGAATGATTGAGCTCCACCGAGTGGTTCACGTATACTGACCGACATTATGGGATGAGTGATTTAGCTCCACTGAGTCGTTCGCGTATACTGACTGACATTAAAGGATGAATGATTTAGCTCCTCCGAGTGATTTGCGTATACTGACCAATATCAAAGGATGAATGATTTAGTTTCACCGAGTGGTTCGCGTATACTGACTAATATTAAAGGATGAATGATTTAACTCCACCAAGTGGTTCGCGTATACTAACCAACATTATAGGATGAATAATTTAGCTCTGCCGAGTGGTTCGCGTATACTGACCGACATTATGGGATGAATGATTTAGCTCCACCGAGTGGTTCACGTATACTGACCGACATTATAGGATGAGTGATTTAGCTCCACTGAGTGGTTTCACGTATACTGACCAACATTATAGGATGAATGATTTAGCTCCACCGAGTGGTTCGCGTATACTGACCGACATTATAGGATGAATGATTTAGCTCTACCGAGTGGTTCGCGTATAGTGACCGACATTATAGGATGAATGATTTAGCTCCTCCGAGTGGTTCACATATACTGACCAATATCAAAGGATGAATTATTTACTTTCACCGAGCGGTTCGCGTATACTGACCGACATTATAGGATGAATGATTTAGCTCCTCCGAGTGGTTGGCGTATACTGACCAATATCAAAGGATGGATGATTTAGTTTCACCGAGTGGTTCGCGTATACTGACCGACATTATAGGATGAATGATTTAGCTCTACCGAGTGGTTCACGTATACTGACCAATATCAAAGGATGAATGATTCAGCTCCACCAAGTGGTTCGCGTTTACTGACCAATATTATTACGGACCGACATGATAGGGTTAATGCATTAGATCTACAGAGCTGTTCGTGTAAACTGACTGAAACGTTTTTAGTCATAAGGAAATATTTGACAAATGCCAAGATAGTCGCTGTATGTTTTTCAAATTTTTATATCCAATTAGATCTACCCAATATATTTTAACTAAGATTAAACATTTTAACTTTGATGGTTTGAAAACTTTAGAATAAATGATTAGATTTAATTATGGTTCAAAACAGTATATACTGGGCAATATTAAAAAAATCGGTCCATTGACAAAACTGTAAATGATGATTTAAAATGGAATAACACGAATTACTGCAACCTTTTTCGAAAAAAGTTAATCAAACTCGAGTAACCATATCACTATTATGACTAATTTATGCTTTGCATAAGGTCAGTGCCGGGTCATTTGGTAATCTTAATGTAATTGATTGAAATGTGTTTAGTATGCCGCTTCTGATCATTTCAATCATTATATCGAGTATTTGAATAAAATCATTTTTAAAAGGTGTGGGTTATTTAACGATTTGTATTTGACAAATGCATTTCAGATAATTTGTTAATTTTGCCCCAACCACATATAATATGTGTGTGTTTACACCTGCACAAGTGTACAACTTGACAACATCGTGAATCGTATCTAGTATATCTTAAGCTTTAAAATGATATATAACAGCAGTTGTACATGTGTGTCGGATGCAGCAACTCTCGAATAGTCCCGTTGTTAGCTCCACTAGCCGAAGGCCAGCGGGCTATTGTCATGGCGTTGTGTCCGTCGTGCGTGCGTGCGTCCGTTCGTCCGTCCGTTAACTTTTTCTTTTAACATCTTCTCCTTTTTTACCAGGGGCCAATTTTGACCAAACTTGGCAGGAATGTTCCTTGAGTAACCCTTTTCAAAACTTGATTCGTCAAAAAATGTGGGCGTGGCAGGGTGGGGCTTATCAGATTTAGAGAGATCATAAGAAAATTCTTTAAAAATCAACCATTGAGCCAATTTGAACCAAACCTGGCAGGAATGTGCCTTGAGTCATTCTTTTCAAAATTTGTTAACAATTTTTTACATTTGTCAAAAAATGTGGCCGTGGCAGGGAGAAAGGGGCTTATCAGACTTCATAAGTAAATTCTTTAAAAATCAACCATTGGGCCAATTTGAACCAGACTTTGCAGGAAAGTTCTTTGAGTCTCTTTGAGTCTCTCTTTTCAAAATTTATTCACAATGTTTTACATTTGTCAAAAAAGTGGGCGTGGCAGGGAGGAGGGGGCTTATCGGACTTAAAGAAATCATAAGAAAATTCTTTAAAGATCAACCATAGGGCAAATTTGAACCAAATCTAGCAGGAATGTGCCTTGAGTCATTCTTTTCAAAATTTGTTCACAAATTTTTACATTTGTCAAAAAATGTGGGCATTTTATTCAAACTTGACAGGAAACTTCCTTGAAAGAATCTTTTCAAAATGTGTTCACATTTTTTTACATTTGTCAAAATATGTGGGCATGCCAGGGAGGAAGGGGCTTACTTAGAGAAATCATATGAAAATTCGGAATTGGAAAAAACATGAAATAATTCGGTAAAAATAAACCAATGGGCCAATTCAAACCTAAATTGTCAGAAATTTCCCTTAGGTGACCCTTTTCAAGATTTGGCTGTGTAAGGCTTACAAGAAATCATGGGATAATTCTCCCACTTTAGCCAGTGGAGCGATTCAGGCCCTCTTGGGCCTCTTGTTTTATATCATCTAACGGACTATGTTGTAAGTTCCAGAAGGGGGCATTTTCAAGTGTAGTTTAGAACTGTGCCTTGTATATATCTGTTAAGATATTAGGTGAAAGTGTTTTACTAAGATCAAAATAAGCTGTATTTAAGGGGGAATGCTCCAGTTTTTCGGAACACTCGGTCATTACTGTAGTAAATTAAATGTTTCGTACCAATATGTTTCGCTACCACATTTTCAATAATAGAACACATCATTACAATTTACCATTTTCGACGGTAAAAGTGTATTTATTATGTGAAACTGATTTCCTCGATTATTTACAGCAAGACAGTCTTAAGTGTGTATGCAGTTACCACTGTTTTGCGTCATTTTATTCATGTGTAGCTGATAAAAATTGCTGTAATTCACTAATAAGTGCGCTGACCTATACATTTTCTTTTTGAATTATAACCAGGACAAGTTGCTAAATACAATGAGGGAGTTTTATCAAATTCTATTATGTAGAACTTGAAATATTTCCAAAAATATGCAAATTTTGGCATATTACACTCCAGTTTCGTTGATCTAACCGAACACGTAAGCATGTTGTTTTATACATTTACGCGTTTATAATAGCACATAGTTTGGGGTTTCTGTTCTTATTAAATGTAAGACGTTACTTTAAATCCGTTTTCGGGACTAAACGATGAATATAGAGCATTTTATTAGCATTTTAGTGACATTGGACAGGTGCAAGAAATTGTGCATTTTTTCGATGTAGGGGTATGTGATACGAATGCCTATAAAATTCAAACAAGATCGCTGACCATCCATTTTTATTTTATTTTTCAATTGGTAATAACATGTAATTTCAACATACGAAATGTAAATAAATTCTATTATTGGGAAAAAATTCAGGAAACTGGAGCATTCCTCCTTATTTCTCTTCCTAATAATAGAATTTATCTATATTTTTTCTTGAAAGTACATTATATTACCAATTAGATAATGAAATAAAAAATGATGGTCATCGATTTTGTTGAAATTTTATAGTCAGTCGTCTCACATAACCCTACATCGAAAACAGGTACAATTTCTTGCACATGTCCAATGTCACTAAAATGCTTAAAAGTTGCCGTAAAATCATCATTTAGTCCCGAAAAGGGATTAAAAGTAACGTCTTACATTTGATAAGTACAGAAAACCCAACATGTGTGCTCTTATGAACGCGAAGGTGTATAAAGCAGCATGCTCATGTGTTCAGTTAGATCAACGAAGATGAAGTGTATTATGTCAAAATTGGCATATTTTTTGAAATATCTAAAGTTATAGATAATAGAATTTGAAAAAAAACCTCCCTCGTTCTATTAAGCAATATGTCCTTGTAATAATTCGAAAAGAAAATGTATAGGTCATCGCATTTGTAAATTACAGCAATTTTTATCAACTACACATGAATAAAATGACGCAAAACAGTAGTAAGTGCATACACACTTACAACTGTCTTGCTTAACATAATCTATTTCCAATATGCGGAAATCAGTTTCGTAAAAAAAACGCTCTTACAGTCGAAAATGGTAAATTGTGATGGCGTGTCATATTATCGAAAATATGGTACCGAAACATATATGGTACGAAACATTAAATTTTCTACAATAATGACCGAGTGTTCCGAAGAACTAGAGCATTCCCCCTTAAACTGTACACGGTTGTCCATACGTTTCAGAGAACAATAATGCGATTATTCATTTGTGTGACTAGTATATAACTTTGTATAAAACACCCCACCCACCATTTGAAAATAAACGAAATATCTGAACATTTTTCTGCCTATAATCAATTGAAACGTATTTTGTATAATATCTTCTGGTTTACCTAATAACAGTTTTATGAATTCGAAAATGCACATTCCTAATTTGTTTGGTTTAAGATAATTTATATTTGACAAATGTACGGCTAATTCATTTGTTATCTTACCCCACACACATAATTTTTATTTGTGATTTTACACGGGACCTGCACAGGTTCACAACTTGATCTCATCGTGCATCGTATCAACTATATTTCACGCTTTAAAACGGTATATATAACAACATTGGTACAACGGGGGTAAGGGCTGCAGCGATCTCCTTATAAATCCCCGTTATTTGAAATCATTCGACGGCATATGTTGTAATTTACAGGGAAAGATGGGGCACTTTCAAGAACAGCATTAGACTTTGTTTTGTTTATATCTATTAAGATAAAGTGTGAATGTGTTTTACTAAGATTCAAATAAGTTGTGTTTAATCTAAAAACTGATGCAGAAACGTTTAACAGAACAATTATGCAATTATTTGTATGGTTATGTGTTTTACTGTATATAGATTACCCAACCCACCGTATGCAAATTGACGAGATATGTAATCATAATTTCTGCGAATAATCGATTGAAACGTGTTTTGTATTTCTCTTCTAGTTTATTTAATAGTAATTGTTTGAATTCGAATGGTGTCATTCCAAAGTGATTTGGGTTTCTGATGACTTTTATTTCACAAATGTATTTTAAATGATTTGTTTGTTATTTTACCCCACCCACACATTTGTATGTTTACACGGACCTGCACAGGTTTACAAATTGACAATGTTCAGTGTGCATCGTATCTGGACAGCATATTTCAAGCTTTAAATAGTATATAACAACAGTACATAACAACCTTGGTACCTCTGGGGTGCAGCGAAATTATTTTTACCTGGGTCATCATTTGGACTTCAATGCGCATTGCATGAATTTACATATCCATGTAAAGTTGGCCATTACATTACCTGTAATGACGAAATACAGTGAAGATGGAGAACGCCCTTGGTTATGTATCGGCTGCTCGTTAACAGACACAATTTCCCGATCTTTTTACGACGTATCTACGATGATGCTACGACAGATATTAAAATGATTATATCGTTGCATAATTTCCGCTGTTTTATGTCACTGTGTTTACATTGTTGTTTATCCTTTCAGACTCACTACAGTAATGGGGAGTACATCATCAGACAGGGAGCAAGGGGGGACACATTCTACATCATTTCTAAAGGACAGGTGAGTCCCTATATAGTCATTAGATATCCTGTGCTTGTAATCAACACAGCCTAAATTGTCCGATCAGAGCCACAGTCCGCTATATGGCGTACCAAATGGGTCAAAAGTCTATTAAGAGCATGCACGCATAAAATATACGCGTCTACGCATATTTTTTCAACTGCTCGCGTAAATTTTATGCTTCGACGCGCATATAATTTACGCGTCGACGCATTAAATTTATGCGAGCAGTTGAAAATATATGCGTATATTTTATGCGTGCACGCTCTATATAGACTTTTGACCCATTTAGTACGTCATACCGCTACTTATCCCACAAACATCAACTCTGTCACTAGTCACAGAATAGAATCACAGGCAAAAATTGACAGCGACGTAGTTTTGTGTTTACTCTTTCTAAACCAATAAACTCTTCTCATTTGTACCGTGTACAATGTGCGCGTGATAAATGAACAGGATGATTGGTTGTAAACGATAAACTACGTCACTGTCAATTTTTGCTTGTGGATTTATACGAACACGGTACTATAGATCGCCCAAAAAGAGTGGCAGATAAACAATAGGCTATTTCATTTACAAAAGGATGTCGGGCTATTTCTTTGAGATTTAAATAGAGTTATGAGATAAATAACCTGTTTAAGACAATGTATATATCATTGACACATAATTAATCGGGTTATTGTAAAACCGAAGTTACCGTGCGCTGTGAATATTAATAAACAAACGTAATCGTTTGCAATATTGATAATAATGAGCGCAAGGTCATCGATCTTGCGACATTGGTTCGAATCATCCGAGTACCTATAATTTTTTCTGCAAAATTTGTATTCCAACCCATTACCAGACAGCAAACTTGTCCAAATTATAAAAAAAATGTTGCAGACGACAATTTCAAAATAATTAAATTTTACCTTTTCCAATATTTCTGTGTAGATCTTTAAAAATGTGGGAAATGAAGAAATTGCTAGTCACAAGCATTTTCGTCATTAACCACAATATTTACCAAAGCCATCATCTTGTAGGGCGTCAAAAAGCCACAAAATTTGTGAAGGGGTTAAAAGGTCGTGCACGGTTACATGCACCCTTGACAAAGTCACGTAAGAAAACTTGCACAATTGCTGTTGGCGCATACAAGAAAGGAAGGGAGAAGCAATTCGGCAATCGAATGAGTGCTTGAACGATTCGTTATCTAAAGGCCCGGTCACATATGATTCCGCGGCCATTCCACATCCATATCATGTCTAAAATGAGCCACCCGTGGAATTGTTCAAGATCGCTTGATATGTTTTGTCCAAGTTGATCTGATCTGCAGTCGGAAAATAGCATTATATGCGTTTCGGACGGTTTATTCGCGATTAGGACGTAAAATGGCAGTGCTATGGTCGTGCTATGGCAGTGCTACGGTCGTGCTATGGCAGTGATTCAGACGCGATGTGGACGCGGTATCTTGTCGCTCGTTTTAACACTAGACGTGGTTAGAAGTTGTAGGCCGTGTTACGGCAGTGGAACAGCGGGCGGCGGCCATACCACGTCCACTCCGCGTTCATAGCACGGCTAAAACGAAATTGACCCAAAGTTACCGCGTCCAACCACGTCCAAAATAATTTCAAATTTTTAGCCGTGATATGGACGCGAAATGGCCGCGGAATCGTATGTGACCGGGCCTTAAGGCGTAACGGATGAGATGGAAACAGATACGGTCACCGTGTATAGCGACCATTCCGAGAATGACAGTATCTAGATTGTTGTATGACTTGTAAATTTTTTGTGTATGAAAACGTTTTGAATGGTGATGAAGAAACATATGTATTACAAAATTGAGAATATTATGAATATTGATCATTACAAAAAGTAATAAGGGAACCATTAAAAGAGCAAAACTATATGAGGCCTACATTTTCCTTTCACAAAAAATGATAAGAAATGATGAACCATTAAAAACAAGCTGTACACTGGTTACGAACCACTGGTCTGACCCACAACGCTGTCAGGCAAAGCTTTGTAATCCACTATGCTACCCAATAGACCATCGCGGATATACGTTGATAACGACGAAAATACAAATGATGGATATAAAAACACATAGATTTAATTGATAATTAGTCTGCCCCTACTACAGGTAGCCTAAGTATTGGTTTCTCCCAAAAATGTTTACGCGCGTTGGAGTTATACTTAGGTTGTTATTGTCATTAAAAATCACTGCACCTTACCTAAAGAACTGTTTGAGTTAGTAGCCTAGACCGTTTGAAATGACCTGTCCAATGCAATTTGCATTCAAAGATTGTTTTTAGCTAACCTGAGCACGTTGTGCTCGAGGTGAGGTATTGTGATCGGTCTGTTGTCCGGTGTCTGTCCATCTGTCTATCTGTCCATCTGTCCGTCCGTCAACTTTTCACTAAAAAATCTTCTCCTAAAATACTTGGCAGAATTCAATCATATTTCACACATATGATCTATGGGTCATGCTATTTCAAAATATTCAAAGACTTGGAATCGGGGCTATAATGGGGTTAAAAAGTAGGTCACTAGGTCAAATCTTCTTTTTGCTCTAGGGCCACTTTTTTGCTCAATCGTTGTGAAAATTAATCAGAATATTTGCCTTGATCGTGATGAAAAATAGGTCAAACCAGGTCAAAAACTAGGTCACTAGGTCAAATATTGTAAAATCCATCTTTTTACACTGAAAGTGCCAGTTTTGATCCAAACTTTGTAGAAATTGTCATGATTGTTTATCTTATGATATAAAGGTCAAGTTAAGAAGTGGGTCATGCTAGGTCATTAACTAGGTCAAGAGGTCAAATCTTACAAAATCCTTTCTTTTGCTCTGGAAGTACCAATTCTTGTCCAAACTTTGTCAAAATTGTCCTAAATGTTTATCTTGATGATTATCTATGAAATGATTAAAAGTGGGTCATACAGGGTCAAAAACTACATGTAGTTCACAGGGTCAAATCTATTAAAATCTGTCATCTTGTTCTGGACATGCCAGTTTTGGCCCAAACTTTCTCAAAATTGTCCTAAATGTTTATCTTGATAGGTCATGTCAAGAAATGGATCATGTCAGGTCATAAACTAGGTCACAATGCGAAATCTTGTAAAATCCTCTCTTTTGCTCCGGAAGTGCCAATACTGGTCCAAACTTTGTCAAAATTGACCTAAATGTTTGTCTTGAGAGATACCAATTTTGTCCCAAAACTTTCCTAAATACCTAATTTGATATCTAGGTTATGTACGAAATGAGGGTCATGTAATATCAAAAACTAGGTCACTGTGTCAAATCTTGGTTTTGCTCTCGGAACAGAAATATATACTTAAACATTGTGAAAATTGTTCAGAATGTTTATCTTGACGAAATCTGGGTCTTTTTAAAAGTGGGTCGTGCGAGGTCAGAAACTAGGTCACTAGGTCAAATCTTTTTTTGTAACCTTTGGTTGCTGTACCGGTTATCTACAGCATAGGGTTGGGGTGTGTATTTGGTCCGGAGATAATTAATACCAACAAATCGATTCAGTGTTTTCTAGATCCATTTACTTCATCTCTCTATCTCTAAATTACACCGAACTGTAACGTAAAACATAAAATACATGAGTCAAGCTAAAAGGTACAATCGTGATATTTACAATATATTACATCCCGTACAATCGGATCACATAACTTACCAGTTTATGGAACTGTAAGGTTTACTCTCCACAATAATCAGCTCTACGTCTCTCTTATACAAACAATCATAGTGTACCTGTATTATGTTTGCAGATTGACATGATTGAGTTTTACCATGCTAATAAAGGTAACACTCAATCATGTCAATCTGTAAACACAATAAAACAATGTGAACTAGTGTAAACGAGATGGTTAAAAGAAGGTACGAATGTTAAATGGGGCGAAGCGCGACCGACCGCGAAATCTCATGGAAACAAGAACAATGCATCAAATACCAGCGGACTCGAACCCGATTCTCCCGAAACCACAATCCAACGATCTCGATCATAATTACAGAAGTTATGAGGCAGTACATACCAAATAATCAAAGCCAAATTCGCCAAAACTCAACCTCAACAATTTTAATGACCAACAGGTATTCTAACGAGTACTTGTGCATAAACAAAACATTCACGTCACGAAAGCGCGCCGTAACTGTCGCATTTAAATAACCAATAGAATTGAGCTAGGTTTTTTTTTTTTTTTTTTTTTTTTTTTTTTTTTTTTTTTTGAGCTAGCTTTTTTTTCTCCAAGTACCAATATATTTACTTTATCATTGTGAAAATTGTTCAGAATGTTTATCTTGATGATATCTCGGTGATGTGAACAGTGGGTCATGCGAGGTCTAAAACTAGGTCACAAGGTCAAATCTTGTTTTTGCTCTAGGAACCAAAATATTTACTTTATCGTTATGAAAATTGTTCATAATATTTATCCTGATGATATCTGGTCAATGTAAAAAGGGGGCCATGTGAGGTCAAAAACTAGGTCACAGGGTCAAATCTTGTTTCTGCATTTAGAACCGTAATGATATCTGAATCATTGTGAAAATTGTTCAGAATGTTTATTTTGACATCATCTGGAGCATGTATAAAATGGGTCATGCGAGGTCAAAACCTAGGTCAAATTTTGTTTTTGCTGTGAGAAATCAAAATATTTATTCATCATTGTGAAAATAATTCAGAATTGCTTATCTTGATGATAAATAGGTCATGTAAAAAGTGGCTAATGTAAGGTCAAAAACTAGGTCACAAGGTCAAATCTTGTTTTTGCTCTAAGAACTTAAATGTTTACTCATCATTGTGAAAATTGTTCAGAATGTTTATCTTGATGATATCTAGGTCATGTAAAAAGTTTGAAGTTTGCAAGTTGTTTGTCTCACAGTCCTCTCAGGTGAGCGATGCAGGGCTATCTTGGCCCTCTTGTTTCGATATCATGATTCAGAAGAAACGTTTAAAATAGCATCAGCTGCACGTTCACTCATTCTACTCTGAACACATAACACATAACAGGTCCATTCAGCAAACAATCTAAGTAAATTTAGATAATAACTTTCAGTAACATCTGAGGACTACCCGTTAGGGGTCATCTTCTGTGACATCTTCTGTGACCTTTCATTGCACCAATCAAATTATAGCTTTGGAAAAGTTGTAAATAAGTTGACATTCGCACGGGCATGCACACTTCATGTTCGTTTCTAACGATTAAAAGATAAGTCTGGTTCCCTGTCGTACTGTGTATTTTAGTACACCGTGCACCCAGTACACATTGCCGCCTCCAGTGCGGTTATTTCACTACAAAGACAAAGACCAAAGTCCATTAATTTTGAGAGCAAATACAAAGCATTCATGAAGTAGATAGTTTTCGGTATTCATTTAACACTTGCAATAGCAGTTTTATACGGTCATCACGCTAACCCGATATAAAGCGATGCTAACTTATTGAATGTATAAATTATATAGGCGGCCAATTGTATTTGGTGCCTGGTCCGATAACGCAGTATTAAGGTAACCCAGACTACTAGTATAACAAGATATCCAATAAGTGCAGACAAATTCACTTTCTTCGTGCATGTTTATCAACCGCAGCCATATTGGTGCTGTTGCCAGGGACAACATACCTGAGTTTGCAACGCACATTTTGATTGCTTGTTGTAAAAAAGAGAAAAAAGGACTTCTCAGGTCGCAGATGTTGATCCCTAGTGAGTGAATCTCAAATGTAACATTATGAAATGGGATGACATCTGAATTCATTCAGATTGACTCGGCAAACTATTTAATGTTTATACTATCGACTCGAAATAGTTGGTGGGTAAAAATAAAATACGAGGGGCATTCGAAATATAAAGCGAGTTCAGATTAATCTCGTTTCAAGCTTGCAAACCGTGATAAAACTCATCGCGTGTCAATAAACAATAGCAATTAACTGAACTCAGTAAAGTATAGCTCACGATAATTGACCTAGCAGAGCAGTCCTAGCTGTTAGCTAGGGATGCTCTGCCAGGTCAATTATTGGGACTTATACACGTCATTCAAAAGGCTTCTCGTTCGACTGCATGCAAATGGACTGAAAAAGAGAGCTGAAAATGTGCTACTTGGTTTCAAAGGTGTTGATATCTACATAGAGATGTGTGGTATTTATGGCGAGGGTCATAAGATCTTGAGTGAGCATGATCCGATTCTCACATCCTGAGTTATGTGCCCTTGAATCTGACAAAATTGTCCTTTTCGACTTTTGATGATAAAGTCTTCCATGATTATGATTTGAAGCTGCATGATAATATATATTATTTTCGGGCTAACTGATCTGACACATCACTTTATCCTATTTTGGCTTATTATGTGAGTGTTGTATCCTGATCATTAGAAATGTAAGTGGTTATTTGGTGCAGTATATAATAGAGAAATGAATTGTCTTTTTTGGGGGACAAGGATTTCCTCTGTTATTCTGCATCAGGTGCCATTTACTAGGCGATGTTGCCGTATTCTATGGTCATGGAGTTAGTGTTTGTCATAGTTAGTCCTGTACGCATTTCTATCCTATATACTATTTACAACCTAACAGGACCTGCATACTTAAACGGTATCCTATAAATAGAAAGTCTGCTGTTAATTGCTCATTGTTATCTCCCTTTAATTATAAATCACGCAATTCCGTATCTTGTAGATCTAGCGGCTTTCTCAGAACGCATAAATGGGTGAATGTATCACAAACGAATAGAGATATATACCGTAATGGCTTCTATCCGTTGTAGGTACAATATGTGAGTGTTGTATCCTGATCATTAGAAATGTAAGTGGTTATTTGGTGCAGTATATAATAGAGAAATGAATTGTCTTTTTTTGGGGACAAGGATTTCCTCTGTTATTCTGCATCAGGTGCCATTTGCTAGGCGATATTGCCGTATTCTATGGTCATGGAGTTAGTGTTTGTCATAGTTAGTCCTATACGCATTTCTATCCTATATATATATATATAAACCTGTAAGCTATCCCACACTTAGAAAGTTTGCTGTTGAATTGCTTCAATTATCTCCCTTTAATAATATATATAACAAATAACGCAATTCTGAATCTTATAGATCCAGCATCTTTCTCGAACGCTTATATATGATTGAATGTGTCACAATGATAGATAATAGACCATATAAATATGGCGCCTATCAGTTGTAGATACAAACTGAGAGTTGTATGTAAATATCCTAACCCGTAGATATGTTATCCATAAAATTACATCATATATAATAGACAGTTGAAAATTCCTCTATTGAGGTTTTGGATGCTTCTATGTATTGATGTGTATGATATGGATAGCTAGGCGCCCTGTCGTAGTCTCGGGTTATGGAGTCAGTGCTTGTTGTGGTTAGTTCTGTACCTATCTCTTTCATATATATATATATATATATGGACTGGAAATTTTAGACTAACTACTTAGTCAATGTCGTGAAATGGTGCACTGTGAGATTTACACGTCTGTAAAATTTCCTTCCTTCAACCGACTCTCTGCTTATTTAAAATCGTACTCATTATTTTAACCCCTTTCTTTTCAATATTCCATTTTGATGGAAGCTTTTCAAATTCTTGCCTTTACAACGATGTTCTTATACCACTACTTATCCTTTCATGTTATACTCAATGCGTCTGTCGTCTCCATTGTTTTCGAGTCAAATTGTCTAATAAAAAGTTGTCGTCTGGTGAAGATTCAAACTACATCCTATCATTAAGGTACTATCTCAAATGGTGTTTACTTAAGTGAAGAAAGTGCAATTTTATTCTCTTAATATTATAACTGAACGCAATTCAGTTTCACATCGTTTACAATCGGCCATTAACATTAAAACACACGACATGTTTATAATTCGATATTCTAATTTAACTTTAGAACATCTCTTTTATCGCTTTTGCGTTGATTTTTTTCTCTAGTATCTTGTATATTTGTTCAGCTCAGCGCAGGTGATTTGATAAGTTATCAGACTACAAAAAATACATTCCGTGATTTTTTTCTATTCTAACCGTAATGGTGATAAGCGTGTCTGATAATACAACTACATTGGAAATACAGTAGAATGTAAGAGGGGATAGGAAAAAAGATATGCAGCATTTCCAACACGGATCATGGCCTGTGTAAGCGCGTGATACAGATCTTCTTCCCATGTATCATTAACAACAGAGCAGTGAAGCCTGGTTGTATGTTGGCTGAAAATGAATATCCCAACATCGTGTGTTAAAATCTCTTTAGTCCGCTTGTTCGTCCATGTGACTTTTAATTGGACTTTGTACGTGTAGCAACAATCAGAAAAATCCCCTTTCCTAAAGATGTTCCTTTGAAAAATCACAAGTTTAGCCAGTTTGACTATCGTGGTCTTGTATTAACTCAAAAGAGGAAAAGTAAAAGTTCTAAATTACCGTTAACTTATGGCTCCCTTTACTAGTGATTTAAACTGTGCCTGTACCAACCCATTTTTTTCAGCATCACAGGTGGAACATTATGAGGAAATATATTTTCTGTAATGATAGTTCCACACAATCTCAATAGGATTCACAGGAGCATGCTGTCCATTGCATAAGTTACATTTATTTCTCTCTAAAAACTCAATGGAAATTCTAGCCATGTGTGGACGGTTGTTATCGTCCCACTTTCCTGAAGATACACCAGGACCTCACCGATTTTGGTGTTCTGTCACAATTTTCATCTGTCATACCTCTACCTAGACATCAAATCCGCAGGGGGAAAGTTGCCTTGTGGGCGTTGAAAGTCAATGCAAAATCGTCCTGTCTGTGCGACCGAAGAAGGGCTTACCGCGCGCACAGTTTATGAACTTGGATATGAGTTTTGTTGTTTGAACATAGCCAGCTTGTACTGATGGTCTCTGGTGTAATTCGAGCTACGATAACGCTCGTCTTCACACATTTAGCTTTCTTATCAAGAAGAAAAATGTATCTTTTTGAAAGGTTAGCAAGTTTTCCTTAGTGACTCATTTAACACGTGTGGGCCGAATGTTCACACAAACATGCGGAATTTCTTAAACGGGTCCCGATTTAGATGTTAGCGGCAATAAGTAAAATCAGGCAATAAACTTAATGCATAGGCAATAAGCTATTGCCTAGTCAATTAGTTATTGCCTAAAAATTTCAGGCATTAAGCTTATTGCCTGAAATGTTTCATCCCAAATTGAGTCTATTGTCTAACGTATGTTAGCGGCAATAAGTAAACTCAAGCAATAAGCTTAACGCCTAGGCAATAAGTTATTGCCTAGTAAATAAATTGCCTAAATATTTCAAGCATTAAATTTTTGAATGAAATGTTTCATCAAAAATTGAGACTACTTTTCAACTTCTTTTAGTGGTCATATTTAGGCCTTGACTGGCTGTGTTCATGGGTATTTCTGTGAATTTAAAAAAAAATAGTTAATCATCACATTGAAGGTAATACATAGGCTGTGATCTAGCCATGGGCTAAAGTTTAAACATAGGCCTAAATTTGTTAGACACAAATCAATGTAAATGCGTCAATGCAAAGGTTGATCTCTATCAATGACCTGAGATAGTTGCACTGCCTAGTTTTAAAGTGGGAATTAGTATCAGGCCTGTAAGAATCAATTTCAGATGGGATGACATAATTTTTCACGGAGGTTAGGGGTCTCATTCGCAGATTTTCTTTACAATTGATTGAACTGGAATGGTGTCTGGCGCCACATCAACAGTTTCCTAGTCATAATGCAATAGTTGGTACACGTTACCATGTCTTCCTGGCATTACTAGCACCATAACAAACACAACAATTTCGGTACTCGTCAGGGCTCCGTATGGTAGTTGCCTTCGGGTTATGTGTAATCACTGGGGATTATCTTTATAACGTACTATTACGTTTAGTGGGGTGTTGTAGGTAGCCTTTGGCGATGGTCTATAAATAGTTTACTTCTTTGTTAGTCTTCGATATTCTTTTGTTTTACATGAAATGTTTTTAAATAGCACTATTTCTGTATAAATTATAACGTTTTTATACTCATCTTCTTATATTCTGTTTTTATTCGGGAGACAGGGCGGAGCCTAGTAAACGGTTCATTCTATTTAAGCTTGGGGGAAACAGCTTCCTCGATTAGCGGTAAATCGTCGGTATTGTTGCAAAACATTATAACTACAGTGTGAATCAATCTGTAGTTACGAGGTTTTATGACAACACATTTTACAATCGCGCATTCTTTCAATTTCGAAATATGTTCATGCTCGTGCCGCACGTTTTTTTCTCTTCTATCAACCAAGGTATCGAGAAGTAAACTCGTCGAATAACCTCTTTACTTAGCCACACCCTGTCAGGTGAATAAAAACGGAATATATCATTGTCTAGTCCAACTTTTAAAATTCCAAGTTCAACATAATCACTTATATTTCACATAAATATCTCCTGAGGTGAACAACGTGCGTCCGTGTCCGCCATCTTTAATTCTTCTTCTTCTTATTATTATAAATCTGTCTGTCCGTTCGTTCACAAAATTATGAAAATAATCTTCTCCTCCTAAAGTACTGGACAGAATTTGATTAAATTTTACATAATAAATTATATGATCCCTGGTTCATCGTTTTTTAAAATACTTCAAAGAATTAGAATCAGGGTCAGAATATGGTAAAAAGTGGGTCACTAGGTAAAATATTATTTCTGCTCTATGAGTCAAAGTATTGGCTCAATTTTGTGAAGATTGACCAGAATCTTCATCTTGATATCTAGATCATGATAAAAAGTAAAAGGTCATGTCAGGCCAAAAACTAAGTCAATAGGTCAAATGATTTAAAATTCTTCTTTTTGTTCTAGAAGTGCAAATTTTTGCTAAAATATTGTGAAAATTGCTCAGAATCTTTTTCTTGTGAATATCTAAGCCTGGTCATGAAATTGGGTCATGTGAGGTCAAAACCTAGGCAACAAGGTCAAATTTTATTAAATCCATTCTTTTTGTTCTGGATGCGCGCATTTTGGCTAAATTATCGTCAAAATTGCTCAAATTGTTCATCTAAAAAGGTCATGTAAATAGTAGGTCATGCAAGGTTCAAAACTAGGTCACAAATTCAAATATCCCAGTTTGTAGTCCCCTACCGGCGAAGCCGAATGGGACTTTATGTTTTCACTCTGTCCGTCAGTCAGTCTGTCCGTCTGTCTGTGAGTCCGGGTGAATTTGTTTTCCGGACTTTTTTTCTAAACGCTGGCAGGTATTGAGCTGATTTTTGGTATGTGGACATATATTGATGAGTTACAGAACAAGTTTGAGTTTCGTTCCGGTCCAATGATTTTTGGGGAGGATACGGATGCTGGGGCCCGTATTATCAACGATCTGACGACCAAGATTTTGTGTAAACTGTGTAACAAAACATCTGATTGCACGAGAAATCAGATTGGGCCAATCAGGTTTGCTGTTTCAAGTAATTACGCAAAAACTGATCGTACGATTGTTGATAATACGGACCCCTGGACTATGAATAATACTGGGATATCACAGTTTTCTATACTTTTTTTAAACGCTTGCAGGTATTGAGCTGATTTTTTGGTATGTAGACCTGCATTGATGAGTTACAAATCAAGTTTGATTTTCCTTCAAGTCCAGTGTTTTTTTGAAAGATACGGATGCTGAAAAATTACTGAGAAATTACAGTTTTCCAGGCTTTTTTCTAAACGCTTGCAGGTATTGAGCTGATGTTCGGTATATGAACACATATTGATAAGATACAGAACAAGTTTGAGTTTTGTTCCGGTCCAGTGATTTTTTGAGGAAAATACGGATTCTGGACATTGAAAATTACTGTGAAATCGGTTTTCCAGATTTTTATTTCTAAACGCTGGCAGGTATTGAACTGATTTTTGGTATGTAGACCCGCATTGATGAGTTTCAGAACAAGTTTGAGTTTCGTTCAAGCCCAGTCATTTTTAGGAAGATACATGTACTGATGTTGGACTTAGAACATTACTGGGAAATAACAGTTTTCCAGACTTCTTTTCTAAACGCTTGCTGATATTGAGCTTGGTTTCTTTTGTACAAGAACACATATTGATGAGTAACAAAACAAGTTTGAGTTTCGTTCCGGTCCAGTAATTTTTTAGGAAGATGTGGATGCTTGACTTGGAAAATTATTGGGAAATTACAGTTCCTATGCTTTTTTTTCTAAACGCTTGCAGCTGATTTTCGGTATATGAACACATATTCATAAGAGACAGATTAAGTTTGAGTTTCGTTCCGGTCCAGTGTTTTTTGAGGAAGATACGATTGCTGGACTTAGAAAATTACTCGGAAATCATAGTTTGCCAGACTTTTTTCTAAAAGCTGACAGGTAATGTGCAGAATTTTGGTATGTAGACCTGCATTGATGAGTTATAGAACAAGTAAGAGTTTCGTTCCGATCCAGTGATTTTTTAGGAAGATACGGATGCTGGACTTTGAAATTAACTCGAAAATCACAGTTTTCCAGACTTTTTTTCGAAACGCTTGCAGGTATTGAGCTTGTTTTTGGTATGTAGACCCGCATTGATGACTTAAAGAACAAGTTTGAGTTTCGTTCCGGTCCTGTGATTTTTAGGAAGATACGGATGCTGGACTTAGAAAATTTCTGGGAAATCAGTGATCTAATATCATACTTTTAAAGAATTTGTCGGTATAATGATCAATTAGAAAGTTTTTATTTCTGAATCAATTACAGTATTTGCTTTGAATTTCTCATGTTTTCTCAATAAAGCAAATTTACTGTATTTAAAAGTTAAAGCAAATGGTGATGAGGGCTTAACGGAATGACATAATATTTACTTTTTTGTTTAATGTTAACCCCATTAGCTGTTAACCTGTGTTTGTTGTAAGCCATAACAGCTGGGGAGGATAAATGTCATGCGTTAACACTGGATTACATCTTAATTAACAACATACAAGATCTAACAGTTTACTTTCCAGAATTTGCTTAAGGCCCGGTCACATACGATTCATCGTCCATATCGTGTCCATATCACGTCTACAATTATATTACACGGGTCCCTTGTTTTAGACGTGTTACGGCCGTAATATGGACGCGAAATGGTGTATGTGACCAGGCCTTTAAAGATACATTATATTCCCATTTAATTTTTAGCTCCAATGGCCGAAAAGCAGCGACTATTTTCATAGCGTTGTGTCCGTTGAGCGTGCGTAAACTTTTCTTTAAAAATCTTCTTCTCAATTGAAATCAAACTTGTGATAAATGTTCCTTTGATGGACCTTTATCTATATTGATTGCAAAATTCCGATTTGTCGATAAATGTGGGCGTGGCAGGGCGGGGCTAATCAGACTGGTGGGGGATAACAAAATAATTCTTTAAAAATCTTCTTCTCTTAAACCATCGGGCAAATTTTGATCAAACTTGGCAGAAATATTCCTAGTGTGGTGCTTTACTTAAATTGCGGAAAAAATGATTGGTCCATAGTTGTGGGTATGGTAGCGCGGTGGTATCAGACTTAGAGAAATCCCAAAATAATAATTTAAAAATCAACCACTGGGCCAATTTAAATGAAACTTGGCATAAATGCCTTTTATCAAATTTCGTGGGTAAAGGTTATTATTAACAAAGATCCCTGAAATTAAGCTGCAGGTAAAAGGGGTAAATATATTCTATTTGTTATTTAAGATCTAAATTCTTTGCTGTGGGTACTCATTTGAACAGCCTTGAATAGGCCATTCAAATGAATACCTACAACACAAGGTTTGATATACATTGCACTTGAAGGGTATTTTATGGTTTTGAAATCCATTAAATTACTGTAATATAAAACTCTGTTACCATCTGACTATTTATTTACACTGGGATTAATTGTCTTAATGCTTTTAACCTTTCCTGAAATGGCATGGTTTTGATAATTGGAAAAGGCTTGAGAAAATATTGAGTCAAATGAAGAAAATGCTGATAACCAGCAATTTTTAGCTCACCTGAGCACGAAGTGTGGTCGCTTTTTGTCCGTCGTAGTAAATGATGTAAAAGCGTGTGTCAGAACTGAATCTGCTTTAAAGGCTACCAAGCTCGACAGTTGATTTTGCCGTATATTAGAAGAAAATCATTAAATAAACGTGTTTTATAAAAGTTCCGTCAAACTCGATTGTTTTGAAAGTTTTATTTGCTTTTCTTTACGTCGATACTTGGAAGGAAATAAAGATCGGCAATTTCCGTGAATCTCCACTGAATGACGTCATACCGTAGCATGTCTCCGCCCACAATTTAGAGCATGAAGTTTCTGACACAGATAATGTGTTCGACTTTTCTGTCATAAAGCAAAGTTTCAGTTATTATTCATTTCTCCATCAGAGTAATACAGACAACCTTAAACCGTTCTTTGGCACATTCCTTCACTCACTAACGACATATTCTTTGACTGTTTTAACATTTGTTCTAACATTTACCAAGGATGAATTCCGTGTTTTGAGTATCGATTGGGGAAGTCGCTTTATGACAGAAAAGTCGGACACTTTACTTTTTCAGAAATCTCAGGCTTACCCGGAAATGACCCATGACTGCCCGTTTTTTCCCGCCATGACGTCATAAAGTGGCCGGTATGACGTCATAACTTCAAATTGGAAGTTTAGCGTTTTTTGTTCGGTAAAGATCGGAAAAGACCAAAATATCCAATTTAAAAGACGAAATAAAAACACTTCTAATGTTTAAAAATTGTAGAAACTTTGATATTTGGTTCTTAAAAGGGTGTTTTTTCGACACGAGAGTTTGATTGTGCCAATCAACGGACACTTTAAGTGACATATTTTCATGACCAATGAATCATAGACAGGGCTGTCCATTAAGTCCAGCTCCATTCTCTCTTTTTATAAACGACCTGGATGATGTTATGACTAATACTGATGTTAGAGGCATTCAATTGTTCCCTTCATTTACAGAAATATTTATGTTAATTTTTGCCGATGACATAGGTTTAATTTCGGACACAGTGCAAGGTCTACAAAAAGAATTGGATATATTGAAAACTTATTGTGATAATTATAAGTTAAAGGTTAATCTAGACAAAACTAACATTGTTGGGTTTTTAAAAGGTAGCCAATTATCCAATAAAGAACATCGGACATATGACGGCAAATACGAGACATTGAAATTGTCCCTCGGTTTTCGTAGGTAGGTATTGACTTTACAAACAGGTTATCTTTGTATAAGATGGCAGAAACTGCTTCACTCAAAGCTAAAAAAAAAGTATTAATGTATGTTTTCAAATAATTTGAAAGCATGCCACATATTCCTGTGCCCTCTTTATTTAAAATTTTTGATGCAAAGATCATTCCAGTAATGTTATACGGATCTGAACTAAGGGGTTTACAAAATATGAATTGTGTTGAAAAAGTACCCTACGCGTGTAAACGTCCCCTTAATGTTAGTTTTAAATCATGTAATCAGTCAATTTTGGGCGATACCGGAAGATATCCATTATGGATTTTGTCATCTAAAAGAGTAATAAAATACTGGCTACATATTCTAAATATTCCAGACAACAGATTTGGCAAACTTTGTTAAAACATGTTTTTACATTATGATAATCTAGGATATCAAAATTGGGTTTCCACTTTACGTGTGCACCTATGCAGAAATGGTTTTGGTCAATTTGGGCAAATCAAAGTGTCAAAAATGAAAATATGTTTCTATATCAATATGTTCAACGGTTAAAAGACCATTATGTACAAGAATGGAGAGGTAATTGCGTGGCAAATACAAAATTAAATCATTATTGTGGGTTCAAAATCTCATTAATTTTGGTCAGCAACAATATCCTTCGATTATTGACGGGAAAAAAATTCGATCATGTCTTTGTTCATTTAGAAGTGCTTCACACCCACTTATGATCGAAAAGGGGAGACACTATGGTATAACCAGAGATTATAGTTTCTGTATTTATTGCGACTCATATGTTGAGGACGAATTACATTTTGTATTAAATTGATGTGCCCCCATTATAATGATTTGAGAAAAGATTATATTCAAGATTGATTCGAAGTACACATATGTATTAAGGTATACAACCCATCATTAGCGCTAAAGAGCCTGAGGCGAAATTTGAAAAGTGCCAGTAATTCCAAAACTGTGTTACATTTCCATTCCGCATACAAACATAAGCATTTTGAACGGTTTAGAATTTTGAATTAACGCCTACTTTTGGAAATATTTGACAAAAATGTTCAAAATTACCTCCCTTGCATATGAATATAGAGTCAAACAATATTTGTAAATTATTTTCTTCTTGAAGCATAATCTTGAAATCCGGCACGGTGAATCAACCTATGTGAAGTGTATTTAGAAGTGTGTGTAATTTGATGCATTTTGTATGGCTAGAAAGTGGTGTTTTTAATGATGGGTCATATACCTTAAATGAAACATCATTTTATAAGCTCATGTCATCAAAGAATGAAACTAGAATCTACTATAAGAAATCTAGCTATGTTTATTTTTTATGCTCCAGAAAAAAGAAAAAGATATTTGGAAATACAAGAAATATGACTTCATATTTAACTACTCTGTTCAAAACCAAAATATTTGCCAGTTAATTATTTATATACCCATCTCCAGATATCTTTAACTCAACGCATTTTATTGATTGATGGACTTTTGTGAGATAGTTGAATTTTTCAATATGTTGTTAACTTACTTGTGTTATATTTCGCACACTTACACGCAGTTTGTTTGTATTGTTAAATGTTTGTATATGTGTATGGGCCGTTGGCCTTATAATACAAATAAAATTTGGAATTTGGAATTTGTTTTAAATGTTTAAAATGTAACATTAATGCCCCCGTAATGGCCATTTTTCTAAAATGTTAATTTTTCACGGAAAGTGTTGATAAGGGTTAACAGATGACCTTGAGGAAAGTCAAATTGCATGAAACAGATAGATTTTATTAGCTCACCTGAGCACATAGTGCTCGAGGTGAGGTATTGTGATCGGTCTGTTGTCCGGCGTCTGTCTGTCTAACTGTCTATCTGTCTAACTGTCTATCTGTCCATCTGTCAACTTTTCACACAAAAAATCTTCTCCTCCTAAACTACTTGGCAGAATTCAACCATATTTCACACATATGATCTATGGGTCATGCTTTTTCAAAATACTTCACAGAATTTGAATCGGGGCCATAATGCCGTCAAAAAGTAGGTCACTAGGTCAAATCTTCTTTCTGCTCTAGGGGCCACATTTGTTGCTCAATCGTTGTAAAAATTGATCAGAATATTTGTCTTGATGATATATAGGTGATGATAAAAAATAGGTCAAGCCTGGTCAAAAACTAGGTCACTAGGTCAAATATTGTAAAATCCATCTTTTTACACTGGAAGTGCCAATTTTGGTCCAAACTTTGTAGCAATTGTCATGAATGTTTATTTTGATGATATCAAGGTCAAGTCAAGAAGTGGGTCATGCTAGGTCATTTACTACGTCATGAGGTCAAATCTTACAAAATCCTTTCTTTTGCTCTGGAAGTGCCAATTCTTGTCCAAACTTTGTCAAAATTGTCCTCAATGTTTATCTTGATTATATTTATGAAATGATCAAAAGTGGGTCATACAAGGTCAAAAACTAGGTCACAAGGTCAAATCTTTTAAAATCCTTCATTTTGTTCTGGACATGCCAGTTTTGGCCCAAACCTTCTCAAAATTGTCCTGAATGTTTATTTTGATGATATCAAGGTCATGTCAAGAAGTGGATCATGCCATGTAATGTCAAAAACTAGGTCATTGGGTCAAATTTTGGTTTTGCTTTAAGAACTGAAATAATTATATACTTAATCATTGTGAAAATTGTTCAGAATGTTTATCTTGACGAAATCTGGGTCATTTTAAAAATGGGTCATGTGAGGTCAGAAACTAGGTCACTAGGTCAAATTTTGTTTTCTTCTAAGAACCAAAACATTTACTCAATCATTGAAAATTCAGAATGTTTATCTTGATGATATCTTGGTGATATGAATAGCAGGTCATTCAAGGTTAAAAACTAGGTCACAAAGTCAAATTTTGTTTTTTGCTCTAAGAACCAAAATATTTACTCTATCATTGTGAAAATTGTTCAGAATGTTTATCTTGATTATATCTTGGTGATATGAATAGCAAGTCATTCAAGGTTAAAAACTAGGTCACTAGGTCATATTTTGTTTTTTGCTCTAAGAACCAAACTATTTACTTTATCATTGTGAAAGTTGTTCAGAATGTTTATCTTGGTGATATCTTGGTGATGTGAAAAGTGGGTTATGTGAGGTCTAAAACTAGGTCACTAGGTCAAATCTTGTTTTTGCTCTAGGAACCAAAATATTTACTCTATCGGTGTGAAAATTGTTCAGAATATTTATCTTGATACCTGGTCAATGTAAAAAGGGGGCCATGTGAGGTCAAAAACTAGGTCACATGGTCAAATCTTGTTTCTGCATTTAGAACCATAATGATATCTGAATCATTGTGAAAATTTTTCAGAGTGTTTATTTTTAGCTCACCTGAGCACGATAGTGCTCATGGTGAGGTATTGTGATACCGCTGTGTCCGTCGTCCGTCGTCCGTCGTCCGTCGTCAGTCGTCCGTCGTCCGTCGTGCGTCGTGCGTCAACCTTTGGCTTGTGTGCACTCTAGAGGCCACATTTTTTGCCCAATCAACCTGAAATTTGCTCAGAATGATTGTCTTGATGAAATCTCGGACAAGTTCGAAATTGGGTCATCTGGGGTCAAAAAGTAGGTCACGGGGTCAAATCTTAGAAAAACCTTGTGTGCACTCTAGAGGCCACATTTTTTGCCCAATCAACCTGAAAATTGATCAGAATGATTGTCTTGATCAAATCTCGGACAAGTTCGAAATTGGGTCATCTTGGGTCAAAAACTAGGTCACGGGGTCAAATCTTAGAAAAACCTTGTGTGCACTCTTGAGGCCACATTTTTTGCCCAATTAACCTGAAATTTGCTCAGAATGTTTGTCTTGATGTAATCTCGGACAAGTTTGAAATTGGGTCATCTGGGGTCAAAAACTAGGTCACGGGGTCAAATCTTAGAAAAACCTTGTGTGCACTCTAGAGGCCACATTTTTTGCCCAATCAACCTGAAATTAGCTCAGAATGATTGTCTTGATGAAATCTCGGACAAGTTTGAAATTGGGTCATCTGGGGTCAAAAACTAGGTCACTGGGTCAAATCTTAGAAAAACCTTGTGTGCACTCTAGAGGCCACATTTTTTGCCCAATCAACCTGAAAATTGATCAGAATGATTGTCTTGATGAAATCTCAGACAAGTTTGAAATTGGGTCATCTGGGGTCAAAAACTAGGTCACTGGGTCAAATCTTAGAAAAACCTTGTGTGCACTCTAGAGGCCACATTTTTTGCCCAATCAACCTGAAAATTGATCAGAATGATTGTCTTGATAAAATCTCGGACAAGTTTGAAATTGGGTCATCTGGGGTCAAAAACTAGGTCACAGGGTCAAATCTTAGAAAAACCTTGTGTGCACTCTAGAGGCCACATTTTTTGCCCAATCAATATGAAATTTGCTCAGAATGATTGTCTTGATCAAATCTTGGAAAAGATTGAAATTGGGTCATCTGGGGTCAAAAACTAGGTCACAGGGTCAAATCTTAGGAAAACCTTGTGTGCACTCTAGAGGCCACACTTTTTGCCCAATCAACCTGAAATTTGCTCAGAATGATTGTCTTGATGAAATCTCGGACAAGTTAGAAATTGGGTCATCCGGGGTCAAAAACTAGGTCACGGGGTTAAATCTTAGAAATACCCTGTGTGCACTCTGGAGGCCACATTTTTTGCCCAATCAACCTGAAATTAGCTCAAAATGATTGACTTGATGAAATCTCGGACAAGTTTGAAATTGGGTCATCTGGGGTCAAAAAGTAGGTCACTGGGTCAAATCCTAGAGAAACCTTGTGTGCACTCTAGAGGCCACATTTTATGCCCAATCAACCTGAAATTTGCTCAGAATGATTGTCTTGATGAAATCTCGGACCAGTTTTAAATTGGGTCATCTGGGGTCAAAAACTAGGCCACTGGGTCAAATCTTAAAATAACCTTGTGTGCACTCTAGAGGCCACATTTTTTGCCCAATCAACCTGAAAATTGATCAGAATGATTGTCTTGATAAAATCTCGTACAAGTTTGAAATTGGGTCATCTGGGGTCAAAAACTAGGTCACAGGGTCAAATCTTAGAAAAACCTTGTGTGCACTCTAGAGGCCACATTTTTTGCCCAATCAACCTGAAATTTGCTCAGAATGATTGTCTTGATAAAATCTCGGACAAGTTTGAAATTGGGTCATCTGGGGTCAAAAACTAGGTCACAGGGTCAAATCTTAGAAAAACCTTGTGTGCACTCTAGAGGCCACATTTTTTGCCCAATCAACCTGAAATTAGCTCAAAATGATTGACTTGATGAAATCTCGGACAAGCCTGAAATGGGGTCATCTGGGGTCAAAAAATAGGTCACTAGGTCAAATCTTAGAGAAACCTTGTGTGCACTCTAGAGGCCACATTTTTTGCCCAATCAACCTGAAATTTGCTCAAAATGATTGTCTTGATGAAATCTCAGACAAGTTTGAAATTGGGTCATCTGGGGTCAAAAACTAGGTCACGGGGTCAAATCTTAGAAAAAACCTTTTGTGCACTCTAGAGGCCACATTTTTTGCCCAATCAACCTGAAAATTGATCAGAATGATTATCTTGATGAAATCTCGGACAAGTTTGAAATTGGGTCATCTGGCGTCAAAAACAAGGTCACAGGGTCAAATCTTAGAAAAACCTTGTGTGCACTCAAGAGGCCACATTTTTTGCCCAATCAACCTGAAATTTGCTCAGAATGATTGTCTTGATAAAATCTCGGACAAGTTTGAAATTGGGTCATCTGGGGTCAAAAACTAGGTCACAGGGTCAAATCTTTGTAAAACCTTGTGTGCACTCTAGAGGCCACATTTTTTGCCCAATCAACCTGAAATATGCTCATAATAATTGTCTTGATGAAATGTACAAAAAGTTTGAAATTGGGTCATCTGGGGTCAAAAACTAGGTCACTAGGTCAAATTTAAGAAAAACCTTGTGTGCACTCTAGAGGCCACATTTTATGCCCAATCAGCCTAGTCAGAATAATTATCTTGATAAAATCTCAGACAATTTCAAAATTTGGTCATCTGGGGTCCTAAACTAGGTCATGGGGTCCAGTCTTGGGGATTTTTTTTGCCCAATCAAGCTGAAAATTTGTCAGAATGATTATCTTATACAGGCCACAAATCTTAGTAAAATGTGATCATTTTGGAGGCTCAGACACACCATATACAGAAAGCTATTATGTCAGGCAGGCCTGTAGGAACAGGGGGGCTAGGGGGGCTAAACCCTTCCAAAGTTGGCCAAAAATACCAATTTTTCTTAATTTTACACTTAAAATTTTGGGGAAATCCCAATTAGCCCCCACCCCCCAATATTTAGGATAGAGTCTATAGCCCCCCATTATGAAATTGCTTCCTATGGGCCTGTCAGGTGAGCGCTTCAGGGCCAATGGCCCTCTTGTTACAATATCTGGGGCATGTATAAAGTGGGTCATGGGAGGTGAAAACCAAGGTCAAATTTTGTTTTTGCTCTAAAAAATCATAAATATTTATTCATCATTGTGAAAATGGTTCAGAATTTCTTATCTTGATGATAAATAGGTCATGTAGAAAGTGGCTAATGGTAGGTCAAAAACTAGGTCAAAGGTCAGACCAATCATGTTTTTGGTCTAAGAACCTAAATATTTACTCATCATTGTGAAAATTGTTCAGAGTGTTTATCTGGATGATATCAAGGTCATGTTAAAAAAAAGGGTCATGCGAGTTTGAAGTTTGCAAGTTGTTTGTCTCCAAGTCCTCTCAGGTGAGCGATGCAGGGCCATCTTGGCCCTCTTGTTGAAAGGAAGTTGCATATTAAATTCGAGCTTTGTATGTCAAATACGTTTGGAGAAAATGCAAATGATAAGATTTTGGACAGACAGACGAGCGGACAGACAGACAGACGGACGAACGGACAGACAGACGGACAGACAGACGGACACGATTAATACAATATGCCCCCATCTCTCGAAACGGGGGCATAAAAGCAGCTATTTTTACATTAAAGTGCAGTTGCGGAATCGTGATCTTATTTACTGTTAGGAATATAAGAAAAGGCCACCCAAGGATAGTTACTATGAAGTTTGGTTGCATTTAGTAGTTGTAGAGATTATTTTCAAAGAATAAGTTGTCGACGGGAATACCGCCCGGATGCACATGAAGGACACAGTCGCATGATAATGATCCGCTTGGCTTAATGACCGATAGAGCTATACAGTATTTCAACTGACCAATACATATCTAAATAGCAGAGATACATACTGCTCTCTCGTGCTTCATACAGGTCACGGAGAAGCTATTGAAGTGCAACTTGGTTCTTGATCACACTGTGTATATACGCAGGCTGGTAGATATGCAATCACGCTGTTTTCAATTGCATTAAGGGACTTTTTTTCCATATGCTGGCTCAAACAAAACACATTTTCCCTTTGATCTAAGAATAACAAGTGGCGCGTGTACGGTTATGTGATTTTGATTTCTCCTTGATAAATAAATGATTGATATCCCAGAAACACTACATATTTAAATGAATCTTAAGTATTGTTTAGTATTCAGAGAAGTTATCTCCACATGAAATTGTTAATATCGTACTATTATATAACTTTCTTTTCCAAAATTTACAGATATATTACTCATGCTCTGATAGACTAGCCTCGACGAAGTGCTCAAGGTGAGCTATTGTGGTCGCACACCGTCCGGCGTCCGTCCGTCCACAGTTTCTTCAAACATCTTCTCCTTGACTGTCGGGCCAATTTTGACCAAACTTGGCGGGAATGTTCCTTGAGAGACCCTTTTCGAAACTTGTTCGCGAGTTTTTGATTTGTCAAAAAATGTGGGTGTGGAAGGGCGGAGCTTATTTGATTTAGAGAAGTCCTAAGAAAAGTCTTTAAAAAATCAATTATTGGGCCAATTTTAATAAAACTTGGCAGGAATGTTCCTTTAGTAACTCTTTCAAAGTTGGTTTGCAAACCTTTATATTCGTCAAAAAATGTGGATGTGGCAGGGCGGAGCTTACAAGACTGAGAAAAATTCTAAGGAAATTCTTTAAAAATCAACCTTGTATTAGATTCCGGAAATGAAGCTGGGGGTAAAAGGGGGTAAATACATTCTATTAAAAAGAAATGCTATTTAAGATCTACACTAGTCTGGTGTCAGACTCTGAATATTTATGTTATGTCTAAAAAAATCAAGGCACAGAACCGCGAACAACCTTCAGAATTATAGTAAATTACCTTTCCTTGGTCTGAATATTCAGATAAATAAGAGAATCGTAGACTTGTAATTTCATTTAATGTCATTGTTTGACTTCAAAATCTCTATTTATGAGACTGTCACAAGTCTAGATCTACACTCGTAAATCCTTTGTTGTGAGTACGCATTTGAATAGTCTTGAATAGACCATTCAAATGAATACGCACCGCACAGGGTTTGATCTACATTGAAAGGTATTTTGTGGTTTTGAAATCCATTAAATTCTGTTATCTGAAACTCTGTTACCGTCTAAATGTTTATTTACATTAGGAATCATTATCTCAATGCTTTAACCCTTCCCTGAGATGGCTTGGTTTTGACATCCGTTTATCATTAGAAAGGGCTTGTGAAAATATGGCGTCAAATGAAGAAAATGCTGATAATCAGCAATGTTCTCCCTTTGCCTCAATATTTTATTAGCTATATTGTACATGAACTCTTTTATCTATTATATCAATTTTGTCCTCAGCAACTCATTTCAAATTGGAACAGTCTATTTCTTTACTGTTTGGGAAATTATAAAGCTCTTTCCCAACAATACCCGTGTTTTGGCTCGCTTTAAGAAAACGCAGGGAAGATGTTATGGCAAAGAAGAAAATGCTGATAGCCCGCATTTGGTCCTTTTGCCTTATCATTTTATGTCCACTTTTGTACATAATGCAGTCTCGCTCAACATTTTGTTTTATCATTTGTAGCAGCTTTTAATTCTACTGTTCTGATATTATGCTGCCAGGAAAAGATTTAACCAAAATCCAATTATTACTGTTCAATGAATATTCTCCCTGTGTTGTGGGTTAAATAGGTTCCATATAAAAATGATAAAGAGGGCAATGTTTGACAATCTTTTCTCAAATTATAAGGCCTGAAGATATTTATACCCCCGCAAAACAAATGTTTTATTATACCCCCGCAAAACAAATGTTTTTTATACCCCCGCAAAACAAATATTTTATTATACCCCCGCAAAACAAATGTTTTAGGGGGTATCCTGGAATCAACCTGTCTGTCTGTCTGTATGTATGTATGTATGTATGTATGTATGTATGTATGTATGTATGTATGTATGTATGTATGTATGTATGTATGTATGTATGTATGTATGTATGTATGTATGTATGTATGTATGTATGTATGTCTGTCTGTCTGTCTGTCTGTCTGTGGGCAAAATACTTCTCCAGAGCATATCTTCTAAACCATATGTGCTAGCAATTTAAAACTTGCTACACTTATAGATCTCATTGTGGGGAAGTGTCCTGTGTAAGGATTGTTACTCTGCCACGCCCACTTCTAGAGTTATTGCCCTCTGTTGTTTGTACCCTTGCATTTTTGTCCGTACCATATCTTCTAAACCAAATGTGCTAGCAATTTCAAACTTACTTCACTTATACATCTCATTGTGGGGAAGTGTCATGTACAATAACAGTTACTCAGCCATGCCCACTTTTTGAGTTATTTTCCTTTGTTGTTTGTACTCTTACATATTGTTTGGAGCATATCTTCTAAACCACAAGTACTAGCAACTTCAAATTGGCACACTTATACATCTCATTGTGGGGAAGTGTCATATACAATAACTGTCTCTCAGCTATGCCCACTTTTTTTAGTTATTGCCCTTTGTTGTTTGTACCCTTGCATCTTTGTCTGGACCATATCTTCTAAACCATAACTGCTAGCAATTTCAAACTTTGTACACTAATACATCTTATTGTGGGGAAGTGTCTTGTACAAGAATCATTACTCTGGCATGAGTGATTGTCCTTTGTTGTTTTTACCCTTGGATTCGTGTCTGGAATATATCATCTAAACCATTAGTGCTAGCAACTTCAAACTTGGTACTCTTATAGATCTCATTGTGGGGAAGTGTCATGTAAAAGAACTGTTACTCTGTCATGCCAACTTTAAGAATTTTTGCCCTTTTGTTGTTTGTACCCTTGCATTTGAAAGCTTGTGCGGGGGTATCAAGTCACATCCTGTGACAGTTCTAGTTTTTGCATAGTTTAATGACTAAAATTATCCCTATGCTGCAGCTTCTTGCATTTTGCACAGAAAAAGGTGAATAGAACTTCTGTGTGTTATGCTGTCTCAAAATATAAAGCTCTATGATGAAGGATTATAGTTTGATTAAATGTACTCAAACTTTAGTAGTTTTATAGTGATGAAGAGTGACTTTCATTTCTTCGAAAAGAGAAATCGTGAGATTTTTCTTAATAGATATTCTCTTTAACCCTCTCCCAAAATTGGGCTAGTCCAAATTGAAAAAAAGTTGCTGACGACATTGACAATGTGAAGAAATTTCGAAACTTTACGACTTTCTGAATAGAAAACATTGTGGGTGATAAATTGCTTGTCACATGCAATTTGTTCATTTTCCACAGTGTTTTCTTGAGGGATGTCAAAAATCATTGCATGAATGGGGCTTTTATATTGGACTAAGCAAAATCATGAAACATTTCTTAAATAAACCAACCATTGTGCTAATTCATAACCAACTTTACAGGATCGAATTGAACGAAATGTTACCAAATTGTTTTGGAATGGAAAGTCGTTAGTTTTATGCCTTTATATTCGACAAAATTACCATTGTCACTCTTACCATCTTGGTTCAGGTGAGTGATTCAGGACCATCATGGTCCTCTATTTGTTGTTGTTGTTGTTGTTGTTGTTGTTGTTGTTGTTGTTGTTGTTGTTGTTGTTGTTGTTGTTGTTGTTGGTTTTTTTTTTTTTTTTTTTTTTTTTTTTTTTTTTTTTTTTTTTTTTTTTTTTTTTTTTTTTTTTAATCGGTTGTATCGGAAATCCACACGTCTATGCGTATAGTACTTTAATGAATTATTTGAACAGTAATTAGATATTTTGATTTAATAATGGCGATATTTAGTTACCGTATTCTATATCTGCAGGTGAAGGTGACAAAAAGAGCGACCAAGGACGCTGATGAACTGATTATCCGATGTCTGAATCGTGGCGACTACTTCGGAGAAAAAGCATTACAGGGGTAAGTTTGTTGGACGAAAGTATTACAGCGGTTTAGGGTCGGACTCCACCTGAGTGCGATTCAAATGAATATCCACAATTTGAGATTAGATTTGAAATAATAAAAATCTTGTTTTACCGCTTTAGTTATGCAGGGAAGATTTTACAGGAAAGTTTTATCGTGTGACATTTTCTTTTACACAACTTTTGGAAGTTTGTGATATTTATTAAATAGACTCATACTTAAGGTAAGGCCTGCATAATGGACTATGTAACCAGTCATGGAACGAAACCTGTATGGTGCGAATAGACGATTTGAAAGGGAAGTAATTTTCATTGATCGCAACATTTTGAATTTTTGTCTTTTGTTGGGGGCTTTTTTGCCTTCCCCCCCATACAATTCAGAAACATATTTTTTCAGAAAAAACATGTTTCACTTTAGAACATTCCCTGGAAGTCTGTGCACGTTCAATTATTTCCGTTGTTTCGGAAATAGGCGATATTGCATCTAACGGTACTTTAAAGGGGGAATAACACTTAACATCTTACAAATTTTCCGAGAACTTCGTGCAAAAAAATAAATATATATTATGAAAATATGGCCTTTAAATTGCATCAATGCCAAATCTTAGCTTTCTATCTTGTGTATTGGCTAGGATGTTGACGGATTTAAAACCACATATGTTCCATTATTGTAAATATTATCCCAGGGACAAAAAATCATGGGGTTTTAAATCCGTCGACATCTAAGCCAATACACAAGGTAGAACGCTAAGATTTGGCACATATGTAATTTAAAGACCATATTTTAATAATATATATTTATTTTTTGTACGAAGTTCTCAGAAAATTTGTAAGATGTTAAGTGTTATTCCCCCTTTAAAAACTGGGGAACTTTTATAGGACATTATCGGAAATGTTCAGTGCATGCTCTGACTTACGAACGTCACGGAATAAGTCGGAATATAACGATTTTATAGTGTGTGCATTACGCAGGCATTACCTTAACCTCGTCTAATTGACAAACAAACATGATAAGCTCTGTTTTTCCTGCCAAAAAATCAGTAACTGCTGTTAGTCTGCGCACTTTTTGGTAAAGGCCAATCAGTCAAAACTTTTTGACTGTGTGGCAAGGCATACCTGTAAATAAGACTGACTTGCTTTGCTAGCCATGCTTAAAAAATCATCTGTGTAGATTAGACATGACAAATATTTTATGCCTAGCGTCCCAAGTAGCCGACAATCTTTTGGTCAGCATCAATTCAAATAGTTTCCGGTGTGTAGTTCAAGGTGATAGCAATATAGTCCCTGGACTAGGCTCCATTTGACTGAAACCGACTGACATGTGGGACTGATAACACAGAGCACCGTGAAGGTGCTAATTGGGGAGCCTAGTCTCCTATCTGAATAAGCACTAATTACCGATTTTCAGATCAGGTCGAATAAGAACTGTGTGTCTAGAATGGACAAAGGAAATCTTAAAAGATAAGTTTTATGTGATACCAATGTTTAGTCGTGATATATGGCCATGATTTGAGCATTCGATTTGGCGTACCATAATGCAATTACAAATGTTGATTCTTTGATAGGTTCAGATAAAATTGGCAGTGTTAATGTTATTTATTTGTTCGACTAAATCATTTAGCAAGTGGCAAGAATCCGACAGTTTCAATTTCAATGTATAGGTCATCCATAAACACTGGTTTTAAACATTATCTGCTATGTATACTCAAAGGCAAAAGTAACTTTACAGTTTTTGGATGAACATATTTTCTTAATTTCAAAACATATCTATGATATTTTAACAAGTAGTATTATGTTTGCATGGTTATGTTTTGATATTCTAAATAAATACATCCGTTTCATCTACGTAACAGTAATATGCACGTACATATCGTTAAAATTACTAAAATCCCCCACCCACACAATGGTGTTTTGAATAGTGACATACTTTTCTGCATGTTTGATGTTTGTTGGTCGGCACATAAAAGGCCAAAGTTGTATTCCAGTTAACATGAAAGGGTAAGCAATCCAACGCCGATGGAAACAGGACGTTAAGCATGGTGAGATAGCTAGGAAATTTTATTTTTCTAGGCTAATGAACTGCATCCACCAGTCAATCGTTAACTTCTTGAACGCCTTTCAACACTTAGAGGGTCGAAAAACGAAAGTGTTCATAATCAAAACCAATAAATTCGTGTTAAGCACTAACGTGACGTGACGTTACGTTGCTACCGGAAAATGCAGAAAAGATACGCGGAATCGTTAGTTGAGTCGTAGAACTGTTCGATGTCGAATTTGAAACAACGATTTTAGTGCTAGAAGTCCGGTAGACGGACCCCTTGGGTTATACGCTTACATAACGTCATCGTCAAAAACGCCCACATTTGACGTTATGTAACAGTTTGGACACACGGAAATTTGAGTTAGTCCCTCTTTTCTGACGAGAAAATGTTTAATGTTGGTGTTGCAAACAATAGAAGACGTGTGGACGTGCGTGATATAGAGATTGTAATACGGGACAATTAATTAAAAATTGAATACCTCAAGATCATACGGCTGACCTTTTTTTAAACGCGAATGCTTTTTTCGGTCAATCATACACATGGGGGCGTAGAAACACTGACATTAGATAAAGTTTAGCATAAAATTCGATCCTTTTTACTTGAATATGGGTAAAAAAATCTTTGCCTGGATTTTTAGCTCCACTGGCCTTCAGGCCAGCGGGCTATTGTCATGGTGCTGTGTCCGTCGTGCGTGCGTCCGTCCGTGCGTCCGTCCGTCCGTCCGGTCGTCAACTTTTTCTTTAAAAATCTTCTCCTCAGAAACCACTCGATGGATTTCAATCAAACTTCACAGGAATGATCCCTAGGTGGCCCTCTATCAGATTCCTAAATTTAATTCTGATTGAATAAGAAAGTCTGGAGTTATCTGCCCTTGAATTAAAAAATGGCTGTTTTGACTTTGTTTTCACTCTAGCCACTACAAATATTTATCAATCAAGACAAAACTTGGTCAGAATGTAGGTGCTGATAAGACCTTGCCCGAGTGCAATTTTCAGCTTGATCTGAATATTATGTCTTGAGTTATGTGCCCTTGAAATTGGCAAAATTACCATTTTTGACCTTATTTTTACTCAAGCAACCATAAATATCCACCAATCAACACGAAACTTTCATGTAATCTTACTGGCCATAAGATCGTGCATGTGTGTAATTTTCAGTTTCATAGGAATCTTAAATCATTATTTTTCTGCCCTTGAATTTGACAAAATTGCTGTTTTCGACTTTGATTTTACACTCTTTACATCCACAAATATTGAGCAATCAAGTCAAAACTTAAATAAGATGTAGGTGAAGTTAAGATCTTGCTTTAGTGAGATTCTTTGCTAGATAGGAATATAAAATCCTCAGTTATATGCCTTTCAATTTGACAAAATTGCTAATTTTGACTTTGTTTTCACTCTAACAGCCAAACTCACTCTATTAAAGACAAAGCTTGGTAACCAATTGATCTTATACGAATGTGTTTTCAGCTTTCTAGTTACTTTGTTATTGCTTTAAGAGCAACAAGTTTTGAAAAAATTTGTCAAAACTTGGACTTGATATGACAAGAAATTCAGGTTTCATCACCCATTTGCATTAATTTTGGAATATGGTATTTCCCCAAATCTATTTTTAGCTCCAAATCTATTTTTAGAAATATGAAATATTTTGGAGTAATCAATGGTCTGTTAATTTAGATCTGTTTGGAAGATAGAAAATTTTAATTGCTAGTATCATCCTAAGCTGGAATGTTCTACCATTTCCTTTTACCCTTTCTCAAATGGCAAACATATAGTTTTACTCTCTTTGCTTCAAGAACCAAACATTTTGAACAATCTAGTTTTGTAACTTTCTTTTTGCTCTATGAAACACAAGCATTGAACAATCTAATCTAATCTTGGATTAAATATTACATGAAACTCAGGCCTGTGGAGCGACTCAAGACCTTCAGGTCTTCTAGTTCAATTTGACTTCAACCCTTTGTCATTACCGTGGTAACACAAGCGTCACAATATAGTGACCACTCTCTTCTATCCCACATTTATCTTGCAAAATGGCATATGTATATGTTTAATACAATTAGTTTCACAACATGTGATTAGGGTTTGAGAAATTCAGATGAAAGTCAGATGTAAAGTTACTTTTGCCTTTCAGTATATATATATATATATATATATATATACTGTAAGCTATCCCACACTTCGAAAGTATGCTGTTGAATTGCAACCATTATCTCCCGTTAATAATATATGTAAAAATATGCAATTCTGAATCTTACAGATCCAGCAACTTTCTCGAACGCTTATAAACGATTGAATGTGTCACAATGTGTCACAACCATATAAATATGGCGCCTATCCATTGTAGATACAAACTGAATGTTGTATGTAAATATCCTAACCCGTAGATATGTTATTCATAAAATTACATCATATATTATAGATAGTTAAACATTTCTCAATTGAGGTTTTGGATGCTTCTATGTATGATGTGTATGATATGAATAGCTAGGCATCGTGTCGTATTCTCGGGTTATGGAGTTAGGGATAAAACATTATACAGTCTTTCTTAGCCCTTTTCCAAATGTCAATATTTTAGGGTGGTTCAGACAACATTACCCTTTCCCAAACAAGACTTGGTATTGACGTCTCTAAGTTGTGAGGCTTGTGAAAACATTGAGGCAAAAGAAGAAAGTGCTGGTGATGTCACCAGCACTTTCCCTTTTTGCCTCAATATTTTCTGGGCTACAACATACATATTTTCTCCATTTAGTTTAATCTATTTTGTGGTCAGCAACTCCTTTCAAATCAGACAACCCTAAAACTTTACTGTTTGGGAAAGGGTTACAGTAACTAAAAAGGACATTTCTGTACAATATAGCACAGATAATCTTGAGGCAAAAGGAGAAAATGTTGATTGTCAGCAATTTCTTCTTTAGTCTCAATGTTTCCCGAGCATTTTTTGTAAGGGAGATCAAAACTAGGTCTTGTTTGGGAAAGGGATAAATCTAAGCGGCAGAGCACAAGTCAACATGGTTACATTACTTTGTAATAGTGAGATTTCTCCTTGATGACAACTTTAGTTAGATTGATCCATGCTGCGGTGTTTTCGACCATTTTTTTTTTAGTTTTAGTACGAACCTAAGTGAGTTTTGAATTTAACCCTTTCCCAAACGACAAAATATTAGGGGTCCAATTTGGAAGCTGGTGCAGATGTTAAAATGGATATTGATCATGAAAGGGTGTACATATAATATAGCACATAAAATATTGAGGTAAAAGGAGAAAATGCTGATTGTCAGTGTTTTATTCTTTTGCCTCAATGTTTTCCCAAGCCTTTTCTCAGATCTTGTTTGGGAAAGGGTCAAGACAACCACAAACCTGACAATACTTTGCCAAGAAGTATGCTCTGTCCCTGACAATGGATTCTGTATGAACTTCCGGACATCGACTTAGATCCAGATTCTCACCTGCAATTAAAAATACATATGTAATAAGTACCTAAGAACACCTGCTAAATGACATTAAAATAAGAGTATAAATACTAGGCCTTTAAGAATTATATTTTGAGAAGATTTTGAGAAGATTATATTTTTCACCTTTATTTTGAAAAAGACATTAATTTTTCATATGATTATTACAAAAACAAGACCTAATTCTTACGTTTCTAAGAGAAAAGGATTGGGAAGAAATTGTAACAAAAGAAGAGATGCTGAGAATCAGCATTTTCTCCTTTTGCCTCAATAATTTCTAGGCTTTATGGTACACAAATCCAATCTTTAGCGACATATATTTGGTCCTCTGCAGCTTCTTTGCAATTAGACCACCCTAACACTATGCCGTTTGGGAAAGTTTGGGAAATTCTCTCATCTTGAAACTGAATTGGTCCTCTTCGCTTCTGACCCTGATAATGCATAGCAGGCTCAGCTGGTGCCTCAATAGTGCGCTTCCGGTCTCGACACATGGAAGTGGACGGTTCTAGCTGTTGACCAGTGTCCCGCTGGATTATTATTCCATTGGTGTTACCAGTATGTGTTGTCCCTTTGCCTATTTAGATATTGAATGAGAAACTTATAACTTAACCCTTTCCAAAACGACAAATTTTAGGGTGCTCCAATTTGAAAGCCACTGCAGACGACAAAAGAGATGTTGATAAAGAAATGATTCATGTACAATAAAGCACAGAAAATATTGAGCCAAAAGGTGAAAATGCTGATATCAGCATTTTCTTCTTTAGCCTCAATGTTTTCCCAATCCTTTTCTATCAAGGACGTTAAAACCAGGTCTTGTTTGGGAAAATCATTATTACATTTTCATATATAGGTTAATCAAGGTAAGAACAATTTAGCTAAACTTTATGTGGAAAAAAAACATCTGAATACCGGTACATTTATTAATGACATCAAGGAAAAACTGGAAAATTATTCTTCTTTAAATGATTTAATATTTTAGGAAAATTATCTAGTTATCACTCTCCATATTCTAAAGCATGAACATGATTACATGAAAAGCATAGAACCCATCCCCAAATAGATCTACAATATTAGTAATGTTCCGGTAATTACTGTGCGTTCCGGTATTTCTATGGACCCCTGCTAAACATAATTCTTTAAAAACAAGTAAAAAATTGCTGTAATGTACAGCAAAGAGAATTGTGTCGCCCTTAAAAAATGTTTCTGCAATATTTGATTTCTTTTCTGTGTTTTTTAACATTTACTGAATGTTTATTTTTCCAGAATATATAATTCTGATTCTGTAATTGTGAGAGACCTGGGACTTGCTCCGTTATCCTGTGTATAGATCCAACACGCCATGTGCGAAGTTTCAAAACAATGAGTTTAGCAGTTGTTGAGTTACTAACTTCGTTACAGGAGTGAATGCATCGTTACGGTAGTGAAATTGGAAGTAGGATAGGGACATAACTCTTTTGAAACACTTGTTAGAGTCCTGAGATTAGCATAAGACTTTGTGTGGTCATCTTATATTATATTTGTAAAATTTGCAAACAAAAGTTCCAGTGGTCAGTGAGAAACTTGCATAAAAAGTTTGGGCTATTTGGACTAAAAACGGACAATTTCTAAATAAGTCTCTCAAAATTCATAGTAAGTTTTATGTGTAGGGCCTACTGCATCTCTCCAATATGCAACGTACAAACAAAAGAAATTTCAAGTTGCTATCATGTATAATTAAGAATATATGGTTCAGCATTTTTAGTGTTACCATATGGAATGCATCGTTATGGTAGTGAAAAAGTAGTAACATGTATTTTTTGGCATGCTTAGAAAAAAAAACGAATATGTATGACTTCACTGGCCTTTTAACCGTAAACAGGGTGCATTCATCTTCATTTTTCAAATGATCTAGTTGCACAGTCTTTTGAGACTCACTGCCCAGTTTCGTTAACATCTTTGATTTTCGAATTCTGATATCTCATTCCCTACCGTAACACTATCTTCCCTACCGTAATTCTGTAAAAAATTGGGGTTTCACAGTAAAGCTGTCATTAACTCATGGGAGTAAATATTTGCAATGGAAAATGCAAATTGTGTTTAATCGGACTCCAAATGAGATATATCTTTGAATGAATGTATATGTAGTGTAGGAATGCACATGGGTGCTCTGTCGTGTCATTTATCAGGGCATATATCTGTACTTTTTCACACAACTCATTCAGGCACGGTTAAGAAATGGGACGCGAAAGTCCCCAACGTGTTATACATGTATATTATATATAGCGAAAGAATGATGTGAGAATAAGTTTAGGAGGGATCAGACCACGTTTGTCAAAGATTTCTGCGTGAACTAGACGCTATGGCGATAAATGAACTTGGACTTTTATATCAGCGGGTAATTATAGACTAAGATAAGGCTACATGTATCAGGCTGCATGTATAATAATATTGATCCTTGTCTACACTGACTGTAAACGCAGTCCTGGGGATCCGATTGACTGGACTAAAACAACATAATCATTAATCACAATATAACACAATACAGACAGATTATCTGAACCCTCTTTCCAAAACACGAAAGAATTGAACTGTTCTGATTACAAAGCTGCTTCTAATTTGCTAACAACAACAACAACAACAACAAAACACTTTTCTACTGGTAACATAAAAACGAGGTCTTGATTTGGAAAGGGTTAATTATGTTAGTGTGAGAAACTCCCTAACAGTATACTATTTGAGGTGAAAAAAAGTACGAGAAAAAACATATTTTGTTAGGGGAATGGTTAATTATTTTAGTTTAAGAATCCCCCTAAGAGTCTACTATTCTGAAAAAAGCATGTGAAAATATAATGTTCTACGAGCAATACACATGCCTGTTCAGTAAAAACGATCCTTGACATTATGCAAGTTGATCAGCCCAAGTTGTATGCGAGGTGTTAAATCAATACTAAAGTACTTGTGGTACTTTGATTATTGTGTATTAATGCGGTGGATATTAGTGGTCGTCAAATCGGATAGGATGTAGACCTTGCCCTATGGGCCAACCGGAAGTAGGGACTTGTCATTGATATGCAAAAATAAAACAATCAAAATTTTTGTTTACTTGATTTTTGCGTGTTCTTGGATAAGATGAACTTCAGAGTATACTTTGTAGCAATGCTTGAAAAATATATCCTTTAAACAGTCTATGGGTAGGATATATAAACGATTTTCAAGTACACAAAATAATTATCGCTCATGACGTAATTTCCAAAATTAGAAGAAGTATACCACAAGAGTGTCGCGCATAGCGCGACACAACAATACTCACCTCACATTCACCTTGTTGGTCCTCAGATGACCATAGACGTCCAGCGTCCCTCCGCTTCGCCCCACATTCAATTCGCTTACTGTTTGTGTACTTCTGGTAGCACTCACGATGGAACCCAATGTCAGGTACAACTTCGTTAATATCAGTCAAAATACTGAGGCAATTTCTTTTTCTTTACCATCCACAGTTGCCCAAACATTTGAGCAACTGTACAGCTTCGTCCATGTAACGTATGTGCATGGAATAAGTGCACCTACATCAAAATCTGACAGTTGACAGATGCAATCCTTATGGGGGCGGCCATTTTTTCAGGACCGGGCTGAAGCCTGTTAGGCTAAATACTCTCATCTGATTGGTCAATTATGGGCATCTTCAAAGACACTAAAATCGCGTTTTTTCTAATTAGTGACCACATAAGTTAAGGTAAACAATCCTGATTAAACAATCCTGATTTTGACTTTGTTTTCACTCTAGCCACTACAAATATTTATCAATCAAGACAAAACTTGGTCAGAATGTAGGTGCTGATAAGACCTTGCCCGAGTGCAATTTTCAGCTTGATCTGAATATTATGTCTTGAGTTATGTGCCCTTGAAATTGGCAAAATTACCATTTTTGACCTTATTTTTACTCAAGCAACCATAAATATCCACCAATCAACACGAAACTTTCATGTAATCTTACTGGCCATAAGATCGTGCATGTGTGTAATTTTCAGTTTCATAGTAATCTTAAATCATTATTTTTCTGCCCTTGAATTTGACAAAATTGCTGTTTTCGACTTTGATTTTACACTCTTTACATCCACAAATATTGAGCAATCAAGTCAAAACTTAAATAAGATGTAGGTGAAGTTAAGATCTTGCTTTAGTGAGATTCTTTGCTAGATAGGAATATAAAATCCTCAGTTATATGCCTTTCAATTTGACAAAATTGCTAATTTTGACTTTGTTTTCACTCTAACAGCCAAACTCACTCTATTAAAGACAAAGCTTGGTAACCAATTGATCTTATACGAATGTGTTTTCAGCTTTCTAGTTACTTTGTTATTGCTTTAAGAGCAACAAGTTTTGAAAAAATTTGTCAAAACTTGGACTTGATATGACAAGAAATTCAGGTTTCATCACCCATTTGCATTAATTTTGGAATATGGTATTTCCCCAAATCTATTTTTAGCTCCAAATCTATTTTTAGAAATATGAAATATTTTGGAGTAATCAATGGTCTGTTAATTTAGATCTGTTTGGAAGATAGAAAATTTTAATTGCTAGTATCATCCTAAGCTGGAATGTTCTACCATTTCCTTTTACCCTTTCTCAAATGGCAAACATATAGTTTTACTCTCTTTGCTTCAAGAACCAAACATTTTGAACAATCTAGTTTTGTAACTTTCTTTTTGCTCTATGAAACACAAGCATTGAACAATCTAATCTAATCTTGGATTAAATATTACATGAAACTCAGGCCTGTGGAGCGACTCAAGACCTTCAGGTCTTCTAGTTCAATTTGACTTCAACCCTTTGTCATTACCGTGGTAACACAAGCGTCACAATATAGTGACCACTCTCTTCTATCCCACATTTATCTTGCAAAATGGCATATGTATATGTTTAATACAATTAGTTTCACAACATGTGATTAGGGTTTGAGAAATTCAGATGAAAGTCAGATGAAAAGTTACTTTTGCCTTTCAGTATATATATATATACTGTAAGCTATCCCACACTTCGAAAGTATGCTGTTGAATTGCAACCATTATCTCCCGTTAATAATATATGTAAACATATGCAATTCTGAATCTTACAGATCCAGCAACTTTCTCGAACGCTTATAAACGATTGAATGTGTCACAATGTGTCACAACCATATAAATATGGCGCCTATCCATTGTAGATACAAACTGAATGTTGTATGTAAATATCCTAACCCGTAGATATGTTATTCATAAAATTACATCATATATTATAGATAGTTAAACATTTCTCAATTGAGGTTTTGGATGCTTCTATGTATGATGTGTATGATATGAATAGCTAGGCATCGTGTCGTATTCTCGGGTTATGGAGTTAGGGATAAAACATTATACAGTCTTTCTTAGCCCTTTTCCAAATGTCAATATTTTAGGGTGGTTCAGACAACATTACCCTTTCCCAAACAAGACTTGGTATTGACGTCTCTAAGTTGTGAGGCTTGTGAAAACATTGAGGCAAAAGAAGAAAGTGCTGGTGATGTCACCAGCACTTTCCCTTTTTGCCTCAATATTTTCTGGGCTACAACATACATATTTTCTCCATTTAGTTTAATCTATTTTGTGGTCAGCAACTCCTTTCAAATCAGACAACCCTAAAACTTTACTGTTTGGGAAAGGGTTACAGTAACTAAAAAGGACATTTCTGTACAATATAGCACAGATAATCTTGAGGCAAAAGGAGAAAATGTTGATTGTCAGCAATTTCTTCTTTAGTCTCAATGTTTCCCGAGCATTTTTTGTAAGGGAGATCAAAACTAGGTCTTGTTTGGGAAAGGGATAAATCTAAGCGGCAGAGCACAAGTCAACATGGTTACATTACTTTGTAATAGTGAGATTTCTCCTTGATGACAACTTTAGTTAGATTGATCCATGCTGCGGTGTTTTCGACCATTTTTTTTTAGTTTTAGTACGAACCTAAGTGAGTTTTGAATTTAACCCTTTCCCAAACGACAAAATATTAGGGGTCCAATTTGGAAGCTGGTGCAGATGTTAAAATGGATATTGATCATGAAAGGGTGTACATATAATATAGCACATAAAATATTGAGGTAAAAGGAGAAAATGCTGATTGTCAGTGTTTTATTCTTTTGCCTCAATGTTTTCCCAAGCCTTTTCTCAGATCTTGTTTGGGAAAGGGTCAAGACAACCACAAACCTGACAATACTTTGCCAAGAAGTATGCTCTGTCCCTGACAATGGATTCTGTATGAACTTCCGGACATCGACTTAGATCCAGATTCTCACCTGCAATTAAAAATACATATGTAATAAGTACCTAAGAACACCTGCTAAATGACATTAAAATAAGAGTATAAATACTAGGCCTTTAAGAATTATATTTTGAGAAGATTTTGAGAAGATTATATTTTTCACCTTTATTTTGAAAAAGACATTAATTTTTCATATGATTATTACAAAAACAAGACCTAATTCTTACGTTTCTAAGAGAAAAGGATTGGGAAGAAATTGTAACAAAAGAAGAGATGCTGAGAATCAGCATTTTCTCCTTTTGCCTCAATAATTTCTAGGCTTTATGGTACACAAATCCAATCTTTAGCGACATATATTTGGTCCTCTGCAGCTTCTTTGCAATTAGACCACCCTAACACTATGCCGTTTGGGAAAGTTTGGGAAATTCTCTCATCTTGAAACTGAATTGGTCCTCTTCGCTTCTGACCCTGATAATGCATAGCAGGCTCAGCTGGTGCCTCAATAGTGCGCTTCCGGTCTCGACACATGGAAGTGGACGGTTCTAGCTGTTGACCAGTGTCCCGCTGGATTATTATTCCATTGGTGTTACCAGTATGTGTTGTCCCTTTGCCTATTTAGATATTGAATGAGAAACTTATAACTTAACCCTTTCCAAAACGACAAATTTTAGGGTGCTCCAATTTGAAAGCCACTGCAGACGACAAAAGAGATGTTGATAAAGAAATGATTCATGTACAATAAAGCACAGAAAATATTGAGCCAAAAGGTGAAAATGCTGATATCAGCATTTTCTTCTTTAGCCTCAATGTTTTCCCAATCCTTTTCTATCAAGGACGTTAAAACCAGGTCTTGTTTGGGAAAATCATTATTACATTTTCATATATAGGTTAATCAAGGTAAGAACAATTTAGCTAAACTTTATGTGGAAAAAAAAAACATCTGAATACCGGTACATTTATTAATGACATCAAGGAAAAACTGGAAAATTATTCTTCTTTAAATGATTTAATATTTTAGGAAAATTATCTAGTTATCACTCTCCATATTCTAAAGCATGAACATGATTACATGAAAAGCATAGAACCCATCCCCAAATAGATCTACAATATTAGTAATGTTCCGGTAATTACTGTGCGTTCCGGTATTTCTATGGACCCCTGCTAAACATAATTCTTTAAAAACAAGTAAAAAATTGCTGTAATGTACAGCAAAGAGAATTGTGTCGCCCTTAAAAAATGTTTCTGCAATATTTGATTTCTTTTCTGTGTTTTTTAACATTTACTGAATGTTTAATTTTCCAGAATATATAATTCTGATTCTGTAATTGTGAGAGACCTGGGACTTGCTCCGTTATCCTGTGTATAGATCCAACACGCCATGTGCGAAGTTTCAAAACAATGAGTTTAGCAGTTGTTGAGTTACTAACTTCGTTACAGGAGTGAATGCATCGTTACGGTAGTGAAATTGGAAGTAGGATAGGGACATAACTCTTTTGAAACACTTGTTAGAGTCCTGAGATTAGCATAAGACTTTGTGTGGTCATCTTATATTATATTTGTAAAATTTGCAAACAAAAGTTCCAGTGGTCAGTGAGAAACTTGCATAAAAAGTTTGGGCTATTTGGACTAAAAACGGACAATTTCTAAATAAGTCTTTCAAAATTCATAGTAAGTTTTATGTGTAGGGCCTACTGCATCTCTCCAATATGCAACGTACAAACAAAAGAAATTTCAAGTTGCTATCATGTATAATTAAGAATATATGGTTCAGCATTTTTAGTGTTACCATATGGAATGCATCGTTATGGTAGTGAAAAAGTAGTAACATGTATTTTTTGGCATGCTTAGAAAAAAAACGAATATGTATGACTTCACTGGCCTTTTAACCGTAAACAGGGTGCATTCATCTTCATTTTTCAAATGATCTAGTTGCACAGTCTTTTGAGACTCACTGCCCAGTTTCTGAGGAAAATAGGAATGTTCTATGGGATAACATTGGAAAAGGGGGCCTTAATGACAAAATCCACGTTAGCGCTATGGAGACAATAAGTTTGGCTCAATATTCATGATTTAGTCAGATAATTTGTCTAGTCACAAGGATTAAGCCTATTGACAGTGGGAATGTTCTGTTGGATGTCATGGGAAAATGGGCATCAAAGACAAAATCCTTATTAGCAATGTAGATGCAACAAATTTTTTCCTATCTTTATGAAACATGTTCAGAATGTTTGTCTAGTCACAAGGATGAAAACTACTGAAAAATAGAATGTTCTTTTGGATATCATGGGACAGGGTGCAATCATTTCTCACATTGTGAATCTCAGTTCAGTTGAGCGATTAAGGACCATCATGGTCCATTTGTTTATCATTTGAATAGGTCGAACATTTTGTACAATGATCGCCTCACAAACTCTAAACGGGCATATCTCATAGCGTAGGGCTCGTCTACTAATGAAAAAGTAAAGCATACTGGAAGAATTCAAGATAACTTCTTATTGATTTAAAAGTCTACAAAAACAAGATGTGTTTGTGAAACACAAATGCCCCCGAAATGGCCATTTTTCTACAATGTTAAATTTTCGTGGAGTAAAGGGTTATTAAGGGTTAAGGGATGACCTTGAGGAAGGTCAAATTGCATGGAACAGATAGATATCATTGAAAGGAAGTTTCATACCAAATTTGAGCTTTGTATGTCAAATACTTTTGGAGAAAAAGCAAAGGTTAAGTTTTCAGAGTAAAAGGTTAAGTTTTCGTAGAGTATATATATAAGGGTTAACAGATGACCTTGAGAAAGGTCAAACTCCATGGAACAGATAGGTATCATTGAAAGGAAATTGCATACCAAATTTGAGCTTTGTATGTCAAATACTTTTGGAGAACAAGAGCAACGCTGGGCGTGGCATTATACGCCCGAAGTTCAGAAATAAATGGGTGTGTGATATTTGTTGATGTCCTGTTCTTTTGTAAAAGTCTCTTGCAAGTATCCGATAAAACAAATTCACCAAGTACTAAAATATTCAAGTTGCAAGTACCCGAGTACTACTAAAATATTCACAAATTTATTCAGATTGAGATAATGTAATCAAACACCCTAGCTATGAGTTCTACACACATGTGAAGTTTCAACATCGTAGGCCCTGTATTTTGAAAGTTATGGACCGGACACCAATTTGCAAACTGAATCAAACAAAGGGCAATAAGTCAAAAATTATAAATGGTAGAGTTAGGGTTATTGCGCTCTGCACATCCTAGCTATGAGATCTATACACCTGTGAAGTTTCAAGACTATAGGCCTTATAGTTTCAAAGTTATGGACCGGACACGAATTTACTAACTGAATCAAACAAAATCAAACAAAGGGCAATAAGTCAAAAATTATAAATGGTAGAGTTGTGGTTCTTGTGCTCTGCACACCCTAGCTATGAGATCTATACACCTGTGAAGTTTCAAGACTATAGGCCTTATAGTTTCAAAGTTATGGACCGGACACGAATTTGCTAACAGAATCAAACAAAATCAAACAAAGGGCAATAACTCAAAAATTATAAATGGTAGAGTTGTGGTTCTTATGCTCTGCACACCCTAGCCATGAGATCTATACACCTGTGAAGTTTCAAGACTATAGGCCTTATAGTTTCAAAGTTATGGACCGGACACGAATCTGCTAACTAAATCAAACAAAATCAAACAAAGGGCAATAACTCAAAAATTACAAATGGTAGAGTTGTGGTTCTTGCGCTCTGCACACCCTAGCTATGAGATCTATACACCTGTGAAGTTTCAAGACTATAGGCCTTATAGTTTCAAAGTTATGGACCGGACACGAATCTGCTAACTGAATCAAACAAAATCAAACAAAGGGCAATAACTCAAAAATTACAAATGGTAGAGTTGTGGTTCTTGTGCTCTGCACACCCTAGCAATAAGATCTATACACCTGTGAAGTTTCAAGACCATAGGCCTTATAGTTTGAAAGTTATGGACCGGACACGAATTTGCTAACGGACAGACGGACAGACAGACAGACGGACAGACGGACAGACGGACAGACAGACAGACGATGCACGCGATAACATAATACGACCCTTCGGGCGTATAATAAAAAGCAAAGGTTAAGTTTTCGGAGTAAAAGGTTAAGTTTTCGTAGAGTAAAGGGTTGATAAGGGTTAACAGATGACCTTGAGAAAGGTCAAACTGCATGGAACAGATAGATATCATTGAAAGGAAGTTGCATACCAAATTTGAGCTTTGAATGTCAAATACTTTTGGAGAAAAGGCAAAGGTTAAGTTTTCGGACAGACGGACGGACAGACAGACGGACGGACAGACGGACGGACGGACGGACGGACAGACAGACAGACAGACGGACACGAGTAAAACAATATGCCCCCGATCTCTCGATACGGGGGCATAAAAAGGGAAAAAAGAAGAAATAAGAACCTCGCGTGAGTGGGTTTCGAACCTATGAAACAAATGTGCCTTCGGTATTCTTTGCCTACCTCTCTACCCTTTAGGCCACAGCGCCACAAAACAACAAATAAAGACTGATATATTGCGTTTTTATTCACCTGAAAGGGTGTGGCTAGGCCAAAAGGTTATTCGACGAGTTTACTTCTCGATACCTTTGTTATTGTCCAGCAAGATTAACCCGGGACATCTGCATATGTAATGACCTCACTTCGGGATTGTTTTGTTTAGACGCTCAACTGGCGGACTTTGCGCACGAAAATTAAGTTGTCCCGGGTTAATCTTGCTGGACAATAACATAAGTGAAAAACGTGCGGCACGAGCATGAAAACATTTCGAAATCGAAAGACTGTGCGATTGTAAAACGCGTTATTAAAAAACCTCGTAAATACAGCTTGATTCAAGCTGCAGTTACAATAATTTGCAATAACACCGACGATTTACCGCTAATTGAAAACGCTGTTTCTCCTCAATCTTCAATGTAATAACCGTTTACTAGGCTCCGCCCTTTCTCCCGAAAAAAATCAGAATATACACGGTGGGGATTGTGCATGATGGGATGGATAACGACTACCGATAATAGGGAACGATTTCATCAAGTAATTCGTTACGTAATTTCGGACAAATGAATAGTTGTTCGTTGGTGTTGTTATAAAATCTCGTATCTACGGCTTGAATCAAGCCGTAGTTACGAGATGTTATAACAACACCAACGGTTTATCAAAACATAACGGTAAACTCAGTCTATCTTTTGCACAAAATGACGCCTCGCTTCAGGTAAGACATTTTGCAATAACTCTCTTATTTTTGTGTCAATTTTCAAGCGGTTTGTTGCATGTACCCCGCCTTACTGAACTCTTTCCTCTGGTGTATGACTTACCTGACACATCCTTATACTTTTTGCAAAAATTGATCCCAACCGACCCGAAAAAACGAAAAATTGCCGTGGTAACGTGTACGGCCGTTAATGAAATCAACTCAAAATCACTATTGCAGGGTATTTCACAAAATTTACGACGAGCGAACGTGTCCTATACGTAAAGTTGGCAATAAAAATATCCAAGACGCATTTACTTTTTAAATAAATATGACCCAGCAGTCAAAATATGGATTATCAATTTATGATAACGGCTACGGACTCAGATTTGTGATGGTAAAGTGTACGGCATTGTCAATGATTTGACTGGTGAAATATATAGCTAAACATTTTAGCAAATAAAACATTCCTATCTACCTGACAGTACTGTTCTCGCTCCAACTGGAGGATTATGACTATGACAGGTTTTGGTGGCAAAGTGGCTTTGATGAAGTGCACAGTTTTAAAAGGAAATTTCGAAGAACACTTGTCAAGTTAAAATTATTTACAAGCAGCTGGTGTCTACTACCGCAAGTTTGGTAGCAGACATTTAACACTTTTAGAATTGCAGTTTGAACTTGTCAACTGTCTCAGCTGACACAGCTCCCGGTGGCAAGCAGTCCCAGAGGGGTATAATTAGCCATGCTCTTTCCCACTCAACAAGTCAGTCAATGTCCTCTTGGAGAGCAAGACTATTTGCATCATCAAATACTTCCTTGTATAGGACACAGTTGTCTGCAAAGAGGCGCACAGAGGATGTTAGATTATCAGGTAGATCATTAATGAAAATAAGAAATAAGATTGGGCCTAAGACAGAACCCTGAGGGACACCCTCTTAAATATTTTATACAAACTTGCACCAGGTTCCATTGCGAAAAGATTAAAATTGACACTGGATAAATTAATATCAAAGGATCAAACAGGTTTTATTAAAGGCAGACATATTGGAGAAAACACTAGTTTAATGCACACTACAATGCAGCAGTGTGACGAAAATAAAATTCCAGGATTTTCAAATCTATCGAGGAAACCTTGTCTTTTTTTCAATTTTGGGGAAATGGTAAACATTGATTAGACTCTTTCTGTACGATACAGAGGTTTCTGTAAACTTTAAACTTTATATTTACAATAACAAATTAAAAAGAGTACCCACACGAAACGGCTTTATACGACACCTTAAACTTACTCTTGATATAATCAAGCAAACAAAGAAAAATGAAAATAAAAAGGAAATTGGGCAATTGTAGGGAGACTGGTACATGTACAAGATCAATAATAATCTAATAAAATATCCAAAACTATTGCATTCTTTAGATATATGTTTGTGTTTCCTTTCACTTTCTTTAAAGGGTATCTTTACCACCATTACTGGTGAAATTAAGATTTTCTCTTCTGTTCCTTCATATCACGGACAATATATTGCATTTTTCTAACCCGAGAAACTTTTCCAAAAACTATCAATCAAAAGAAAGCATGGAGAAATTGAATGAAAGCTTTGAACCTTGACTTTTATCTTTCGTTATAGTTCGTTATGACTCCCAAAATGCTTGTGTCTGGTTTAGTGACAAATGATACACTGAAAACTACTCTTAAAGATAGAATATATATGATACAGTCAACTGTAAACAAATGAATGTATGTCTTCTCCGTTTTGTTATTTTGTAATACTAAATGTGTCATGTAAAACTTGGTAAACGATGTAATTATCGGAAAAATAAAGATAAAAAAGGTTCTTTCCCACTCGACGAGTCTGTCAATGTCCTCTTGGAGGGCTAGACAATTTGCATCGTTAAAGATTTCCTTATATAGGACATGGTCGTTTGCAAAGAGGCGCACAGAGGATGTTAGATTATCAGGTAGATCATTAATATAAATAAGAAATATGACTGGGCCTAGGACAGGACCCTGAGGGACACCAGACAATACTGGAGCTGAATTAGAAGCAACTCCGTCCAGCACAACTGTGACCATATATATATATACCAATATTGCAGATACAACCGAAAACACGTCTCGAGACTCCAACAAAGGAAAAGTAGAATAGCAGAGGACTATATTTCGGACAACCTTCTTGAAACCAATGATTTTGTAGGTGTGCTTAGTGGCTTCTTGAAGACAAATGGGGGCATATTATTTCAAAAAACGTCCGTATGTCTGTTTGCCTGACTGCCTCAACAATTTACACTTAACCTGGAAACATTTGTTTATCATTAAGATGATTACCAATCTTTTCTACGCTGATTTACAATCATTCAAGTGATTACTGGAAAACGTGACATAAACGTTTCTTTTCTTTTAATCTCATACGAACTTTTATGTAGTGCGGGTAGTTGATTAAAATTCGGCTTTACCTAACAGTAACCAACACTGATAGGCATCAGTACGTTGTCATCTATGAACTTTGAAATACCAAAATCGGCTATATTTACTCTACAGTATCTGCAATATTATAACAGAGTCACATTAATATATACGCATTTTAATAATTTATTCCGTCATTCTATTTAGGATAAGCTCAATCACTATGATCTTAGAGGTCTGACAAACCAATGGATTGAGTAGTTTCCTTCGCAAAGATCATAACAAGTTGTTCTGGACGGAGTTGCTTCTAATTCAGCTCCGGTATTATCTGGTGTCCCTCAGGGTTCTGTCTAAGGCCCAATCTTATTTCTTATTTACATCATTGATCTACCTGATAATCTAACGTCCTCTGTGCACGCCTCTTTGCAGACGAATGTGTCTTGCATAAGGAAATCTTTAATGAAGCAAATAGTCTTACTCGTCGAGTGAAAAAGAACCTGGCTAATGATATTAAATGCCCCCAAATGTCATACACTTAGTGTTTCATCACACCAATCCAGAGACGTGTTTTCGGTTGTATCTACAATATTGTTATATGGTCACAGTTGTGCTGGACGGAGTAACTTCTAATTCCGGTATTGTCTGGTGTCCCTCAGGGTCCTGCCCTAGGCCCAGTCTTATTTCTTATTTACATTAATGATCTACCTGATAATCTAACATCCTCCGTGCACCTCTTTTCATACGACTGTGTCCTATTTAAGGAAATCTTTAACGATGTAAATTGTCTAGCCCTCCAAGAGGACATTGACAGACTCGTCGAGTTGGAAAGAACCCTTTTTTATCTTTATTTTTTCAGATAATTACATAAAGCTTTACATGATACATTTAGTATTACAAAATAACAAAAGGGAGAAGACATACATCATTCATTTGTTTACAGTTGACTATATCATATACATTCTATCTTTAAGAGTAGTTTTCAATGTATCATTTGTCACTAAACCAGACACAAGCATCTTTGGAGTCATAACGATCTATAACGAAAGATAAAAGTCAAGGTTCAAAGCTTTCATTCAATTTCTCCATGCTTTCTTTTGATTGATGGTTTTTGGAAAAGTTTCTTGGGTTAGAAAAATGCAATACATTATCAGTGATATGAAGAAACAGAAGAGAAAATCTTAATTTCACTAGTAATGGCGGTATTAAAGATACCCTTTAAAGAAAGTGAAAAGAAACACAAACATCTAAAGAATGCAATACTTTTGGATATTATATTAGATTATTATTGATCTTGTACCAGTCTCCCTACAATTGCCCAATTTCCTTTTTATTTTCATTTTTCTTTGTTTGCTTGATAATACCAAGAGTGAGTTTAAGGTGTCGTATGAAGCCGTTTCGTGTGGATACTCTTTTAAATTTGTGATTGTAAATATAAAGTTTAAAATTTACAGAAACCCCTGTATCGTACAGGAGGAGTCTAGTCCATTTTTTTACCATTTTCCCAAAATTGAAAAAAAGACAAGGTTTCCTCGATAGATTTGAAAATCCTGGAATCATATTTTGGTCACAATGCTGCATTGTGGTGTGTATTAAACTAGTGTTTTCTCCAATATGTCTGCCTTTAATAAAACTTGTTTGATCCTTTGATATTAATTCATCCAGTGTCAATTTTAATCTATTCGCAATGGAACCTAATGTAAGTTTGTATAAAACATTTAAGAGGGTGTCCCTCAGGGTTCTGTCTTAGGCCCAATCTTATTTCATATTTACATTAATGATCTACCTGATAATCTAACATCCTCTGTGCGCCTCTTTGCAGACGTTTGTGTCATATATAAGGAAATCTTTGATGATGCAAATAGTCTTACTCTCCAAGAGGACATTGACTGACTTGTCGAGTGGGAAAGAGCATTGCTAGTTATACCCCTGTGAAACTGCTTGCCACCGGGAGCTGTGTCAGCTGAGACAGTTGACAAGTTCAAACTGCAATTCTAAAAGAGTTAATTGTCTGCTACCAAACTTGCGGTAGTAGACACCAGCTGCTTGTAAATAATTATAACTTGACAAGTGTTCTTCAATATTTCCTTTTAAAACTGTGCACTTCATCAAAGCCACTTTGCCACCAAAACCTGTCATAGTCATAATCCTCCAGTTGGAGCGAGAACAGCACCGTCAGGTGGATAAGAATGTTTTATTTGCTAAAATGTTTAGCTATATATTTCACCAGTCAAATCATTGACAATGCCGTAAACTTTACCATCACAAATCGGGGTCCGTAGTCGTTATCATAAATTGATAATCCATATTTTGACTGCTGGGTCATATTTATTTAAAAATATATAGAAATACAGAGCAATATAATCGGGACTTGAAATTACTTCGACGTAGGGCGAACTTCGGCTGAGGGACGTTCGACATAAAGGGATTTGACTGTATTTGTTAATATTTTCATTAAATATTGACCTACAGATTTTAGAATGGTATCAAATGAAAGCTTATGACTTTGCTCAATAATTTACTATAAATTGTAATTGTGGGGCAAATTACCCCATTTGCATATTCGTGAATGTTAATGACATAACTTAAAACTGTGACCTTTTTTGCGAATATTTGGTAAACACTTTCAAAACATTGTTTTTCTATTCAGGGAGAATCATCTTATTATAGTTTATCTTAAAGAACATTTTATTAGAAACAGTTTGAGCAAGGTTTGCACTCTTGCGGTTCTGGCTTTTGGTCGTCACCCTTATCTAAACCTTTAACTCCATCAAATTGTTCGTTAACGTTTTTGGTCATATCTTGGTCGAATGTTGACCTTCAGATGTAAGAATGGTATCAAGTGAAAGCTCATGACTTATTCTTTAATTTGCAGTTATTTAATGCAAATTAGTTAATTTGCAGCATGCAAATCAATGATTCGTCTAAAATTTGTGGTTGGTAGATACTTACCAAAAGGTGGGATTGTTTCTTTCTCGTAAGTTTTCAACCATTCAATATCCATGTTAACTCTTTAAACAATACTTAAGCATTGTTTGATATCTGTTTGATGTTTTGTTTGGAAGTAACAGTGATTTAAAGTGTGCAACCCATTGTATTTCTTTCCTATAACTCTTATTATCAATGTATATATTTAGTTTCCATTTGATTTTTTCAATCTTTATGGTTTTAAGTGCAAATAAGTTTAATTGATTCCTTGTATTGCATTGGTGTTCTTGCTTATATCTAGTTTAATTGACAGAATGCTAAATTCTTTGTAAAACTGCTGCATGAATCCAAAATTGCCGCAAAATAGGACTTTAAACATAAACATTTTATCAAATGCCTTAGAGTGATGCAAAAGGTGTCAACCCTGCGGGACTTTATTCTAATACACATATAAGATTAATCCTTCCAATTATTCTTTTAAGTTTTATTGCTGAATAGAGATCCTGGAATGTAGACATAATGCATATATATTTCAGAATAACATTGTTAAGCAAATATCACGCCCTTATTTTTGCCATACACATGGAGAAAACAGCATCATTCTCCATCTGGAGAGCCCTTCCTTGTGTATTCCTCGTGGCCAAGGGCATTTGTTGGTCTTAAGGGTATTTGATATGTAGCTGAAAGACCAGGGACATCAGTTTTAACATTTCTCTATGCTTGAGTAAGGCATTTTCAATCAGACAATCTAAGCTTGGGGTGCCATATGTAAAGCCTATGCATCAGATGCATAATATTAAGAGATGTACGCGCTGTGTGTACGTAGCTAGACAATAACCGGTTGGGATCAAAAGATTATTGCAATAATTTACGATGCATTTATTTGTCTGTATCAGATCAAACAGATGTGAACTGATCTATACTACCGACAGCCCTTGCTGACACACTGACTGTAAATTCATATTCTTCCTAATCTACACATATTTCCTATATGTGCCTTCAGCATAGTATCACCTCACAATAAATTGAAAATAGTTCCCTTGCCATACAACCTCTTTCAATATGGCATATGTTTTCAAGGCATTTCAATACTTTCCTGATATTTAAATGCTACTACTAACACCAGGTTCAGATCAGCATATGAAATCCCATATTAAGGCACTTACTGTTTGCACTGTTCTAGGACAATTTGACTAAAAATGATTAACATCACACTTGGTAGAAATCTTGGAATTACGTACACTGTGAGATTTGGGCAAGGTTATCATGATGGAAACCGATCTAGATCAACACTAGAAAGTCTATTTTATGCAAACAATCATCAAAATTTATTGAACTGAACACAACAGTGCTACTATGTGCTTAACATAACAGGGTTACTATATAACATATAACATTGTCAGATGGAATACACTTTATTGATTTTCCACAACAAATGTGTTTTGTCCCAAACATTTTAAGAATCAGTAATATTCATTAATATGCAAATGAGCAAAATGACAAAGTAATTGCAACTAAACAAGCAACTCACTAGCTTTCATTTGATACCATTTTAACCTTTGAAGGTCAATATTTCATCAAGATTTGACCAAAACGTTTTGAAAATTTCAATGAACATTTTGATAGGGTTAAGGGTTAAGACAATGATTTTGTCCAAAAGACCCAACTGCTACAGTGCAAACATCGCTATAACTGTTATTTGTATAATGTTCTTTAAGATAAATCATGTTTACATATTTCCCCCTGAATAGAAACGCATTGTTTCTGAAAGTAGTTAACACTTTTCGCTGAAAATTCACAATTTTAAGAAAAATCATTAATAATCATGAATATGCAAATGAGCTTATTTGCATTAAATAACTACAAACAAAAGAGCAAATCAAAAGCTTTAATTTGATACCATTTTGAAAAATGTAGGTTGAAACTAAATCAAGATATGACCAAATATGTTTTGTATATTTGAATAAAAAAATTGATAGGGTTAAGGGTTTTAGATAAGGGTTACACCCAAAAGCCCCAACGGCCAGAGTGCAAACAACGCTCATCTTGTAGCATTTGCTATAAGTTTTCAGAAAATGTTACCTTTCAAAATTCCCCCTGGGTGGTTCAAGGACTAACTCGCTTGAAATACGGTCATTCTGCATCTTTTTACTCAAACTTTGATAATGTAAACCTTTTTGGGGGGGCAAAGTGGCAGTTTTTTTCACAGAGTTTGACAGACTTTCTGCCTTTAAAGTAATGTTTTTACATTTGACAAGAATAGAAAGTCCAAACCGTGTGCTGTACTAACGGGAAAAGGTAACTGTGCATACATCTTTTCTTATTTATTTCTTAAAAAGGCGACACATTTACAAGGAATATATCTCGCATGTGTCCTAAGAAAAACGTGTAAATTTGTTTTATTGAACAGACAACAGCGTGAAACGTTTATCCAAAGATGCACGTTAATGCATGCTTTAGACAGTAGTCCTCTAATGCCAAAGAAAGTGGCCATGTGCATAGAAACATCCTAAAGGTAGAATACGCCTAATGGCAACTTTAGAAATTGGGGTGACAAACACTTCTGTCTGATAGTACATTATATTAGACATCTATATGTGCAATCGTCCAGAGGTTAACTAGAAATTTGATTTTCCCTTATCCCACCCCCAACTTACAAAATTCCAATATGGCGGCCAACACTCAAAGCAAAAAAGTATCTGAATTTTGGACATAAACACATTAAATGTGTCTAGATTTTGGTTTTTATTATCAAAAACATGTTTACCCATCGCCTGATGTGAAATGATATGACCCTTGTGCGCATATGAGAGATATTTTGTTAAATTACTGCGTGCTTATTTAAAATTAAAGCCTCTTTATTTCCTAGTTTGAAATTGATGCCTCTGAAACAAATGTTGACAGTGCCAGAAATAAGTTAACGCACTCTCTAAAACTGATATCAAAATTATTCTTATATGTGTAGGAACAAGATAAAATCCACATATGTACATTTTATCCGTCAAAATTTGAAAATATATAAAGGTAATTCTTAGTGCCCTCATACTTTCGAACGCACTATTTCTTTCCCAAAAGAAGTCAATGC